>CM035127.1:61550413-62052483 GCA_020205605.1 Panax ginseng
CCAACTTATAAGTCATTGTCAAACACTCTTTAATACAAGATATAAAGAGAAATTAATATTTGATTATAAAAAAAATTACAAGTCAAGAAAAATGAGAATTTGAAAAATGGGAGTTAAAAAAAACTTACACACCATTGGTGCAACTTTATTATTATTGTTATTATTATTATTATTATTATTATTATTATTATTATTATTATTATTATTATTATTGTTATTAGTACTATTATTATTATTATTATTATTATTATTATTATTATTATTATTGTAGTATATAACTTCTTGAGATTATATTAATGGTATGTAGTGAAGGAGAAGAAAGGAATATATGGGGAAAATCTCATATTTTGATATAAATATTAATCTTTGCAAGATATTAATAGATAACTTGTGTTGCCAAGTGATAAATGACTAAAGTTCCAAATGATAGGTCATGAGTTCGAATATGTTTTGCATTTGGATATAATTTTAAATACTAAATATGAATATTTTTTGACAATTCTACGAATATCTAGAATATGGTCTTACAAAAACATGTTTATTGGGATTATCTTAATTTAAAGGCAACATTTTAATAATGAGTTGCAAAAAGTTGTATAAGATATGCTACAAAAATAAAAATTATTTGCCAATGAATGTGGTCCATATTAAGTAATGAAATATAGCAACAAAAAATTTTCGTTTACTTGCGATGAAGAGAAATCAAGTGGTTAGAAATTTTGCAGCGAATTTCTAGCAATTTTGTTTTCAAATTTTGCAACGACTTATGAATTTAGTTGCAAAAAGTGAATGCTGACCATAATCTGCAACGAAGGACAAGTTTCGTTCTTTGAATATACACTTTTAGCAACGACTTATAAAGTCATTGCTTGAAAAATAATTGCTAAAGCCCCATTTTTAGCAACAAAAAAACTTTCGTTGCCCACGATGACGGGAAATCAAGTGGCCAAAAATTTTGCAACGAATTTCTAACGAAATTTTTTCCCGCCAATGAATTAGGAACGAAATTTTGCAACGGCTTATGAATTTTGTTGCAAAAAGTGAAAGCCTGACACAATTTGCAACTAAGGACAAATTTCGTTGCTAAACATATACTTTTAGCAACGACTTATAAAGTCGTTGCCCGAAAAATCGTTGCTAAAGGCCCATTTTTTTGTAGTGATTTATGTGGTTATGTAATGATAATTAGAAATGATGTTACTTAAGACTTATTGTTTATATTCCGCACAGATGTTTAAGGTTAGTTTAACCTGGGATTGTATTACTATTCGGATGTTGTAACCCTTAATGGGAAGATTTTATTTCTATCTATTGCATGGTTTGCATTTATTATGGGTAGATAGATAGATGACATTCATTTATACGATGAACACCAAATCTGTGGAATTGAAGTACCGAATTTAGGGGGGGTGTCACAAGTTAAGTATCAAAGTCTGTGAGGTTATGAACCTTAGGTGGGGGAACAACCTTAGGTAATAGCCTTATAGAAAGAACATAGTGATGGAAAACTCTTATCGAGTTCTAGGAAATGAATTTTTGTAATTCATTGAAGATAATAAAAGACTTTATGTGCTTATGTGTTAAATTATGTGCTCACTAGTACGACTTAGTAACTAAAACTCAAAATTTTGTTGTCAGGATGTCGGATGTCGGAGGTCGGAGGAACTAGTTGAGCAGGGGAGGAGGAACCCCGAATACCTATAATACCTACAGAGGAGGAGCCCAGAGACATTCATGTTGTTAGGGAATATTTGGTACAGAGGGAGTCATCTCCATTGATCACCGTTGTTGGTCAGGAGCATGAACCTGAGACTGATCCTAAGGAGGATCCTGAGGAGGAATTTGACGAGGAAGAGGAAGAAGAGGAAGAAGAGGAGTTTCCAAAGACTCCATTGATCTTTGAGATGTACGACACATTATCTGACCAAAGTAACGTGGAGTTACGAGATGAGTGTCTTGAGGATCCGGTTGGCGGGCTATTATTCAACAGATTACTCTAGAGAAGAAGGAGAGGAGATTCGACTCTTCACTCACGACCGGGAAATGTAGAATGGGATTTGGTCCACGAGAAGGGTCCAAACCGAAGATAAGAGCCATGATGATAGAAAAGTTGAAGAAGGATCCGAAGAGAGTTCGGAGAGGCTTGCCATAGCAGAGGAGGGTTGGGTAAGAGAGTCACGTTGTGCTGATCTTGCAGAAGAGGATGGTCGTGCAAATAAGGTAAAGCTTGGAGAGACATACTCTACACTTAATCATGCAATGGATGAGGCCTAGGATCGAGTTTTGAGGTGCTCCATCCAGTTCGAAGGACTTCCATCGTACATGCTGGATCGCAGGACGATGTCTCGTATCATAGAAGAGGAGCCTTGACAAGGCTATTCAAACACCTTAATGACGATGATATAATCATTTAATTATGTGAAAGATTTAGTTAGTTTTTCATGTAAATTGGAGATATGTTTATGAGTGAAGGAATATTTTAATATTTAAATCTGTGGATTCTTTATCTCGAGGATGGTGGATGTAAATAGCAGGTTATCTTTATCGTTTGATATAAAACTTTTAGTTTGAATTAAATATATTAAGTTGTTTGAGATGATGTGTTAAATGATTATATTAAATTGTTGAGTTAAGTCTTAACTATATAGAGAATTTAATAGAGATTTAATAAGCATATATTATTCTTAACAGAAATATGCCGCCTAGAAGAAGACAACAACGTCAACCAGCTCAGGAAGAGTCAACAAATAACAACAATAATACTAATGCTAATCCCGTGCAGCAGTTGGTTAACTTACTGACTGGAGCAATGAATAATCAACCTCAAGCTCCACCAAATACTACATTTAAGGATTTCAAGGCGGTGGGACCGCCAGAGTTTAAAGGTTCCATGAACCCGATCGAGGCTCAAACGTGGGTCATGGAAATGGAGAAGGTTTTCGACGTCGCTAGGGTTAGAGAAGACCGCTTTTGCAACGTTTATGTTGAAGTCTGAAGCTAGCTATTGGTGGTAAGCAAACAAAGTGCGAGGAGGTGAAGGCGTAATTACTTGGGAGAGATTTAAAGAAATGTTTTTTGAGATGTACCTCCCAACCAGCTCACAGAACCAGATGGAGGTTCAATTTATGGAATTGAAGCAGGGAAATATGAGCGTACCTGATTATGTGGCTAGATTTAACGAGTTGGCGAGGTTTGCCCCGTATCAAGTACACACGGACGAGAGAAAAGCCAGAAGATTCGAACAAGGACTAAAGCCTTGGGTATATAGTAAAGTCTCAATGTTTCAGATAAACACATTTTCTAGAGTACTAGAAAAGACCATACTCGCTGAAGGTGGAAGCGATGCGGTGACCAAGTACAATCAAGATCAGAAGAAGAAGAAGAGTGAAGGTGAAGGAAATAACAAGGTTAGTGGAAGTGGCACAAGAAGTGGAAATTTAAATCAGAAGAAAAGATGGAATGACAACTCATCATCGGGAAATCAGCAAGGTAGTCAGAAGAAAAGAATCGAAGCATGCCCGACCTGCGGGAAAGCCCATCTGGGAGTTTGTATGAAAGGAAAAAGAGTGGGCTACAATTGTGGTCAGGATGGCCACATAGCACCTAACTGTCCTAACCCAAAGAAGGGTGCTTGCTTTACTTGTGGTTTAAAGGACCATCTGGCAAGAGATCATCTAAGAAGGGATCGGGAGGTCGGGATCGAGGGAGGGCAAGGAAACAATAGTGGAAATGCTTTAACTATCACCGGACCAACCGCAACAAACTGACCGACCGCTAGGACTTTCAATATGACGGTACAGGATGCAGTTCAGTCCCATGATGCGGTGTCAGGTATCATTCCGATCAATAAAGTTAATGCTTATGTATTATTTGATTTGGGTGCTACTTGTTCCTTTATATCCGATGACTTTGCTAATAGTTTAGATTTGCTTAAGGATGAGTTGGAATATCCCATGAACATAAAAATTGCGAATAGAGAGATAATCCCTGTTAAGTACGTGTATAAGAATTGTAGAGTGGATATTAAGGGTAATATCATGAATGTAGATCTTATCCCTATTCGACTTGGGGAATTTGACGTTATATTGGGAATGGACTGCTTATTTAATTATGGGGCTGTAATTGATTGCCAAAAGAAGCGTATTAACCTTATAACTCCGTCAAAGGTTGTGTTCTATGGTAGCAAGTCGCCTAGACAAGCGAGTTGTCTGACGATGATGCAGGCCAGGAAGTTGTTAATGTAACGCCCAAGAATTTTGAATTTTCAATGAATTAAATTTTTATTGGATTATGTGGATTAAATGAATTTAATTGAGTTATTATGTGAGTAAGATGTTCGAAGGTCGTTCTATGACCTAGAATGTGTAGATGTGGTTAGTATTCTAGCTTTGTGCTAGAATTAATTGTTGTGAATTATCAAGACGATAACGAAGGTTTTCTGAGATCGTAAAAATACTATTCATCCGATGACGTTCGGAGCTAGGGTTTGAAATTCTAAGAAACGCATAATGTTAGAATATGATGATATTATGGAAAATCCAATAATATTACCGTTATGGAAAACAAAGTTTTCGCCTGCAAACTTAAAAACCTAAGGGTTTGTGAAAGAGGTTTTCGAAAGGGAAATGTAATGCGTATAGTCATTTCTATTATTATACGTAAAGAATATGAGTATTATACTAGTATGTATATGAATATGATATGAAGAATAGTACGACGTATAATACGAGTATTATATGAATATTATATGAAGAGAATACGTGAATAATACGCGTAGAATACAAATTGTATTATTAGAGTATGAGCTAAGGATTTTATCCAATCCAATTGGACTTGGATTAATATACAAGCCTAATGAATTAATTATACAAGCCCAAGTCAAGGCCCAATATTAGATTGGTTAAAGCCCAATGTTTTTATGTCAAGCCCAATCCAAAAAGTAAACCACGGGTCGAACCGGTGGGTCAAGGGATAGGCAAAACCCATGGGACAACCCATGGGGATAACCCATGGGCAAGGTGGGCCGGCCACTTGGTGTGCAAGACAAGATTAACACTTGGTCACCAAGTACTTTACTTGGTCACAAAGTGGTAAATAAGTGAGGAGGTGGGGAATTGGACTATTTTGCCCCTCATTTGCTTTTCTATAAATATAAGGCTTATGTTGGCCATTTGGTGGTTTTATAAAGTTTGTCCAACATATTTGAGAGAGAGAAAAGAGCTAGGATCCTATAATCCTTCTACTTCCAAGCAAACCAATAGACGTTTATCAAGAACGTGAACTACTTCAAAGGTAAATTCCTATAAACCGTAATCTTCATCCTTTTCGATTTCTTTCTCTCTAGAAGAAGAATCGTAGATGAGTGAGGCGTTTATTGAGAAGGCTATTAATGACCAAATCATGGATAGGTCTTGACCAAATAGAAATCGTAAGTGTTTACGGAAGTAGAAAATGTAGAAAGTCTTGAACGTGAACTTAGTTATAATAGACCGTTTTGGAAATCGTTGTAGCTAAGGTATGTGCATCTTGATTTGGTTAGGATGTAGATATGAAGTCCATGGAGTATTCCATGTGATTTGGCTTAAAGAACATTAGTAATGAAGTTATGACGGATTTTCTTTGAAATAGGCGTTAAGCGTCGAAAGCGATATAAAGTCCGGGGATTAAGGGTCAAAAGTTGCCGTGTTATTTGAAAACGTCGGTTTCCAATGTCAACACATGAGATAAGGTAATTAAGAGTTGTTGGCGAAGGAATCGTCGCATTCTGACTTATAACGAAGAAAACGAGTATTGAGCGAAGTAACGTTAAGCGAACGGCAAAAATAAACTTAAAGGTGAATTACGAGTTAAGCGGATTCGAAAAAGGTGAAATTCTTATACGAACACGTAAAGGATGTAATTTGTGACTTGTAGGAATTGAATGGGTCAATTCGGGTGTAAAAGCGAATAAATTAGGAAGCGGGAGTTTCGTTAAGAAACCAAATCATTTTGGCTAAGCTGGTGTCTGAGAGACTCGTGTGCATGGCCAAAACCGATACAAAGTGGTGGCGCCCACGGCCTTGAACTCAAAGTAGAAGTACCACCTAACTTAACTAGCCGCATAGCGCCACTAAAACATAAGGAATCTTGGCACCACAGCGGCGGTGGGAAAAAAGTTGACCAAGTTAGGTTTAGTTCCATTTTGAATGTAGACCTAAAGTAAGATGTTAAAGGTACTTCATGTACATAATGAGACTTACTTTAAAACACTTATAAGATGTTAATGTAAGAAGAACGGGTAAGGTTTAATGGAAATTAAACGAAGATCACAAATACGTAATGAGTGAACCGTAAACGACATTCAACATTGGTAATTGACCATTAATGATCGAATGTCGGCTAAGGACGTAAGAACGTTAATGAAACGTAACGAAGTATAGACAGTCAAATTGACTTTAATAACGAAGTTAAAACAAGTAAGACATAGAAAGAAAGAAGTTGGTTAGAAGCAGTAAAGATAGTTTATGTGATAACTAATTACGATTGTGCTATGTGAATATCTCATGTAGTTCTGTAAAGACCGAGAATAGTTGGAATATATATTCGAAGACACTTGAAGGCAAGTCTTTCTTAACTCTTGTATGACCTTTGTGTTAGCCAAGTTTTTACGTGATGCATGATATACAATGCATAAATGGTAAATAGAAAAAGAGTCGATGCCTGTTTTCTCAGGGCTAGACAAGTATTGAAGGATAAATTGAATTGTTCACAAGTCATTGATATAGAGCATTAGCATTTATCCTATGCCAAGTATTTGGTTGGGATGAGAAGGTAAGTTTGTCTATGAATAAACAAAAGTATTTTCATCGATTATTCGATGGGCGCGAGGTTGCCAAATGTTAAGCGTAAATTCGTTTAACGTAAGAGTGTTGATCAACATAAGTACAATAGGATGATCACCTAGAAGTGCTCGTAAATAAAGACGGTGGATGGCCTTAGTCTTGGGATATCCTTTTAAGTATGAAAACAAAAGAGTATGTTCATGGTCTATTGACCGGTTCATCATTCCTAAGATATTATATATGCTCTGGAATTGTTGTAGTAGAAGTATTAGTCAAATGATTCAGAATGCTTCGTAAATAATTGTTCTGATAGTGATATAAAGTGTAGACCCTCGAAATTTTCTGTACTACTGTTACTAACATTGCAGGAGGATAGATTTGTCTTTTAAGAGAGAACCCTGAAAGACAATCCAAATCCATAACGGATACTACCAGAAGTGCAACGTCAACCCCGGATCACAATCTGGGAGTAACAATTTCAACCTCGGATGTAACCTCGAGGCCTGCAGATACAATACCGGAACACACACCGGAGAAGACCGATAAATCTCGGAGATAACCCCGAGGTATCCAGTCTCAGTCCCAACCATGGGAATAGCCACCAACCTTGGTGATAACCCCAAGGAATGCAGTTTCGGAGATAAGCCTGGAAATGCTTGTTTTAAATGCCATCGACTTCAATCTCGGCACTCTGGCGAGATACACTTGTGCCAACCTTAAGCAATAACATCGGGAAGATAGGCACACCTCAAAGATGACAATGAGGACCTTCAACAAATGCAGCAGTCCAATCTCAGCGAAGTTTGAGCAACGTCTGCTTATCGGCCAAATCCGGCAGTAACACTGGTGAGGGGCAACCTCGTCATCTCGTCCAAAATGATGCCACGTCTCGTCTCTACGCAATGATGTCCCACAAGGCTAACCAAACCCGAGTGACTATTGTGCGGGGTAACGGATGAAAGTTGAAACTTGAAGACGGGGCATCGTCCCATCTTCAAAGACTTCGTACAAACTCTAATCCCATGCCATCGTACAACTCTCGACAACGGCAGTCCAAAATTGGTCCTGAATACCTCAAAACGGATGTCCGGATTGCACTTCTCAAAATTTGAGTGGACATTACAGTGCCTAAATGCACGTACTTCGAGACAACCTGACCCAACAAAATTGGGCCGACCCGACCCGCCTCTGGTACACCTGCGGCTCGGTAGAGGTATACCTAAACACATATTGCTTATAAATAGAGGGCTTGGGGTGCTGATTTTAAGAGATAAAAAGAGGGAAAACCTGCACAATTTGCTACACTTTTCATACAAAGATGTATTTTCCCACTTTCAAACACAGTGAGCTCATATATAGCCTCTTTTGTACCCACAAAGCCCGGTGTTTACCCACTCTAAAGATATAAAAGCCCTTTTATCGGTCATTTGTAAGCCTTCTCACACACTTTAGAGTCTTTCTCTTCATCTTTGCACACACCCTTCTACACGTTGAGAGTCGTGTTGCTTGCTTTTACCCGGACTTCGGTCCGTGGTTTCATTCCAGTCTGTATTTATATATATATATATATATATTGACTAACATTATCGAGTTATGCCTCGATTGAGCCTAGAATTAGGTTTGGAGCGTTTACTGCTTTAATATATATATATATATATATATATATATATATATATATATTAATTATCTGTCGGACTTTGTTCGATGAGCCTGAACTTGATGCAGCATGCGTTTATTCGCTATATATATATATATTTATATATATCAAGTGTGTGTCGAGTTTGTTCGATGAGCCTAGACTTGATGCGAATGCGTTTATTATTCGCTTTATATATATATATATATATATACTTATATATATCAACTGTGTATCGGACTTTGTTTGATGAGCCTAGACTTGATCTAGTGCGTTTACTCGCTTTATATATATATATACTTATATATATGAAGCGTGGTCGAACTACATTCGATGAGCACAGATTTTTACATCAAATTGCATTTATGCTTTTTTATATATGTATATATATATATATATATATTTGTCTGCTGGAGTTCTCTTCGTGGCGGTTGATCGCTTCTGACTTTATTTACGTTACATCACTTTAGAGTTTCCTTCATGGCGGTTGATAGCTTTTAACAGCTTTATTTACATTTTTGATCCCCCATGGAGGTGCTTCGTGGTTGGTGATCCTGTCTGTATATATATATATATATATATATATATATATATATATTTACAACTTTTATATATATACCTGCTTATTGCTTTCATACAAATTGCAATATTCTGTGCACCTAGGAATCATGTGATCACATATTCATCCCATTGGATCTAGATTCGGTTCCCGTGATAGACATTTTTAGCTGTAAGCAGCTTGTAAATTATTCTGCGATGTCTGAATTTCCTCAGATGGTTTCCATACCCACGAGGAAGTCGGCATTATTTTTGTATATTATTTTAATACGGATGCCTCGCATTCGTCAAATAAAATCAATTCAGCCGATCACTTAATAAAAATGGGAGTGTAAAAGGTCTCAATTCCTATTAAGCATCAGGGTTTAAAAAACCTTTTTTTTATAAAACATCACTGCCATATCTTGCTAAAAACTAAATTTTTACATAAATTCAAATCCTGTGTATATAGGTTGAACGAGGCCTCACACAACTTTCATATACATGACACGACCCCACACACACACACACACACACACACACCGGATAATAGTTTCTTGAAAAGAGGCGGTCACAGTAGTAACACGGATGTCGAGGGGTGCCTAACACCTTCCCCAGCATAACCAAGTCCCGGACCCTAAAGCGAATCTCGGTTTCGCCCGACCAGTATAATGATGTCACATCCTTTGGGTTAATGTGCAAACCTTTTCTCGGTTGTGTTGGTACAACCATTTAAAAACCAATGGCGACTCTTACTTGGTCCATAAATCGACATTATACATGTCAGACCTTTTCACTTGTTTTTTAAACAAATCTCACCTAAAATGAGAACACCAAAGAACAAGTGCGGAAAGGACACCCAAAAATCCCGGCGTCGAGCGGTGGCGACTCTGCTTTGGGGACTCAGTAAGAGGACTTAAGCCGCTATTTCAATCTTTTCAAAACTGTTATATGCTTGTGTGTGGATGTTGCATTTACATTGGATGAATGTGTACAAATACATGTCTTGATTGAACTTAATGCTTCGCATTATATCAGTGTGTGATGTTAGTGCTTCGCACTATAAACTACTTATGATATTAGTGCTTCGCACATGTCATCATTTTATACGGTGAGATGCGATGTATGTGAATGTATGTTGTGTGGTCCCTCCACCAGGAGGCTATCCCATCGGTGTTTGATTACTGGACTCGTGAGAAGACTAATTCTCCGAGGCTTAGGAAAGGCACCACCCAAATTCGCTCCAGTTGAAAGACTGGATTAACTTCCCGTCTAGTAGATTGCGATGATTTGGGAACCTTCATGCCAAAAAGCCGCGAGAGTAACCTAAGATAGGTCAGCCTCTGATAAACCCAAAACGGAGGAAAGTCTCTTCATGCTCTCTCATTTCAATTACTTGTAAACACAATTACTTGTAATTTCATTCCATATCTATCTCCATGTAATGAGAAATATGAAGCAATGTTATCCACATACATGCTACAAACAGCTGACACCCGTTTTGCAGGATAAAATTCCTAAAATGGACACATCACATAGCATGTTATTATACACCTTCCTTAAAGACTAAACTATGCCAGTCTTTCGCGGGGGAATCAATCGGACTACTACCCGGTCAAAGTCAAAAAAGGCAGAGCCTACTGATCAATCATGTCGTCATCAGGCGGTGAACTTAATCTAGTTTCTCGCAAAGAATTCGATGGATTGAGTAAACAGATTACAGATTTGGCTGTTCTATTAAAAGAATTACACCAGTCTACATAGGGTCAGAAAATACCCATACATACTGAGCCCTCCACACAAGGGGGAAACCCGGTCATTACCATAACGGAACCACAGTTGGATACAACCAACAAAACTCATGATGCTGCCCATCCCACTGGAAATCCAGACAATGGTGACATCAAAAAGAAAGTCCTCCAAATGGAAGAGACCCTTTACTATTTATCAAAGGAATTGGAACACACGGAGTGTTTCATATCTTCGATCTATGTATTTTCACGGTGTTCACTATCCGAAAAATTTAAAAAACTCGACTTTTGAAAAATATGACCGGGTTAGGAGATCCTTATACACATTTAAAAGTCTTTATTGGAGAACTGGGATCCTATGCGAGGAGGATGAAAAATTCGAGAATGCAATTGTTCCAAAAGAGTTTAAGCGGAGAAGCTGTTCGTGGTACACAAGATTAGACAACTCCAAAATCCATATTTGGGAGGAGCTAGCACATGCCTTCCTCACTCAATACAGTTTTCAAACTCAGATAGCTCCTGATCGGTATCAAATTACCAAGATCAAGAAACAGTCCAACGAGTCTTTCAGAGAGTATGCTCAAAGTTGGAAATGCCTGGCTGCCCAAGTTAGTCCTGCCATGACAGAATCAGAAATGGTCATGACATTCATAGATATACAAGAAGCTCCCTTCTATGAGAGAGTTTTAGCCGGCATAGGCAAACCATTTTCTGAAATTGTGACACCCCCAAAATTAGGTATACATCACCCATCTTGAGTTGCCAAATACATGGTACAAAATTCAAATACAACTTACTAATACAACTATCGTGTACAATACGACAAAATATAAACTGTGAGTTTGAATACAAATATTGTCTACTAGAGATTATACAAACTCAAAAGGAGTCCTCATTACAATTATTATCACACTATTTCACAGAATAGTGAGGACTACTAATGCTATCCTCTGGACCATCACTCCATTCCCCGACTCGTCCCAGCTATATTCTCATTTCCTGAAGAGAACAGTGAAAGAAAGGGTGAGCTCAACTAGCCCAGTAAGAAATATTATGACTAAGATAATGCAGAATAAATTATCATTAGTCTCCAACAATGTTAAACTGATAAAATATAATAGACATCAAGTTTAACTGCAGCAGAACAAGCAATCCATTAAAAGAGTCAAGTAGAAAATAAAATCTACTATCTTTTATGATTTAAAAGGTTTTTCATGACTTTTATCGCTGAGACTCAGCTTAATAAATATTCCACATCATTGAATCACCCTACGCATTTCTGCCGAGGATATTCTTTAGTATCACGACCACAATTATCCATACACTACGGGCCAAGAATATTTGTGTATTCATTAATGGTCATGATCATGCCAACAAGCTTGTCCATCAATGCACTCTTCGCCAATGAAGACTTTTACCACATCATTTGTAACATTACGGTCATGATTACTACAAGAATAATCCTGGTCATAATCATACCAAGTCCATCTATGCACTACTGTGCCACAGATGACTTTCAAAAAAATATAAATATGAGGATGATGACAATGATATAAGAATTCAATAAAAGAAGTTCAAGAATTAATTTGTCCAAGAACCAATAATGTCCAAATTGTCAACATGATACTGCTTTGTAGAGTAAAATTCAAGAATGCTCGGAAGGATATTTCCATAAAAGATCTTGGATGAAGCGCAATTATCAAGGATATTCCACTAATTTCATGGAGTATAGAAGTCAAAACTTTAACCAATTTGAGTATAATAAAGAATGGAATAACAAAAGAAATCACCATGCATGCGGTACTTAGCATAAATAGGTTATTCAATAGAATACTAAATAACGGAACGGTCAAAGCGAAATTCGCACCAACAGGATGTTCAATGAGAATAATAAAGGCGGAATCAAAGGTAACGTAAAACACACAGACATGATATTCCAACAGAATAATAATAAGACGGAACCGGGTCCAGTGTAAAACACACAGATAGGATATTCCAATAGAATAATAAAAGAATGTCACCAAGTATAGGGTAGACCGCGTATACAGGTTATTCCAACAGAATAATAAGCAATGGAATAACAACAGTTCTCTTCATGAATAAGAAAGAATAACACCCCTTACCGTAAAAGAAACTGGATATAAGAGTAGGGAAGTAGCAGAATACTTTTTCTATAGTTTCTCTATAAATTCTCTCTCTAGTGTTTCAGTGAATTCGTAAGAAATAATGAAGGAATGAACTTCTATTTATAGAAGAATGGATTGCATAATAATTAACTCACGAACGGTCCAGATTGATTTACTTTAATCGGAAGGTCCATAATTAAAGTAAAATATTTTAAATAAAATATAATTTATATTATATAAAATATATATATATATATATATATATATATATATATATATATATATATATATATATATATATATATATATATATGTAAGTTCATGAGTTATCACCCTCGTGACTTTGCTTAAATCATTCTTGCAATTTTTTTTCAACTAAATATATATATATATAATACATATATTACACCAACCATATATATATATATATAATATACACCCACCATATATATATATATATAATATAACTCCACCACTCTATCACTCCATCACATAAACGGATGAAAACCCTCCACCAAATCCACTATCACCAAAAAGTACATCATCATATATAAATATAAATATATAACAAATTATATAATATATATACATATATAATTAACACATGCATATCTATCTATATATATATATACTATATACAACTCCCTCCTGACCATTCCATTTCCTTTTCCCCCACCCTAACTCTTATTTCAAACGTGGGTCCCACTCTAGGCCCCCACCTCTTATTATAACTTTCTACCGATTATTTTGAAAAATGGGTAAATGGGGGGGGGGGGTCCATAAATTCAACAATATTGTAGCAATAATTGAACAAAACTGAGTGACTTCTCACGTAAGCATCAATAATCAATACCGTGTGCTACTCTTATGCAACCAATGCCAGACATCTTTTACTTTTAACACCGGGTGTTTCAATAGTTAACGATAAAATTTCCGCCGTTATTTTCATAAAAAGATATTTTTGTCGTTTTCTCAATTCGATAATAATTCCGTTGTGGGGTCCACCAATGATTGTGCCGCCGTACGAATATTCCCTGTTAAAACGAATATTCCCCGACCAAATGAATATTATATAACAACTTGCATACTATGCAAAATTTACACAACTATAGCATTATATCAATTTCACTCTATAATATTCAAAAATAATATTTATAGAAAATTCATCTTTATTCAAAAAGTTGGGGTTTTACAGAAATGGTCAAGCATGGGGAGATGGCTGAAATGGGGTTGAAGTCAGGAAAGATTCAAGACCTAGCCGCACTCAAAGCTGTTGCTGATCACATCCAATCTGGAAAGTATGGGAACAACCTCCGGAGGGTCCATAAAAAGAAAGAGGAAGATGTTTCCACGATCTACTACGAGGGCAAAAAAGGCAATCAAAATATGCCCATTCAAAGGAGAAACTACACTCCCTTTCCAAAGCCTTTGTCTGCAAACCCTCCGTACCAAAAGGTGGAGAAGTCAAAGCGCCATCAGTGTTTACACCCTTAGGGGATACCCTCGAGAACATTCTTAATCTTCTAACAACACGTAAGAAGAAAATTACGCATCTTCTTCCACCACCCAACCCTAATGGGCCGGGGTTTCAATCTTCGCTAGGAAATGTGCTTATCATGCCAGGGCACTGGACATGATACTCGTGGATTATTGGGCCTTGAAACACAAGATCCGAGGACCTAATAGACAGCGGGAGATCGTAGTCACCAAACCCGATCGCCTCATGTACAAGACAACCCTCTTCCTCAACACAAAGAAGAAGAGGTCAACATGATTAATTGGAGGCGATGGATGAGTTCCAACTTCAAATTTGTGATTCTTCCCAAACAATCAAAGACGGTGATGACAGATGGGATTATGCTAAGTTCCAGTTCACAATGGAACGAAAGATGAAAGCTCTCTGCAAACAAATTGAACAGTTGGCGGAACTGGTAACTTATCAGCATCAAGTAACTCGCCAGTTAATCAGCCAGGAGCATGCTAGTCTCCTACCTATTGTCATGAATATTCCCTCGTCACTTTCAAAAAATGAAATCTTTGGAAGACAAAGTGACGAGAGAGCAAATGCCAAAGCTTGGTCGAGGATTTCGCCAACAAACGGAATTCACCTATTTGGGCCAACCCATGGAGGAAATCCTTCACATGTTAATCAATGAAGGAAGGATCGGTTCCTTCTACCTCCAATCAACCCCCGATTCGGAACGATCGACTACGAAGGAGTGTGTCAATACCACTCCCGATCTCGCGGTCACAAAGACGAGAAGAATCTTTGGGCACTCCGCCACCTTATTCAAAATCTAATAGACAGTGGTGTACTGCGCTTGGGAGATAACGACACTGTGTTACGTGCAAGTGAGAATGCAGGCCCTACTAAGTGGAAAAGTGTGGTAGTAGTTATATCCACTGAAGTTGAAGGGATTAATACTTTGCTCACAACACTGATAATTCACTCAAAGGAGGAAACAATCCTTTGAAAGTGGCCGCTCGAGCCAATCAACTTGCCATGTAGAGAGCACAATATCTTATTGTTAGCTTGCATGAAGGTTCCGTGGAATTATGGAGAAGGTGAAGGATCCACCTCACATACCATCGCTGCGTTGTCGAAGGAAAATCCATTGTATCTTCCCCATCGGGTGATGAACCCCACCACCAAATCAAAGGAAAATACCCATGGAGAAGATTGAAAAAATTCCTTCGTGGCGTGGGTCATAACAAAGCCTCGGTGGTTTTAAGATTGAAGGAAGCTCCACCGATCATGTTTGATGATAAAGCATATACTTTGTAACAATCTTATTCATTTATTAATAAAAAAGTATTAATTTATTAAAGGCTTTTAATTATCTACATGATCTTTGTTTTATAATATGTGATAAACCCATAGTTTTAAGCAATGCTTTTAGAATAATGATGATGATCATTCTAATGAGATCTAAATTCTTAGAAAGCTTAAAACTAAAATAGTTCCCAATCGTTGGATTACTAAATTGGGGATTAGTGAATCCGGATAGATTGGTACATCGTTGCTTTGCTCATTGGATGAGGATGATTGATCTCATGATCATTTGTGTGGAACACTAAAAGCAAGTATGTAGGTGCTTATTAGAGAATAAGTTCTTGAGCGTGGCTCGCTAAGGAATACCTAATGGAGTTTTACTTTTTTGTCGATAGGAATTTCTGTAGTGATAGTAGTACAAGTGATCCTTGGACTTGAGATCATCATAGTATCTTGTGTATGATGAGTTATACTTTGACTTATTCCTTAAGACCCTTAGGGTATATCAAAGGGTATGCTTGGGTATAATAAGTTATACATGGAGATAATGTATGATCGATAAAGAATCTACCACTTCTAGTAAAGAAAGAAATGTCTATGTGATTCGATAAATGACAACCCGAGTAGTCCTTGGCGGCGAGAATGAAATTAGAAAGGAGTTTCTAATTTGCATTATTTGGAGTTGTGCATTTAAGAGTGAAAATACATATAATTAAATAAAATAAGACTTGGCGGTAATTCCATGTCTTATATTTAATTGGGACATTGTATGGTGGAAGGATTGAATTATGCGGTAACTATTTACTCAAAAGGTTCTTTTATGATTAATGTTGAAATCTATATTATACGGAAAAGTCGTTGATCATTAGGAGCTTTATCCTATTGTAGAATAAATATTATTTATTTAAATAAATTAATTATTTAATTTATTTATTTAAATAAGATTAAATTATTCTAATTGATTTATTCACAATAGGTTTAATATGGAGAACCTAAAAGGTCACACCATAAAAGGAAGAATAATTATTTAAGAAGTTAATGGCATAATCGTAATAATATGTTAAGTATATTTAATTTAATCTATGGTGATAGAATAAATTAAATAGCTTAATATTATTATTTAATATTTTAGAAATATTAAATATAAATTAATAAGAGAGTCTTATTAATATTATTACAATTATTATTATTTTAATTTCTAAAAGAGTTTAGGAATTAATTTAATATAAGTACTCTCATTTATTCTAATAGGATTAGGAGGAAAATTAGTTAAAGGAGTTTAATTAATTATCCTAATAAGATTAGGAGCCCATTTAATTAAAAGAGTTTAATTAAATAAATAATATACCTTATTTTTAATTAAATAGGGTTTTGATATCTTTTATAAGAGAGTCTTATATATATATATATCGAATATCGTAATTCAATAGTTGGAGAATGCGTTCTTTTTCTATAGAGATAGAAAACTAGGGTTTTGCCAAACACCCATCTTCTTGAATATTTCTTCTTCCTTGGTGGATCACCTCTAGAGGCCAAACACTTGGGTGGCTAACGTTGATCAAAGGAAGGAACCAAACCGGTGGATCAAGTTGTTGAGCGAAAAAAGATTGGAGGTGAACTTGTACACGAGGAAGCTCGAATCTTCAAGGGTATGATTCTTGTTCTTTATCTTTTCGTTTAATTAATAATTGTGCATAAAGGATGATCCGGGTATATGGTTTGTAAAATTTTAAAACTACGATTTTTCACGTTTACGCTTATTTTATGCAATTTGATTGCGTTTCATGAATATTACAAACCTAACGGTGGTATCGAGAGCCAAACCTTTTATTATTATAATTATTAATTATTTTAATTGTTTTGATATTTGATATGTATATTGATATGTATTTAGAACAATTTAATTGGCATAATTTTTAATATAAAAAAAAAAAAAAAAAAAAATTTTACGTTTTTAAAAAAAATATTATATTTAATAAATTTTAATATTTATATTATGATTTATATATTATATTTATATATATATATATATATATATATATATATATATATATGATATAGGATATATATATATTGTTATATATATATATATATATATATATATATATATATATATATATTTATATTATATATATATATATATTATTATATATATATATATATATATATATATATATATATATATATATATATATATATATATATATATATATATATATATATATATATATATATATATATATATATATATATATATATATATATATATATATATATATATATATATATATATATATATATATATATATATATATATATATATATATATATATATAATTATTTATAATTAAAATAAAAGTTTATTTTATATTTTAAAATAAAAAGTTTATTTTAATCTTAAATAAAAAAAGTTTATTTTAATTTTAAAATTAAATTTCATCTTTAACTAATTAGAGTTGGAATTGGATTCCATGATAACTAATTGGAGTTGAAATTGGATTCATGTTTCTTAAATAAAAGAGTTTATTTAGATATGAAATAATTTCATATTATTCAAAATGGAGTTTATTTGTGAATTGGAAAAAAGAATCATATATTTCCTTAAATAAAGGAGTTTATTTAGATATGAAATAAGATTTCATATTATTCAAAATAAAAGAGTTTATTTGTGAATAGGAAAAGAATCAGTATTTCCTTAAATAAAGGAGTTTATTTAGATATGAAATAAGATTTCATATTATTCAAAATAAAAGAGTTTATTTGTGAATAGGAAAAAAAGAATAAAGTGTTTCCTTTAAATAAAGGAGTTTTTTACTTGGAATTGGATTCCATAATTAATTAAAATAAATGAGTTTATTTTGATTAAAGATTTTGATTAAAATAAAATAGTTTATTTTATTCAAAATTGGATAAATTAAAATAAAAGAGGTTTATTTTGATTTAAATTTGGATTAAAATAAAGGAGTTTATTTTGATTCAAAATTAGATTTTATACTAACTAAATTTGCCCATTAAATGATATATATATATATATATATATTGAATGTTTATTATTCATGAGATGAATGTTATTTATTGATGCATATGGTGATGTGTATGATAATAAATGGGATTGATTATGGATTTATTGACGATGTGATTGGATTTTATTTTAGTTGGATGCATGAATGAATATATGGTTTTTTTATTAAATGGGAATTGCTGCGTACCTCGTCTTCTCTAATTTTTTCTTAATGTAAATTCTAACTCCTCTATGTACTTCCCTTATTTCTTGATCAAGGTTTCTATTTATTTTAAATAGTTTTGTAATAGGAATAGTTAGAATTAATTTTGAAAATTGGAGATCAAGGAGCAAGAGGCGCTTGAAGACCCGTTTGTAATGGAGCAGGGTTTAAATGTAATAGTTATATTTAAATATTAATTCTTGCACCCCTAGGGTTTGACCTTTTGGTTCACTTGGTGGCTCTAGTGAACAAACTAGAAAAAGTCCAAAAATCCATAATCAATCCGGGTAGAATATATATTATATATATATATATATATATATATATATATATATATATATATATATATATATATATATATATATATATATATATATATATATATATATATATATATATATATATATATATGTATATATATATATATATATATATGTATATGTGCTAAACAAGATGAGACAAATTAATAACAAACCCCTCAAATTTTTTATATTAAGTCTAAGCGTTCAAAGATATTTGGAATATCGAGCGTAAGCCTTCTAGCATGATAAAATAATAATAGAGTATTAATTATTTATTATAAGTTTGTTGTGTCACCACAAGGCTTATATTAATTATTTGAGATGTTAATTTTATCACATTTGATGCTTATAAAGAAAATTGAACAATATTGTTTTGTTGTGTCACCACAAGGACAATATTTTTTTTTTTGAATATATGGAGTGCTAGGTTGGACTTAACTTGGATAATTTTGATTAGGATGTGCCACCACTTGATCAAAATAATCTAAGAGGCAAAAATACAAGGAGTTGCATAGTTGATGTAATTGACAAGAGTTGTCTACCTATTTATTTATATATAGTTTGTTGTGTCACCACTGAGGCTATATACATTTGAAATGGGATCCTTATTCTCACTAGCAAATCTTTAATTAGATTTTCGAAGAACTATATAATTGAGGTAATATAGTTTGAAGAAAATAGTGGGAGATACCAATTTAAAACAAGACCTAATTTATTTTGGTAATTAATAAAAAGAATGTATGCTAAAATATTGTTAATTACAAATTCATTTCTGAGAATTTTACAATGTCTAAATTACTACTATCTTTGAAAGCATATTAGATGTTATTTAGCTTAGGACCAGAATTAAATGGATTGGTTAAGGAATTTGAGAATAGTTCTCATAATTTGAAAAGCTATCTTTATGTCCTTAATATCTATCCTATCCTGCAATGGTTGCGAGACAATGCCTCTGAGGAAGAGATTGCTACTTTTAGAAAGTGGCGAGATGATGCATGATTGGCTCGATGCATCATGCTCGCATCCATGAGTAATGAGCTTGTCGTCGGCATGAAACTATGGATGCTCTACTATATATTCTGCACATCAAGTAGTTGATGGTGAGGAAAGTAGGACTGATAGATATCGAGATATCTAAGGAGCTCTTAGATCTAGAATGACCAGAGTGATGACACTCTGATCTGAGATAAAAGTCCTTAACATTATCAATTTGATTGATCAATTAGGACAATGGGTTTTGTCATGGATGGAGAGTTGAGCAAGATTTGATCTTGCACTCACTCCGGACTCCTTTCACAATTGTTGTGAATTTTTTCATATGAACAAGCTAGATATCGACCTCATTTGATTTGCTTAACATGTTGAAAAATGTTGAGAGTCACTTTCAACCAAGAAAGACCATGTCTTCTTGGTAGGGGCCAAAGGATCTTAAAAAAGAAGAGCGATTCAAAAAGAAGGTAAAATAAAAGGCAAAAACAAAGGATAATAAGAACAAAAGCGTACGGATAGCAAAGGGTTTGCTTCCCTTTGCAATAATAAGCTGGACCTTTGGAAAAAAGCTGCGAGAAGCATCTTTGAGAGGCTAACGAGAAGAAGCTTAGTGAAGTTTTGATTTACAAATATAATTTTGTTCATGATTTAAAATAAATTTTTCTTTAAGTCGAGGTTCTACTTGGGTATTGGATCTGAACTTTGGTTATCATAAATATAGATTTATGAAGGGACCAAAAGAAGTAGAAAGCTAAACAAAATAAGTAATAATCTATGTGTGGGAAATGAAGCAAAGGTTGCTTTACATTAGCCATAGAAACTTATAGTTTAGCATTGCCTACTGGGCAAATCTATTAAGTCGATAAGTTGTTATTGTATTCGAGTTCTCGTTAGAAACATTATTTCCATTTTATTGTTGGACAATGAAATCTTTGGTATTATATTTAAGAACAATTGTTGTTCTATTTATAATAATAATGTTTTGTATAAAGCTGGAATATTACTTAATGGATTTTGTATACTTGACTTACGTGAAAAATAATTTTGCAAATTGAACAAACTAGTATAAGAAAAAAGGAGATGATCATTGAAAAGAGTTGAATGTGTGTATTTCTTTGAAATACAAGTGTGAATTATTTGAAAGGTTGAAAAATTTTGAAGTGAAACAAATTGGCAAAGTATTAAGATTCTTTGATTAGATCAAGGAATAAATACTTGTGCAATAAGTTTCTAGATCATCTCAAATGGTTTTCTCATAATGGGGCGCCTCGATACATGATAATTGATTGATGTATACGAAAGGAAAAATCGTACCTTGTTGGACATAGTGCGGTCCATAATGATTTTCTCGACATTTCGGTATCCTTACAGGGTAATGTCCTAGAAATGGTTGCATATCTCTGAAAAGGTAACCTCAAAAATCGGCCCCAAGACTCCATAAAAGTTATGGACGAGGAGGATTCTAATCTTAAGTATGTTAAGATAAAGGGTTGTCAACTTATGTGAAAAGGTTTCAAAGGATAAGCTTGGGACAAGATTTGACAAGTGTCTGATTTGTGGGACATCCTAAAAGTAAGTTTAGGGTATATGTTCTATAATCCTACTTAGCAAAAAAGGTGTTTGTTTGAAAACACGCTGCCTTCTAAGATAAAGTGTTTATCATTGAAGGGGCTAGTGGGAGGATAATAGATCTTGAAGAGTTCAAGAACCACAAAACACTATAAGTCGAAATAAGAGGAACTTGTAGATAGACCTATTGTACCACCAATGAATCGTAAATCACGGAATAATAGAAGAAGATACACAGGAGGTATGGATTCATCATAGATGATGATGATGATGATGGTACACATCATAGAAGATGATGATCCGATTACATATGATGAGGTAAGAGTTGTAGACACTCGGAGAAATGGATTGAAGCAAGCTTCTCAAAAATGGAACATTCGTTTTGATGAAAAATCAAAAGAGTTTGATTTTATCAAAAATAAGAATGAACCTAGTGTGTACAAAAATTCGATTGGGGGCGTCGTGACATTCCTAGTATTATATGTTGATATACTACGGATAAGGAATGACATACCAATGCTCTAATCGGTAAAGATAAAGTTGTCTAAACATTCCTCCATGAATGATTTGGGAAGAGTATCTTAATTGGGGATACAAATCTATATAGATAGATTAAAAAGGATGCTCGACTTAACCCGAGGAGCGTATATTCATTTGATGCTAAAGTCGTTTTAGCATGGCAAACTCAAGAGATGTCTCATGTTGATGAGCCGTGGGTGTATCTCTTAATAGTCCCCATAGACTCTCTAAAAAGATCGCATGCATGAGTAACTATCATGTATATCTGATGAAATATACGAGACACGATGTTGATCGGTCATAATGCGGAGAAGTTCCTTTGTGAGTCGGTGAAAAACATCTAAAAAGTACTTATTGGCACTAAGGATGTGATCATATTTCATGGTGGGTCTAAATTAAAACTAGAGGGCTTACGGACTCAAGTTTTTTCGAGACGAGACCAAGGCGACGAGAAAATCCACTTTAAGGTAAAAGCGTTACCTTGAGCGGTGGTGCGATGAATTGGAAAGGTTCAAAAGCAAAAAAGAGTTGTTGGTTTAGTGATAAAGACAAAGTATATAGCTATAAATGAAAGGCTGCAAGTTGATTGTTTGGATGAAAAGTTCATTCTGAGAACTAGGAATAGTTCTAAGTCTCATCTTGGATCTAAACATGTGTTGTGGCACTTTCATTTGATTATAGGAATCATTGAAAGATGGGAAATCACTATAGAGATAGTGGACTCTCAAGAACAACATTACATATCCATTAACTAAAAGCTTATCCAACGGCGGGATAATCGTCACTTAGAAGAAGAAGGGTATGAGATACCATGGCGATTGGCTTTAGTGCAAGTGGGAGATTGAAAGTAGTATGCACACAAGCCGATCATGTTTGATGATAAAGCATATACTTTGTAACAATCTTATTCATTTATTAATAAAAAGTATTAATTTATTAAAAGGCTTTTAATTATCTACATGATCTTTGTTTTATAATATGTGATAAACCCGTAGTTTTAAGCAATGCTTTTAGAATAATGATGATGATCATTCTAATGAGATCTAAATTCTTAGAAAGCTTAAAACTAAAATAGTTCCCAATCGTTGGATTACTAAATTGGGGATTAGTGAATCCGGATAGATTGGTACACGTCGTTGCTTGCTCATTGGATGAGGATGATTGATCTCATGATCATTTGTGTGGAACACTAAAAGCAAGTATGTAGGTGCTTATTAGAGAATAAGTTCCTTTGAGCGTGGCTCAGCTAAGGAATACCTAATGGAGTTTTTACTTTTTGTCGATAGGAATTCTGTAGTGATAGTAGTACAAGTGATCCTTGGACTTGAGATCATCATAGTATCTTGTGTATGATGAGTTATACTTTGACTTATTCCTTAAGACCCTTAGGGTATATCAAAGGGTATGCTTGGGTATAATAAGTTATACATGGAGATAATGTATGATCGATAAAGAATCTACCACTTCTAGTAAAGAAAGAAATGTCTATGTGATTCGATAAATGACAACCCGGTAGTCCTTGGCAAGGCGAGAATGAAATTAGAAAGGAGTTTCTAATTTGCATTATTTGGAGTTGTGCATTTAAGATTGAAATACATATAATTAAATAAAATAAGACTTGTGGTAATTCCATGTCTTATATTTAATTGGGACATTGTATGGTGGAAGGATTGAATTATACGGTAACTATTTACTCAAAGGTTCTTTTATGATTAATGTTGAAATCTATATTATCGGAAAGTCGTTGATCATTAGGGAGGCTTATCCTATTGTAGAATAAATATTATTTATTTAAATAAATTAATAGTTTAATTTATTTATTTAAATAAGATTAAATTATTCTAATTGATTTATTCAATAGGTTTAATATGGAGAACCTAAAGGGTCACACCATAAAAGGAAGAATAATTATTTAAGAAGTTAATGGCATAATCGTAATAATATGTTAAGTATATTTAATTTAATCTATGGTGATAGAATAAATTAAATAGCTTAATATTATTATTTAATATTTTAGAAATATTAAATATAAATTAATAAGAGAGTCTTATTAATATTATTACAATTATTATTATTTTAATTTCTAAAAGAGTTTAGGAATTAATTTAATATAAGTACTCTCATTTATTCTAATAGGATTAGGAGGAAAATTAGTTAAAGGAGTTTAATTAATTATATCCTAATAAGATTAGGAGCCCATTTAATTAAAAGATTTTAATTAAATAAATAATACCTTATTTTAATTAAAGGGTTACTTGATATCTTTATAAGAGAGTCTTATATCGGATATGATATCGATATATCGTAATTCAATAGTTGGAGAATGCGTTCTTTTTCTATAGAGATAGAAAACTAGGGTTTTGCCAAACACCCATCTTCTTGAATCTTTCTTCTTTCTTGGTGGATCACCTCTAGAGGCCAAACACTTGGGTGGCTAACGTTGATCAAAAAGAAGGAACCAAACCGGTGGATTCAAGTTGAGCGAAAAGATTGGAGGTGAACTTGTACACGAGGAAGCTCGAATCTTCAAGGTATGATTCTTGTTCTTTATCTTTTCGTTTAATTAATAATTGTGCATAAAGGATGATCAGGGTATATGGTTTGTAAAATTTTAAAACTACGATTTTTCACGTTTTCGCTTATTTTGTGCAATTTGATTGCGTTCATGAATATTACAAAATGACATTCCTTGCTTTGGTCGACGAGAGTAAAAAGCGGTAAACTCTTTTCGCCTGTAGATATAATAACTGCTTACTTTTCTGTACAGTATTAGCAATTTATTTTTCTAGTATATGCTAACATTGTGTATGATCAACACATTTAATATATACTAAGTGAAAGCATATTTGTGTTTCAGGACTCTAAATTTAGATGTGCCTGTACTTGCTGATAAGATGCCTTTCCTACACAAGGATTGTACCTTTGATGTAGAGATGAATTCAGCCTTGATGGATATCCAGGATGACATTGAGGTGCCTCTAGAAATTCAAGAATGGGTCAAAGACAAACCCAAACCCAACCTTGATCAAACAACTTCCTTCAATCTCGGAACCTTAGAAAGCCCTAAGTTATTCCAGATTTGTTCAGACCTTACCCCAAACAAACGGAATGACATGGTTATGCTATTAACCCAATTCCAGGATGTGTTTGCATGGTCTCATGAAGATATGGTGGGTTTGTCCACTGACATTGTCCTTCATCGCCTTCCCATTAAAGAGGGATTTAAGCCAATCAAGCAGAAACTCAGGCGATTGAAACCTGAGTGGAGTTTAAAGGTGAAAGAAGAAATTATGAAACAATTTCAAGTGGCATCATCATGGTGTCTACATATCACGAGTGGATATTGAACATCGTGTTCTGCATCTAAACACGGAGGGAAGGTGCGAGTTTGCGTGGATTGGGGACTTGAATAAAGCTTGCTTAAAAGATAGCTTTCCGTGCCATGCTATTTATCCACATTCTCATTGACAATCTTGCTGCCTTAATACGACATGTACTCCTTTCTTTGATTGCTTTGCGGGGTACCATCGGATCATGGTTGCGAGGAAGATCGTGAGAAAACCGCTTTCATCACTCCTGGGGAACTTTTTGCTATAGGCGGTTGTCATTCGACCTCATCAATGCCGAGAGCTACCTATCAACGAGCTATGATGGCTCTTTTCCACTACTTAATGCATAAAGAGATTGAGATCTACGTGGATGACATCATTGTCAAGTCCAGGAAGGAGGATGACCATCTAGTCCATCTTAAAAAGTTGTTCAACAGGTTACGTAAGTACAACTTGAAGTTGAATCCAGCTAAATGCGCCTTTGGCGTCAAATCAGGCAAGTTGCTAGGATTTCTAGTCAGCCACAAAGGGATTGAGCTGGATCCTGCCAAAATCCAAGCCATCACTGAAATGCCCATTCCTCAGACAGAGAAGGAAATACAGGGATTTTTGGGAAGAATCAACTTCATTAGAGGTTTATCTCCCAACTCATAAAAACCTGTGAGCCAATCTTCAAGTTATTAAGGAAGAACTCCTCCATGAAATGGAATGATGAGTGCCAGAATGCCTTCCTTACAATCAAGAAAAAGCTAGTCAAAGCTCCTATCTTGGTACCACCCAGGGATGATGTTCCCCTGTTCATGTACCTATCCGTAAGTGACAATGCCATGGGCTGTATGCTGGGACAGAAAGACGATAGAGGCCAAGAACGAGCTATCTATTACCTCAGCAAAAGGTTCAGCAGTAGTGAACACAAGTACGCTCTGATCGAAAAGACGTGTTGTGCTTTAGCATGGCCTTCCATGAGGTTACAACATTACCTCCATGGTCACACAACCCATCTCATATCCCGTGTGGATCCTCTCAAATACGTGTTCAATAAACCCATGTTAAATTGCCGGCTGTCCAGATGGCAGTTGATCCTACAACAATTTGACACCGTATATGTGACTCAAAAGTCCATCAAAGGTCAAGGAATCGTGGATCAATCGGTGCCATGCGACCTTCGTGGGATTTCAAACCCCTTGAAACATATTTCCCGATGAAGGAGTAATGTGACAAAGAACACCATCGAGACAATACGCCGCCAATCATGGAAGATGTATCTTGATGGGTCATTAATATGGAAGGTCGTGGAGTGGAGTAGTTCTAATATCGTCACGGGGAGCGATATCCGTCGTGAATTAAATTATAGTTTGTCAAGCACCAACAATACAATTTGAGTATGAAGAAATTTGTCTCATGGGGCTAAAACTTTCCCATTCAATGGGCATCGGCGATTAATCATCTGGAGAGATTGAGTTGATAATCGGATAATCCACGAATATATCAAACCAAGGAACTACATTTCTTTGCCTTACCATCGGCAGAGGTTTTGAAGATGGCTTTGAGTTCAAGAAATCTCCTTTATACATGTTCCTCGTAATAGGAATGATTTCACGGATCGTTAGCAACTTTGGCCTCCTTGATTCGCATATCAGACAAGGAACACTTGCTTTGAGCTTCATAATTTCCCTTAACAAGGCCCTGACCTATGGGAATTACATTGGAGAAGTATCGGATGAGCTACCTCCCATCCAACCTCCTTGGTATTAGCATATCAAGGAATATCTCTGAGATGGATCTACACCACCGAGGCGAGCTTGGCCGAGAAAAGGCGGATCCACCGACTTCTTTATGAAATTCTACCTGAGTGGAGATGCGCTCTACAAAAGGGATGCAGGACTAGGTCTCCTCAGGTGTCTAGACAAAGATCAAGCCCAAGGGCTTATGGATGAAATCTATGGTGGAGTCTGTGGCCCCCACATGAGTGGCCCCCTCCTGGTCAAGAAATTCCTCAGGACAGGACACTATTGGCTATCTCTCAAGGCTGATTGCAATGACCACGTCAAAAGATGCTATCAGTGCCAGATTTATGGGAATGCTATACACGCCCCTCCACGGGAGCTCCATAATATGAGTTCGCCTTGGCCCTTCTTAATGTGGGGAATGGACGTTATCGGGCCCATTGAGCCTAAATCCAGTAATGGTCACCGATTTATCTTCACCATGATCGACTACTTCACCAAGTGGGTAGAAGCAGCCTCCTTCCCCAGGGTCACTAAAGAAGTCATCATTGCCTTCATCAGAAATAATGTTGTTTGTCGATACGGACAACCAGAGGTTATTGTGTCAGACAATGCCAAAAACCTCAACAACAAAATGATGGAGGAATTATGCAGTAAATTCCACATCAAACATCTTAACTCTGTCATCTATCGTCTGAAGATGAACGGTGCTGTCGAAGCGGCTAACAAAAACATTAAGAAGATTATGCAAAAGATGTCCGCCAACCACAAAGATTGGCCTGACCTGTTGCCTCTTACTCTATTAGCCTACAGAACTTCAATGCGTACTTCAACTGGGGCAACCCCCTATGCTTTAACCTATGGGATGGAAGAAGTACTCCCCATAGAAGTTGAGATGGAATCTCTCAGAGTGTTGATTGACGCTCAGCTGGATGAAGACCAATTGGTACAAGAAAGGTATCACCAGTTGTCTCTGATAGACGAAAAGCAAACCGCAACTATTTTCCATGGTCAGCTATATCAGCAAAGGGTCGCCAGATCCTACAACAAAAAAGTCCGGCTACGGCAGTTTAAACAACATGACTTGGTTCTAAAGAAGATTCTTGACAACCAAGATCAGGCTAAAGGAAAATTTGCTCCTAACTGGGAAGGCCCATTTATTGTCAAAGAAGTATTGACAGGAGGAGCTCTCAGATTACAAGAAATGGACGACGATGAATTCCCATAACTCATCAACTCAGACACCATGAAACGGTATTATGTCTGAAGTAACCAGCAAACACCCTGGTGCATAATCATCAGGTCACCAGTCATTCCGGTTCTTTAACCCTTTACCACCTACAACTTTTCTACACTTTGCCCCTCAGGGAAACATACTTTTCAAGCCAGCAGCCTGACTTTCTCCTTTGCACTCATACAATTCAGGTCATCCCACCGCGGATTGAACCTCTTGCGTTCGCAGTTTGGCTACCCATACATGGGATCAAACTTCTCCTACCTGCAGTTTATCCTCAACCTAGGATTCAACTTTCTTTTCCCCGCACTCTGACCTGCACATGGGATTACGCTTTTCTTCTCGCCCTGAGGGGCGAACTACGTCGACCTGATCTCCTCTTCAATAGGAGTACGTAAGCAACCATTTCATATGGCCCGGTCGCAATAAAACAAAAACAACAAAAACATTTCTGCCCTTACAAAAAACAAAAACAACCAAAAACATTCCTACACCATGTCAGCCATATACAACGTTGAACCTCTTACACCAGGTTCGAACTACGCATACCTGATCTCTTCTTCAATAGGAGTACGTAGGCAGCCATTCATGGTGCGGTCTCACCCCCTACCAAAACACAAACCCTTGTCATCTGGTATTGAGATCATCCTTCAATCCAATACATTTCATTCAGTTTCAGACCAAAGGGATGAAATTACCTGAACTCCTCCCAAATAGGAGATTCGGTGACCATCTAAGCTGCGGTCATACCTCGAAGAGCAATACCAATCCATAAGAGATGGAATTAACTAGGCTTCTCCTAAATAGAAGTACTGACGACTATCTGTGGTGCGGTCAATCTCAGAGAGGAAAGCCACACCCCTCTCCATATGTCCATTCAGAAACAAGTCCCAAGACACCAAAAATGGTAGGGATACATAGATCGATGATCTATTCTGAACTATCCAGAGACAGCTCAATGTCCATCCACCAAGGAATAATTCAGAATACATCAAGATCACAAGCCTGAAAGCAAAGAAAGGCAAAATATCAAGCAAATAGCCGTGCATATCTAAAAGGGAAGTGATCCAAAAATATATTTCCCTGTCATATATAATACTGTTTGATATATATATAATGTGAACTGTACATGTCAAAATGGCTAAGCTAGTCTGTGTAGGTAAATACAAGCTCATCTACGAATCAGGGTACATGCGAGCTAGCAAGACCAACATGGCATCCCTCTCAGATGAAGGAGGTAAAGCTGTAGTCTCCTGGATAAGAATATCCACATGACCCAACAAATCTGTAGCCATCTGCATGATGACCATATGCTCATCGATATAAGCGCTCATCTCTGCGATCATACCAGTGGTAAGGGACCTCGCTGCAGCACTATCTGTGACAGCCACATCCCGGGAAGATATGGCGATATACCGCTCAGCTATCAATGCATCTCTGGCTGATATAGCCTCATCCCGCTCAACAACAGTGGCATCTCTGCGATCTAATGCCTTATCTCTCTCTAATAGAGCGGCATCCCTCATATCAAGATCAGTCGACATCATAGATCGAATCTGGTCTTTCTCAAAGGTCATCAAATGAAGACTCTACTCTAAGTACTGTGCCGAATGCTAAATCACAAAAGTACTGGTACTAGGAGAATTCGGAAGAAATGTTGGCAACCCAACAATGGTATCCTCCTCGATGTAGGTATCAATGTCCTCTATAGGCTCTACATCGTATAACTCGCTCATCTCTGTAGATCTTCTTTGCAAATATCTGTTCCTGCATGCGAGAATACTCGATAAAACCTTCGTCTCCATCCATGCAGAGTACTCTGCTGAATAACTGGGACGACTGGCAGGAAAAGCAGCTAGCTCACGCTGATCCCAACAAGCGTATACACAAGAAGGGATAAAAATCCTGGAACTGGTCGAACTGCGACATCACGGCCAATGGGTGATAAGTCGTCACGCCCCTCAGGCCAGCCAAAGGGAGGAAATCCATGCCCGGAGTATGAGTAATGAAGCTGTATGGTGAGCAAAGCCCCGAGCACAGCAATATGCTAAATGGATCTCTCGATACGCCAAAAAATGCGGACCAGGACTGAGCATCTACACACTCCGATGGCTTAAAGGAATATGACATAGCCACCTCATGGGAGAACCAATACCCGTGCCGTCTAAGGGTACCAACCATCCGCAAGTGTGACATAAACCACACATACAGCGTGACCGAACTCCCAGTAAACACGCTTGACGGGTAAGTACTGCAGTAGGATGCTGATCGCAGGGTCTCTGCCACGATCATAGATATAATGGTACGGCCCTCCCTGAGAGCTCTCACGGCCATGACAACGCCTATATCTATCTCATCCATATACCGCGGCATATACACGTATGATAGTGCACATAGCATCAGTACATCAACTCTGGCCAAACGCCAATGATCCTCCGACACGGTAAAATCACCGGAATGTCGTGAGTAGCTATCCTCCGCACTAAATCTGTCATATAGAAAACGCTGAGAGATCACATGACCAGATGTCAGCTCATCCTGCACCACTCTGCGCCTCAATCATGTGATGGTCATGAATCGTCTACTCATGTCTCCCAAAGCCATGTGCACGCAAGGTCGGTCTAGGGGCAGCATCGTCAAACGGGCATACTCCTCCAGAGTAGGAGTCAACTCATGGGTGCCAAAGCGGAATACCTGCCTATCAGGTAGCCAATGCTCTATCATCCCGTCCACGAATCTTACAGGAACCTGAAATACCAAAAGGGCCATGGTATCTTTCAGCAGTGAATGATCTGATCCACCCTATCTCGGTGGTGACATGCTATCATACCACGATCGCAAACCCAATGCCACCATCGAGCGGTGGGGTATGATCTATCTGACTAAGCTATCGAAAGAAGACATCATGTATGGGTCGTGTCATAAGACCATCCAGGGTCAATGCCGAATATCTCTACGGACATACATACATATGAATAACATGATACATGCATAACAGATAATGGATGGCAATATGATATAGGGAATGAAAAACGGTGCATACATTCCTAAATATATCATCATCTAATACATCACTCTATCTGACTACAAGTACATGAAAATGGGGCACACGGGCGCCCTACTACTAATGAGAGGCCTATAAAAAGATATAGCGAGAATGGGAACGACCACCCAATATCTAATGAGAGGCCTATCAAAAGATATAACGAGAATAAACATCAGAAGAAGACCAGGGTCTCGATGTCCACGTCCTCAATCCTATCCACCTGATGTAACTCCTCCTGAGTCACTGGATCTCTATCAATAGGGATATCAGGCCTATAAAGAGGAGGATCTGTGCCGGCAAAACCAAATAGGTCGTCTGAGGGGCCAGCACCTGAGCTGGAAGGAACAAATGTCTCCGCCTCTGCTGGATCTTTGCCCAAATACCGAATAAATATGTGTGCTTGATCTAACTGTCGGGTCAAGCTATCAATCTAGGTCAGATGAGTCGGAGCTCGAACACAAGCCACCCAATCCGTCATCATCAAAGATCTTGGAACCATGTCCCCCATAAATTGTCCACCAGCGCTGGAATATCTCCTGAGTACATGGACCCTCGGATAAATAGAAACCGTCAACTTCCAACAATGGAATATCAATGGCGGGTGGTCTGTGATCTGAGCCGATGGCGCTGACGGGAGAGGCAAGATCGGTATACAAATCTCCCTTGTGGTGCTCCTAATAGCACGCTATCCTAAATAGAGCTCCCAACCTCCATCGGTGAAAAGAGGAAATCTCCGGGTGGAAATTAAATACTCTACTCCAGTAGGGTGTCCATTCTCAAAACTGATGATCAAATGATCCCCTGAGTATGGAAGCCATGTGATGGCGTCAGCCATCAGAAACTCCAGCTGCATACGACAATGAGCGAAGCCCTCGGATACAGGGACCTCTGGAAAAATAGAATGGTGCCATCATTGTCCTCGTGGATAGGTATCTAAACCTAACACACTCATAGGACGCAAACATGGAAGCCTCTCATAGGCCCAAAATTGCCAACACAATGGCAAAACATCTGCTATCAGTAAACATTCTTAACTTATGAATGGAAAAAGACAAGAGAAATACTCACCAGCAGAAACGGGTAAAATCCTAGCCAAGCCTCGGTCAAACCTTGTGAGCGCAGACGCATGCCCCGGAGGAAATAGGCAAAGGTGTAAGAGCCCCAGTCATACTCTCCTATACGGTCCACATCATGTGTGGCGCTGACCAAAGCGAAAGACACCGTGGAAGAGTTATCTGCTATGAAGCAGCCTCGAATGATCATCAGGAACAATCGCCGCAGAATGCGATCCCTGATCCCGACATCATCAGGGATGGGCTCACTCAATAGCCCGCTCATAACATCTACGCTCAAAGGACCTGAACGCACAGTCTTGCCTTTGAGCGCCCCCGCTGGAACTCCTAATAGGGATCAGATGGTAGTAGGAGTGATATTCGCCATGCAAGGCACTGGCTCCCCTCCAAACTCCATACCTGTGATAAATCGCCAATCCATAGGAGTCATCATCACCTCGCAATCCAGCAGGTGGAGTGACTGAGTCTGATGAAACCATCGCTCAGACAATGCCCTAAGGTAACCCCAGGGACAACGACGGGGAAGGATGGAGAAAAATCCCCAAATCCCCACTCATACACTCACGCTCTATAATCGGGATGAAGCGCTTTGGTACATGGGTGGATGCTAAACTAGTTCCCGAGAGGCGTGTAAAACCGGAACTGCATGAAAAGCGAGATCAACATCGAACCCTTTAAATCCTCATCAATAGGAAAGAAGGAAGATAAAGTCTAACGTCATACCTCGTTAGCATGCAAGTACATCGATGGGTGTCTACCCAAATCACCCAAAGACTCTGGGTTCACCACACGGATGCAAAGGAAGTTCCCTGCGAGGATAGATGCGGCAGGAGCGGGATCCTCAATATCCACCTCCTCGTCCTTGACGTCTGGAACCTCTACCTGGATAGGACGAATCACAGCCTTCACCAACTGACGAGGCTGTCTGACAAAACGGGGACGAGGCACTTCAGAAGCCCTCCGCCATACGCCTGAAGCGATCCTATAGGAACTGCTCAGCTGATCCGGATCCATAATATCTGGACAACTAGTCTCCAAATCACCTCAGAAAGGGTGTGGTATTTCCTTACCCGGAGCTTTCTAAAATGCATTATATGACTATATGCATGCATACATTTACTTTAACATATAATAGAGTTAGAATGCATGACTACCCAATGCCAACATTTGGAAATTTTTTGCCATAGTCCCCTTTGAAAATAGGACTATCCCCATGCACACAGGCATGTCTAGGTGGCCATTCAGTAGAACACCTGTCCCAAAGTCATATACATAATATATGCATTAAAAATCAAAATTATCATGCATAAGGCCAACCTCAATGCTAGGAGTACTTTGTCTTTCCACCTTTTGCTCATTGGACCTCAAATAGGACAAAAAATAGCAGAAAAAGGTGCCAATTTGACTGTCTTAGAAGTCAAATTTTTTTCACATCATTATGTTCAGCATGGTTTAATACTAACATTTACTATGTTGAATATTTTTTATCAAGTCATTTGTGCATACATAATCACTACTATGTGTTTAGATGCATTTCGGGCAATATCTCACAATCTAACGGACAGAAACTGGAAAAAATATACATGCATACGTTACCAAGATAGTGTAGAACACTTGTATAGTGACAGAATTTACAGAAAGCAGCCCGAACTCAGCAGATCTGAAGAAGGCTCGCGGTTTTTCCTAAGCAAAATGAGTTAGAAATCAACTCGCGAAGGCAGGCTGCAGGAGGTGCACCTACGGCTCCTCCATGTGGGTCCCACCCCTCCGGATCGGTCCAGTTTGAGTTGAAACAGAGTTCTTATATACTGGAAAGGTCAAATCGGGAATTAAAATGCCACGCGATTGAGCAAAATAGCATACAATCCTGGTCTTCTCAGATGAGACTTCGAATTGGTACATCACTCATTGGTAGTCGCCTGAGCACAAGGAATACTCTGCCGATGACCTCAGTTGTCACAAATCATATATGGCAATACCTTATACAGGTCCGATGCCGCCGACTCCAGGTCGTTACCTTACGTGTGTCCCCGACGGGGGTTACAACGTGAGTCCCCGACGGGGGTTACAACATGAGTCCCCGACGGGGGTTACAATGTAGATCCCCGGTGGGGGTTACAACACATTCATCCATTGACATGTCCATCAACGAAGGTCAAGCAGCCTTGACGTTTTTTCAACCGATGGGAAGTAAACCCATCGAAGCGTTGAGAACCGTTCGATATTCACGTACGTACTCATGCATCCCTAGTAGGTCCCCGACGGGGGTTACAACGTGAGTCCCCGACGGGGGTTACAGCGTAGGTACCTAGTGGGGGTTACAACACGTTCATTCGTTGACATATCCATCAACGAGGGTCAAGCAGCCTTGACATTATTTCATCCAATGGCAGGTAAACCCATCGAAGCATTGAGAACCGTTCGGTAGTTGCGTACGTACTCATGCGTCCCCAGTAGATCCCCGACGGGGGTTACAACGTATATCTCCGTGGGAGTAGTAACGCATGCTCACCAAGGTTGGCTCACATATCAACGAAGGTCAAGCAACCTTGGCGTCATTTTAGCCGATAGTGTTTAAACTCATCGAGCTATAGAATTTGCTTGAGGTTCTCATACCCGGTGCTCATATTCCCAATGGATCCCCCGGGGGTCATAACGCAATGCTCCGTTGATCTACACGTCAGCGAAGGTCAAACAACCTTGACGATCTCCGCATAGAGTTTCAGCCGTTGATCTAGACGTCAGCGAAGATCAAGCAACCTTGACAGTATATCCCACAGGATGTTTCAGCCATTGATTCACACGTCAACGAAGGTCAGGCATCCCTAACGACATTTCTTTGTTGGCGATAAATCAACGAATCGTGACATATTCTGGCGATACTAACCAGGAAAGGTCAACATTATCAAAGAGGATAAATGATGGAATATGTTATACACATCCTCAAATAGATCAAGCTTTATCCCCACAGACCTTTTACACATAAGAGATACCCCTTCAGGATCAAGTCGTTATCAAGAACACGGGAATTTGGTGATAACTCCAACACCAACATCTTAACAGATTTGGCTTGCACATCAGATCTGGTCAGTATTGCCAATCCCCAGTTGAAGCAACAGGGAGCCAACAATCATCCCCAGCATGTTAGGCCACAACCCCGTACACATACATCATACATTTGCATCATGTTGCTATCCATAGTACCATGTTTATCTTATTGCATTTCAAGTGTCTAGGATTCTTTATCCTACCCATGCATCGCCATGCATGAGTATGATAAAGAGGGGCATCTGTAGACACTCAAAATTTTCTATACTACTGTTATTAACATTGTAGGAGGACAAATTTGTCTTTTAAGAGAGAACCCTGAAAGACAATCCAAATCCATACCGGATACTACCGGAAGTGCAGCGTCAACCCCATATCGCAATCTGGGAGTATCAATTTCAACCTCGGATGTAACCCCGAGGCCTGCAGATACAATACCGGAACACACACTGGAGAAGACCGATTAATCTCAGAGATAACCCCGAGGTATCCAGTCTCAGTCCCAACCATGGGAATAGCCACCAACCTTGGTGATAACCCCAAGGAATGCGATTTAGGAGATAACCCGAAATGCTTGTTTCAAATGCCATCGACTTTAATCTAAGCACTCACTGATGAGATACTTTGTGCCAACAACCGTAATAACATCGGAAGACATGCACACCTCAAAGATGACAATGAGTACCTTCAATAAATGCAAGCAATTCAATCTCGGTGAAGTCTCGAGCAACGTCCCGCTTATCTACCAATCCAAAGAATAACTCTGGTGAGGGACAACATCGTCATCTCATCCAAAATGATGCCACGTCTCGTCTCTATGCAACGATGTCCCACAAGGCTAACCAAACCCAAGTGACTATTGTGCGGGGTAACGGATGAAAGTTGCAGCTTGAAGACCGGATGGCATCGTCCCCATCTTCAAAGACTTCAGACAAAATCTAATCCCATGCCATCGTGACAACTCTAAACAACGGCGGTCAAAATAGGTCCTGAATACCTCAAAACGGATGCCTGGATTGCACTTCTCAAAATTTGAGTGGACATTACAGTGCCTGAATACACGTACTTTGAGACGACCCGACCCGATAAAACTGGGCCGACCCAACCCGCCTCTGGTACACCTGCGGCTCAGCCACAGGTACACCTGTGACACATATTGCCTATAAATAGAGGGCTTGGGGTGCTGATTTTTAAGAGGAAAAAGACGGGGAAACCCTGCACAATTTTCTCTGCACTCGCCATACATTGTATTTTCCCACTTTCAAACACTTGTGAGCTCATATATAGCCTCTTTTGTACCCACTAAAAAGCCAAAGTGTTTACCCACTCTAAAGATATAGAAGCCCTTTTTATCAGTCAGTTGTAAGCCTTCTCACACACTATAGAGTCTTTCTCTTCATCTTTGCACACACCCTTCTACATGTTGAGAGTCGTGTTGCTTGCTTTGGCCAGACTTGATTAGTGGTTTCATTCGATCATATATATATATATATATATATATATATATATATATATATATATATATATTGACTAACATTATCGAGTTATGCCTCGATTGATTCTGAACTTGATGCGAGGCGTTATTGCTTTAATATATATATATATACTTATATATATTAATTATCATGTCGGACTTTGTTCGATGAGCCTGAACTTGATGCAAGTGCATTTATTCACTTTTATATATATATATACTTATATATATCAACCGTATGTGTCGGACTTTGTTCGATGAGCCTAGACTTGATGCAGTGCGTTTATTCGCTTATATATATATATATACTTATATATATCAACCGTGTAATAGGACTTTGTTCGATGAGCCTGAACTTCGGTTTTATGCGTTTACTAAGCTTTTATATATATATATACTTATATATATGAGCTGTGGTCGAACTCGTTTTGATGAGCACGGATTTTTACATCAAGTGCATTTATCGCTTTTATATATATATATATATATATATATATATATATATATATATATATATTTTAAATCTGCTGGAGTTCTCTTCGTGGCGTTGATTGATACTTCTGACTTTATTTACGTTACATCACTCACTTTGGAGTTTCCTCCGTGGCGGTTGATAACTATGACTTTATTTACATTTCGATCCCCCATGGAGGTTCTTCGTGGTTGGTGATCCTATTCATATATATATATATATATATATATATATATATATATATATATTTACCGCTTTTATATATATACCTGCTTATTGCTTTCATACAAATTGTAATATTTTGTGCGCCTAGGAATCATGTGATCACAGATTCATCCCATTGGATCCAGATTCGGTTCCGTGATGGACATTTTCAAATTTAGTGACTTTGTAAATTAATACGTGATGTCCGAATTTCCTCGGATGGTTTCCATACCCACGAGGAAGTTGGCATTATTTTTGTATATTATTTTCATACGGATGCCTCGCGATTAAATCAAATAAAATCAATTCAATTAGATCACTTAATAAAATGGGAGTGTAAAAGGTCTCAATTCCTATTGAGCATCGTGGTTTGAAAAACCTTTTTTATAAAACATCACTACCATATCTTGCTAAAAGCTGAATTTTTACATAAATTCAAATCCTGTGTATATAGGTTGAGCGAGGCCTCGCTTTAACTTTCATATAATGACACATTGACCACACACACACACACACACACACACACACAGAGATAATAGTTTCTGAAAAAAGGCGGTCACTGTGGTGGTAACACGGATGTGGGGTGCTAACACCTTCCCCTCAGATAACCAAGTCCCCGGACCCTAAGCGAATCTCGGTTTTTTACCAGTATAACATGATGTCACATCTTTGGTCAATGTGCAAACCTTTTCTGCTGTTGTGTTGGTACAACCATTTAAAAAAACCAATGGCGACTCTTAACGGTCCCATCATCGACATTATACATGTGGGACCTTTTCACTTGTTTTTTCAAACAAATCTCACCTAAAATGAGAACACCAAAGAACAAGTAGCGGAAAGGACACCCAAAAATCTGACGTCGACATAAAGCATCTACTTATTGATGTGATATTCATATGTTTCGTTGTTAAGACTTTATGAGCTAGTTTTGCTCATTCTTGCTTGAACCATATGTTTTTTGACTAAAAGCGAAAACTAACCGAGAGTTCTATGAGAGATAAAGGCAAGGCTAAGATGGACAATTAATAAATCTGTAATAGACTAGTATATTTGTATGTAATATACTTATGAAGAACAACGAATGTATTCGGTTATAAACATGGGAAAAGATTTATTACAAATATAATACAAAGATAGTAATTACATTCATTTTGTTGTTATCTCAATGCAATGATTGTATGGATTGTAGTATCGTGGAGCACCATCTAACGGGTTGGAAGATACCCGGATTTGGGGGCATCACAGTTAAGACAAGGCTGTGTAGAATACTTAGCTTACATAGTCGACAGTCGAAAAGAGAATCTGAAGGTAGAAGAGATACCGATTGTGAGGGAGTTCGTCGACGTATTTCCAGACGATTTGCAAGGACTTCCACCAGATAGAGAGGTAAATTTCGTGATCGATTTGGTACCCTGAACCACTCCAATATCGAAGGCACCATACCGAATGGCACCAGTAGAGATGAAAGAACTAATGGTACAACTATAAGAATTGTTGGACAAGAAGTAAATTCAACCGAGCGTATCGCCGTGGGGAGCGTCGGTGTTATTTGTGAAAAAGAAGGACGGATCGATGCGGCTCTGCATTGACTATAGAGAACTGAATAAGGTCACGATTAAGAACAGATATCCATTACCAAGGATCAACGATCTGTTTGATCAATTGAAGGGAGCGAGACACTTTTCCAAGATAGACTTGAGAAGCGGTTATCATCAACTAAAGGTGAGGCCAGAGGATGTACCGAAGACATCGTTCAGAACGCGATATGGTCACTACAAATTTTTAGTAATGTCGTTTGGTCTTACGAATGCTCCTGCAGCATTTATGGGACTAATGGATGGTGTGTTCAAGCCGTTTTTGGACAAGTTCGTAGTGGTATTTATAGATGACATTTTGGTCTATTCGAAAACCAAAGAAGAACACGAAGAGCATTTGAGATTAACATTGGAAGTATTGAGAAGGGAAAAGTTGTATGCCAAGTTTTCGAAATGCGAATTTTTGATTAACATTGGGCACGTGATTGATAAAAACGGAATTTCGGTAGATCCATCCAAAGTCGAAGCCGTAATTAACTGGGATCAGCCGAGGAAGCCGTCGGAAGTATGAAGTTTTCTTGGATTAAAAGGATATTATAGAAGGTTTATAGAAGACTTTTCCAAGATCACCACTCCGTTAACGAATTTAACTCGAAAAGCTGTGAAATTTGTTTGGACGGAGAAGTGTGAGGAAAGTTTTCAAGAATTGAAGAAGAGGTTGAGTACGGCCCCTGTGTTATCTCTTCCGGATGATACAGGTAATTTTGTTGTTTATAGTGATGCGTCGCATAGAGGACTTGGCTATGTGCTGATGCAAAATGGCAAAGTCATTGCGTATGCATCACGACAATTGAAGGATTACGAGAAGGGATATCCGACCCACGACTTGGAGTTGTCTGCAGTTGTTTTTTGTTTTGAAAATTTGGAGGCACTATCTCTACGGGGAGAAGTGTGAAATATATACGGACCACAAGAGTCTAAAATATATTTTTACACAGAAGGATTTGAATATCGTCAAAGAAGATGGTTGGAATTAATTAAGGATTACGATTGTGAGATTTTATACCATCCGGGTAAAGAAAATGTGGTTCTTAGGCGCCTTAAGTAGAAAAGGTCGTGTGAGAAATTGATGATGTTGACTTCGGGAGGAGCTAATTACGAAATGGAGAAACTAGAGTTGGAAGTGAAGTATCCTATGGAGATTGATGAGAAGCTATTTAGGATGCAATCTGTACAACTCTACTAGATAAAGTAAAGGAGGCTCGACCGAGCGAAGAATGTAAAAAGGTGACAAAGAAGATATCTCGAAGGAACCGAACTAAGATTTAAGATGGATAAGGAAGGAATCTTTGAGATTTGAGAGTAGAATTTGGGTACCGCTTGAGACAGGAGATTAAGGAAGATATTTTGAGCGAGGCTCATAGTTCACGATATTCGATTCACCCTGGTAGTACCAAAATGTACCAAGATCTTTGACAACATTTCTGGTGGCCAAATTTAAAACGTGATGTTGCAGAATGTGTTGCCAAGTGTCTGATCTGTCAAAAAGTGAAGGCAGAACATCAGAGACCGAGTGGATTGCTACAACCATTAGAGATCCCAGAATGGAAATGGGAACATATTACAATGGACTTCGTGGTTGGCCTTTCGACGACTCAGAAAGGCTACGACGCAGTATGGTTTATCGTTGACCGACTGACGAAATCTGCACACTTCCTACCGATTAAAATCAGATTCAACTTCGATCAGTTGGCGAGGTTATACGTAAATTAGATTGTTTCGAGGCACAGAGTTCCACTGTCAATTGTTTCTGATAGAGATCCGCGCTTCACATCGAATTTCTGAAAACGTCTTCAGGAATGCATGGGTACGGAATTGTGAATGAGTACATCATACCACCCTCAAACAGACGGACAGAGCGAAAGAACGATTCAAACATTAGAAGATATGCTAAGAGCCTGTGTGATGGACTTTAAAGGAAATTGGGATGATCACCTACCGTTAGTAGAGTTCGGCTACAACAACAGTTACCACGCTAGTATTGGCATGTCTCCTTATGAAGCGTTATACGGCAGAAAGTGCAGAACTCTGCTTTAATAGGATGAAGTTGGTGAAAGGCAATTGCTAGGGCCAGAATTGGTACAGCAGACAGCAGAAATAGTCAAAGTTATCCGAGCACGACTGGTAACAGCTCAAGATAGACAGAAGAAATACGCTGATCCACATCATAAAAATATCGAATTTGAATCATGTAGTTATGTTTTCTTGAAGGTCTCTCCCTGGAAGGGAAAGATCGGGTTCGGAAAGAAAGGGAAATTGAGCCCAAGATTCATTGGACCATTTGAAGTACTGAGAAGAATCGGAGAAGTTGCGTACGAGGTAGCCCTACCTCCAGCACTCGAGAATGTCCATAACGTCTTCAATGTTTCTGTTTTACGACCCTACAAACCCGATTACAAGCACATCATTGATTTCGAACCCCTATATTTTGAAAAAGACTTATCTTACGAAGAAATTCTTGTTCAAATTGTCGACCGAAAGGAACAAGTTCTCAGAAATAAAGTAATACCTTCTGTTAAGGTAATTTGGAGGAACCACAACGCTGAAGAAGCTACGTGGGAACTCGAAGAGAATATGATGAAGAATTACCCTCATTTATTTACTTAATTATGTAAGCGATTCTCGGGGATGTAATCTTTTGTAGGGGGGAGAATGTAACGTCAAATTTATTGAGTCGTGATTCGAGGGGGAGAATCCTTTTAAGGGGGAAAGATGTGACGAATGATATTTTTGTAATTTAATTTTAATATTTATTGAAGTAAATAAATATTTTGATGATTTAATTATTAGATTAAATAATTAATTGATGAAATTGTGGTAGATTAATTTAATTATATGTGTTACATTTATTTAATTAATGTAGAGAATTTTATTATTCGATATATGTAATTATGTGAGCTTATTATATTAAAAGAAATACTAAATAAGCCTAATGTATTTTAATTAATTTAATTATTAATTAGAGAGTTAATAATTTGACATTATTTATTAATGAGAAATTTAATTATGTGACTATGTGAATTTATGAGAATTTATTATATTTTATTTAAAGTAAATTAAATTAAATATTGATTTATTTTATGAAGGAGTGTGACATTAATTATACTATATGATAAAGCTTTATTAAATTAAATGGTTTTTAAATCTATTTTTGCTTGCCAAACAAGGCCCTATGGGGAGTTGGAAGCAGTTACCCATTATTGGGTTAACTGACCACTCATCGTCGGCCTTTAATATATCATACGTCTTCTTTATTACATTTTCTAAGTCTAAAATATAGTCGAGAGAGTATTTGAGGAATTCAGAGAGAAATTTATATCTATTTAAGAGATTGTGAGTGTGTGTTTGAAGAAGAGTTGAGAAAGAATTCATCCCCTACAAATATACACTTTATACTCTGGGTAATCTCCTCCTTCCCAATTTCTATTTTTCGTTGTTAAGTTTCATGAATATGAGTTTCATAGTTTTTGATTTAAACCTCTGTAATTGGGATAGGAGCAATGATTATGGGTTGTATATGTGTTATGTCATATCAAATCGTATTTGATTATATATTTATTATGTAGACCATATCATCAAGATTATAAAAACATGTCATATATCGATGACTTGTTATTTCAAAATTTAAAGAGTTTGGGTTATGGCCATATGGCCTTATACGTGATTTTAGTATGTCAAACATAAATGTTTTCGTAAAATTTACACCCTTATTTTATTATGCATGTTAATACGAAGAGACCAAACCTTAAACGAACGGATTCAATGTTATAACGAATCCGTAGTGTTAATTTTCATGTTTTGTTTTCAAAACCTTCAAGAACATCAAGAATAGTGAAAAATTGGATGCTTTAATTCTGTAATTAAGTGTTTAAATCAGTTAAAGTCACTCTATAAATGTTGGGTAATGATTATGTGTGAATTATATCATGTGAGTATGTCTAAATTCGTGTAGAAATTAAGAAATTGATAGAAATTGGCATGTTCTGCGTTTTTTCATGATCGCCATTTATGCAACTAAGATGTCATTGCGTACAGCCATTATTTATACCGCTTATTTCAGCCGCCACAAGTCATAAATGGCCTACAGAATACATCAATGTCAGCAATATAGCCATGTCTCGAAATATTGTGGTCACGCTGGGCCATAATGTGCATAATGACGCTGCACAAGTCGTCATGTCATGTCGCAACGCCGAAAGTGTAAGTGTATCGCATAGGCCAGCGCCACTCTCCAGAAAGTTCAGGAATGAATTATTTTTAAATGTTAAGCCTAGTAATGTGTTAGTAACTTAATGTAATGAACATAAAAAATATGTTAGAAGTATAATGAGATATTAAAATAGATACTTAACATGTAAATAACATAATTGCATTTGGATTGAATTATGAAATACATAAGTAGCTTATTATTCATGAAGTGTTATTATGTGACAATACGTGTGATATTTGACGAAGTATAGTCATAACCAAATTTTAGATAAAGAATGAATTTATGATGGTTAATTATAATATAATTAACTAGAGTTGTGAATGTAAATGATATGTAGGATTTAAATCAAAGAACGAGTTTAATTAAAGTGTAATCTATGCACAAGGCAAGTTTCCTACCCCTACTTGTTATCATTGTTCAAGTTTATTATTTACCTTGAGTAAATCCTCATTACCATTATTCAAGTTCGAATTGTTATATTAAAGATTTATTATCCTTTCAAAATATGAAATTGTTATACAATATTTGTTCTATTGTATACTTCTTGAGATTATTATTCAATTTGAATATCATTATTGTTGAACCTTGTTAGACTAGTGAATCTTATTGATTCGACTACTCCATAGTTGATGAACGTTCTAAATTTCAGAACCCTTATTGAATTATCCAAATCAAACTTCCTTTGGTGCGGACTCGAATGTCAAACTGAGATGAACAACCCTGTAAAGGGATTTACTTATGCGTTAGCGTTACGATATTGTGCACAGTATGGTACTAAGGGCTGATCCCCCTAAGTACGAGTAGAAAGGTCCATAGTCTTATGACTGTTAAAGGTTTCAAGTGTAACCCTTGTTAACCTAGGACATAGTTCAAGGTCTTATGACCCTCAGAAATCTTTTGATTCTTGTTATTCATCCTTTATTCAGAAGTTGAGGTTTTATTTTAGAAGTTATTATTTCTCTTGCATGTTATTATTCATTGTTATATTGTTATACTTGTGGGCAATCGTGCTCACTCTTGCGTAATAATAACATTGCAGTTAAGAACGAAAGAGCAGACGAACCTTCCACTAGTAAAGGCATGGGCAAGCTTAGCAAGTAATGAAGATTGGTTATTTATGTGGTTATGTAATGATAATTAGAAATGATGTTACTTAAGACTTATTGTTTATATTCCGCACAGATGTTTAAGGTTAGTTTAACCTGGGATTGTATTACTATTCGGATGTTGTAACCCTTAATGTGAAGATTTTATTTCTATCTATTGCATGGTTTGCATTTATTATGGGTAGATAGATAGATGATATTTGTACAGTGAACACCAAATCTCGTGGAATTGAAGTACCCAGATTTGGGGTGTCATGTAACTTCGCTATTCCATTCTTTATTATTCTTGTTAGAATAACTTTTGTATCATGCGGATACCCTATACTTGGTGAAATTCTTACATTATTCCATTCTTTATTATTACATTGGAACATCACATGCGTGTGCTTTTTACGCATGACCTGGTTCCATTGTTTATTATTCTGTTGGAATATCCTGTCTGTGAGTCTACGCATGACCTGGTTCCATTATTTATTATTTTATTGGAATATCCTATTTGTGCGTTTACGCATGACCTGGTTCTATTATTTATTATTCTTTTGGAATAACCTGTCTGTGTGGTCTATCGCATGCCTGGTGATTTCTTTTGTTATTCCATTCTTTATTATACCCAGCTGGTTAAAGTTTTGACTTCTATACTCCATGGAATTAGTGGAATATCCTTGATATTTGCGCTTCATCCTGTATCTTTTCATGAAAATATTCTTCTGAGCATTCTTGAATTTTACTCCACAAAGAAGTATCATGTTGACAATTTGGACGTTAATAGTTCCTGGATAAATTAATTCTTGAACTTGTTTTATTGAATTCTTATATCATTGTCATCATCCTCATGTTTATATTATGTTGAAAGTCATATGTGGCTTTTGTAGTGCATAGATGGACTTGGTATGATTATTACCGAGGATTATTGATTGTAATCATGTAGTAATGTTACAAATGATGTGGAAAAAGTCATCATTGGCCCGTAGTGCATTGATGGACAGTTGTTGGCATGATTATGACCATTGATGAATACAGGAATATCCTTGGCCCGTAGTGCATGGATAATTTGTGGTCGTGATACTAATGAATACCCTTGGTCGTAGTGCAGGGATGATGTGGATTATTTATTAAGCTGAGTCTCAGCGATAAAAGTAATGAAAAACCTTTTAAATCATAGAAGATAATACATTTTATTCTCTACTTGACTCTTCTAATGGATTGCTTGTTCTGCTACAGTTAAACTTGATGTTTGTTATATTTTATCAGTTTAACACTGTTGAAGGCTAATGATAATTTATTCTGCATTATCTTAGTCATAATATTTCTTACTGGGCTAGTTGAGCTCACCCTTTTGCTTTCATTGTTCTCTTCAGGAAATGAGAACGTAGCAGAGACTAGTCGAGGAATGGAGTGACGGTCCAGATGATAGCCTTAGTAGTCCTCACTATTCTATGAAATAGTGTGATAATAAATGTAATGAGGACCCCATTGAGTTTGTATATTGTCTAGATGACAATATTTGTATTATAACTCACATCATATGTTTAGTCGTATTTTACACGACTGTTGTATAATTAAGTTGTATTTGAATTTGTACCATGTATTTGGCGACTCAAGATGGGTGATGTATACCTATTTTGGGGGCGTCACAGTTGGTATCAAAGCTTAGGGATATGATCCCTGGCTATGATTTAAGAATATAACTAGGAGGGGAGAGACCGGGAATTCCTTCGCTAATATGACCTACCTAAGTTTATTTGGTATTTAATTGGTCGGTCAGAATATAGGGATAATATGTTACATGTCAATTAACCTTTGTTTTGTGGCAGTATCTGAAAATGACATCCAAGAATGTTGAGAATAGCAATGGAGCACAGGAGACTGTTGATTCACCACATATCAATAATCAAGATAATGTGCTTCAGGAAGGCGATAATCCTCATGCAAACAACAGCACTGACCAAATGATGAATGATGGAATGTTCAGAGGCTTTATGCTATTTATGAAACATCATGCGAGAGTGGCTCCTGTCCAAAATGTAGGTGGAAACACTGGAAACTCTCGGACGGTCATCGCTAAACAGTTCAAGGAGCTGGGACCACCAGAGTTTATTGGAGAGCCAAAACCACTTAAGGCGGAAACATGGATATAGCAGATCACCAAGATATTTGATGTCTTGGGATGCGCCGAGGAGCAAAAGGTTCCCTTTGCCACCTTTATGTTGTGAGGAGAGGCAGATAACTGGTAGGAATCGGTAAAGCGTACTCAACCTGCCGCACTGAAGATGTCTTGGGAGAAGTTCCAAGAACTGTTCAGTGACAAGTACTTTCCTGAAAGTATTCGTCACATGAAGGAGATAGAGTTCATCAAGTTGGAGCAGAATAATATGACTGTGTTGCAGTATGAAGCTAAGTTTGCCGAGTTATCCCGGTTTGCGTCCCACTTGGTTGATAATGAAGAGAGAATGACGCGGATGTTTTTAAGAGGTTTGAAGCGAGGAATCGTCAATATCTTATTTCTCATAAAGCGTGTTTGTATTCGAGATGTTGTAAATAGGGCTCGAGTTAGTGGAGCGCGATAACGAGTCAACGCAACCAAAAAGAGAAGAAATTGACAAAATGATAATACTAGTAAGAGCAGTCATCGAAGCGGTGACAACAAGCGTGGAGGGAATCAACAGGCCAGAAATGGTTACCACTTCGGTGGTAATCAGGGGCAAAACAATAAGAATGGACATTTCAAGAAGAGGAGATTCAATAACGATGGAAGGACGACAACACCAACACCCGTTGTTAAGGAAGGAGAACGACCACCTATCATATGCTTCAAATGCGGAGGGGAGGGACACATCAGTCCAAACTGCGCGATGCCGTCCAAAGCATGTTATAATTGTGGAAGAGAAGGTCACTTAGCCCAATTTTGTCGTTCACCGAAGACAAGTTCAGCTAGGATGGAGGCACCAAAGGCCATCCCAGAAAAGTCAAAGCCGGTAGTGTAAGGGAGAGCGTTTGTTGTGACCTCCCAGAAAGTAAGGAACCCGAACGAGGTCATCACGGGTAAGCTTATCATAAACTCTAGCGAAGTCTATACCTTATTTGATACCGGTTCTACCCATTCTTTTATTTCTCATACTTGCGCTCAACGATTAAATTTGACTCCGGAGAAATTAGACTTTAACTTATCTGTGGAAACTCCATTGGGAGAAACCTTCATTACATCCACTGTTTATAAGTCTTGTTTAGTTCAAATCGGTACCCTCACATTACCTGTCGATCTTATTTCATTGAAAATACTTGTATTTGATGTGATTCTAGGGATTGATTGGTTAACTACTCATCATGCTGAAATTGATTGTTTTCATAAGGTTGTTAGCTTTCATATTCCTAATCAACCTATTATGCGAATTCAAGCGACCAAACCATTAAAATCAGTCACGGTCATCTCAAGCCATAAAGCTATTCGTTTATTGAAAAACGGATGTCAAGCTTTCTTAGCTCATGTCACGGATCTAAATAAAAATACGTCAGTTTTGAATGATATTTCTATTGTTAATAAATTCCCTGACGTATTCCCTGAAGAACTTCCTGGCCTACCCCCAGAGCATGAAATTGAATTTTGTATCGACCTTGAACTCGGTACAAAATCCATTTCCAAAGCCCCATATCGAATGGCTCATATTGAACTTCAGGAGTTAAAGATCCAACTGCAGGAATTGTTAGACATTGGCTTTATCATCCTAGTACTTCTCCTTGGGGTGCTCCTGTTCTATTCGTGAAGAAGAAAGATGGGAGTATGCGACTTTGTATTGATTATCGGGAGTTGAATCATGTCACCATCAAAAATAGGTACCCATTTCCACGTATTGATGTCCTGTTTGACCAGTTGCAAGGAGCCAAATTCTTTTCAAAGATTGATCTTCGTTAGGATATCACCAATTGAAGATTAGAGCAGATGACATTCAAAGGCGGCTTCGGAGAACTCGATGCAGTGCATTATGAATTCCTAGTCATGTCCTTTGGATTGACTAATGCTCCCTTGCCTTCATGGATATGATGAATCGAGTATTCGAGGAATATTTGGATCACTTGTGTGGTCGTCTTTATTGATGACATCCTTATTTATTCCAAAAGCCTTGACGATCATGAGCAACACTTGAGGCTGGTACTCCAAAAGCTTCGTGAATACAAGCTTTATGCCAAGTTGAAGAAATGCGAGTTCTGGCTTGAGGAAGTAGTATTCCTTGGGCACGTAGTATCAAGTTATGGAATATCTCTTGACCCGGAAAAAATTGAAGCAATTCAAAGATGGGAGCAACCTAAATCAGTGACCGAAGTACGTAGCTTTCTCGGTTTAGCTGGTTATTATCGGAGATTCGTGGAAGGATTTTCTCTAATCGCTACTTCATTAACTCAGCTGACTCGGAAAGATACAAAGTTCGGTTGGAGCGAAGAATGTGAGAAGAGTTTTCAAGAACTTAAGAGGAGACTCATTTCAGCACCTGTTCTGACAATACCATTTGGCTCGGAGGGATTTGTCATCTACAGTGATGCTTCGGGAAAAGGGTTGGGATGTGTTCTCATGAAACATGGGAAAGTCATAGCCTATGCCTCGCGACAAATCAAAGAATATGAGAGGAATTATCCTACTCATGATCTAGAGTTGGCAGCTGTTGTCTTTGCACTTAAAATTTTGAGGCATTACTTGTATGGGGATAAAGTGGAGATCTTTACGGATCATAAAATCCTCAAATATTTCTTCACTCAAAAGGAACTCAACATGTGACAACGACGTTGGCTTGAACTATTGAAAGATTATGATCATACCATCCAATACCATCCTGGAAAAGCAAACGTGGTAGCTGACGCATTGAGTAAAAGATTATATGCAAGTACGAGTGCGATATTGTCAACACAAAGGCCCATTTTGTGTGACTTACAAAGGATGGAGATAGAGTTAAAGACTCCAGGGATCCATGTGATTATGGCGAATATACGAGTAGAACAGACTTTAATCGATAAAGTTAAAGCTCCTCAAGCTACAGACCTAGAGCTGATGCGTATGAGGAAAAAAGTGCAAGAAGGTGCTATGCCGGAAGCAAGAATCGATGAAGAAGGAATACTTCGAGTCAACTCTAGACTTTGTGTTCCTAACGACCCTGATTTAAAGTATAAAATCATAATGGAGGCGCACAACACACCGTTTGCAATCCATCATGGGAGTACCAAAATATATCATGATCTTCGTCATACATTTTGGTGGAGCAATATAAAGAGAGAGATAGCGCTGTTTATCTCAAGGTGTCTAACTTGTCAACGAGTTAAAGCGGAGCATCAAGTACCAAAATGTCCATTGCAACCACTTGAAATTCCAGAATGGAAGTGGGAGCACATTACCATGGATTTCATTACCTGGTCTTCCTAAGGTTTCTCAAGGCATAGATGCGATTTGGGTCATTATTGATAGATTGACCAAGTCTGCTCATTTCTTACCGATCGAGAAACTTATACACTTGAACGTCTTGCTCGTATGTACATAAACGAGGTTGTAAGATTGCATGGTATGCCAGTATCCATAGTGTCTTGGTCGAGACCCAAGATTCACTTCACGATTTTGGGTTAGTTTGCAAAAAGCTTTGGGCACGGATTTACAATTTAGCTCGCCATATCATCCTCAGACGGATGGACATTCGGAGAGGACTATTCAAACTCTTTAAGATCTATTAAGACTCTGTGTCCTTAATTTCAAGGGAAGTTGGGACAAGTTCTTACCATTGGTGGAGTTTTCCTACAACAACAGTTGTCAAGCAAGTATTGGCATGGCTCCATTGAGGCGTTGTATGGAAGAAAGTGTCATTCTCCAGTATGCTGGGATGAGGTGGGTGAAGCAACATTGTTGGGACCGGAGTTGGTACGTATGACTACGGAAAAAATTCAAACGATCCGACAACGTATAAAAACCTCACAAGATCGACAAAAGAGTTATGCTGATCTTCATCGAAAGGACGTGGAATTCGATATAGGAGATCATGTGTTGTTACGTGTTGCTCCATGGAAAGGAGTTACGAGATTTGGAAAGAGAGGAAAGCTCAATCCTCGATTCATCAGCCCATTTTTAATCCTCGATCGAGTAGGAACTGTGGCGTATAGACTCGCTTTACCGCCAAGTATGTCTCGTGTTCATAACATTTTTTACATATCCATGTTACGTAAATACGTGAAAGACCCGAACCATATTATTGAGTTAGAACCGGATGAAATAGTGGAAGGTTTGACGTATGAAGAGGTTCATGTTCAAATCTTGGATAAGAAGGAACATATTCTACGCTCCAAGGTTATACCTCAAGTCAAAGTTTTGTGGAGAAACCACGATATTGAGGAAATGACCTCGGAGTTAGAATCTGAAATGAAATCAAGGTATCCTTACCTCTTCGACATACCAGGTACGTACCATAATTTCAAGGGCAAAATTTTATAAGATGGGGAGGTTGTAAGACCCCAACTTTTAAGAATAAAGATGAATTGTCTATAAATATCATTTTTGAATATTATGGAATTAATTTGATATAATGTTATAGTTGTAGGTAATATTTATAAATTTTGCAAAAGTGCACGCTAAGTTGTTATATAATATTCGATTGGTGGGGGGAATATTACAATACAACCGCACAATCATTGGTGGATCCCAGCGAAATTATCATTCGGATTGAGAAAACGACAAAAAATACTTTATGAAAATAACGGCGGAAGTTTTACCATTAAGCTGTTGAAACACCCGGTGTTAAAAGTAAAGTAATCTGCCAGCGTAGTTACAAAGAGTCACACGGTATTGATTATTGATGCTTATGTGAGAAGTCACTCGGTTTTGTTCAATTATTATTACGATAATTCTTTGTATAGTATCTCACGTTATTTGATTTAATTATTGTCAATATTTTATAATCAATAATTGAGATGACAAAGTTATTAATATTATTATTTGCAATATTAACGATGTCTAGAAGTTACATCAAGGAGAGGTTTGGTCACCTAATTAATTGCGCGCGATGGGGAGAAATCCTTATTGAAAGCCCCCTCTTTCCTAGGAGCGACACTGGTCGATTAATATTGTGAATTATAATAATGATGATGAGTTTTGTTTTATTAGTATTATTAATGTAATAAAATAAAAATCTTTTTATATAAAACAAAATACTTTTATAAAGTTATTCATTTTATTAGACAATAATTAGAATATATTATATTTTATTATGCATAGTGTTGTATAGTGCCTGCATAGTGTTTTGCAAAGTAAAATCTTTTTATATAAAACATAATACTTTTATAAAGTTATTCGTTTTATTAGACAATAATTAGAATATATTATATTTTATTATGCATAGTGTTGCATAGTGCCTGCATAGTGTTTTGCATAGTAAAAGCTTTTTATATAAAACGTAATACTTTTATAAAGTTATTTGTTTTATTAGATTATAAATAGAATATATTATATTTTATTTAAAAGATTTTGCTTTAAATATGGACCGTCCGATTAAAAGTAAATCAATCTAAACCGTTCATGAATTAGTTACTATACAGTCCATTCTTCTATAAATAGAAGCTCATTCCTTCATTATTTCTTACGAATTCACTGAAACTCTAGAGAGAACTATAGAGAGAGTTCTTCTTCTATAATCTTGAGCGTATTTCTTTAGAGTTTTAAGAAGTTATGAGCGTAGTATAAGTTTTCTTCAAGAATATCCTCGCCCTACCAGTCGGAATACTATTCTTTTACGGTAAGGGATATTATTTGTTGTACTCGTAAAGGGTATTCTTTCTTTCTTATTCGTGAAGAGAACTTTTGTTATTCCATTCTTTATTATTACATTGGAATAACTTTGTATCATGCTGGATACCTATACTTGGTGAAATTCTTACATTATTCCATTCTTTATTATTCTTTGGAACATCCTGGATGCATGCGTTTACTGCGTGACCAGTTCCGTTGTTTATTATTACGTTGGAACATCCACATGCATGCGTTTATGCATGACACGGTTAGATTGTTTATTATTCATTGGAATATCACATATCTCGTAAGTCTTCTACGCATGACCTAGTTCCATTATTTATTATTCTGTTGGAATATCCTATCTGTGCGTTTACGCATGACCTGGTTCCATTATTTATTATTCTATTGGAATAACATGTCTGTGCGGTCTATCGCATGCCTGGTGATTTCTTTTGTTATTTCATTCTTTGTTATACTTAGATGGTTAAAGTTTTGACTTCTATACTCCATGAAATTAGTGGAATATCCTTGATATTTGCGCTTCATCCAGTATCTTTTCATGGAAATATTCTTCTGAGCATTCTTGAATTTTACTCCACAAAGAAGTATCATGTTGACAATTTGGACGTTAATAGTTCCTGGATAAATTAATTTTTGAACTTTTTTTTATTGAATTCTTATATCATTGTCATCATCCTCATGTTTATATTATGTTGAAAGTCATATGTGGTCTGTAGTGCATAGATGGACTTGGTATGATTATTACCAGGATTATTCGGTGTAATCATGACCGTAATGTTACAAATGATGTGGAAAAAATCATCATTGGCCCGTAGTGCATTGATGGACGAGTTGTTGGCATGATTATGACCATTGATGAATCTGAGGAATATCCTTGGCCCGTAGTGCATGGATAATTTGTGGTCGTGATACTAATGAATACCCTTGGTCGTAGTGCGGGGATGATGTGGATTATTTATTAAAATTTGAGTCTCGTGATAAAAGTAATGAAAAACCTTTTAAATCATAGAAGATAATACATTTTATTCTCTACTTGACTCTTCTAATGGATTGCTTGTTACTTACTGATTAAACTTGATGTTTGTTATATTTTATCGGTTTAACTTTGTTGAAGGCTAATGATAATTTATTACGCATTATCTTAGTCATAATATTTCTTCTTGGGCTAGTTGAGCTCAACTTTTTTCTTTCATTGTTCTCTTCAGGAAATGAGAACGTATCAGGGACTAGTCGGGGAACGGAGTGACGGTCCAGATGATAGCCTTAGTAGTCCTCACTATTCTATGAAATAGTGTGATAATAAATGTAATGAGGACCCCATTGAGTTTGTATATTGTCTAGATGACAATATTTGTATTAAAACTCACATCATATGTTTAGTCGTATTTTACACGACTATTGTATAATTAAGCTGTATTTGAATTTTGTACCATGTATTTGGCGACTCAAGATGGGTGATGTATACCTATTTTGGGGGCGTCACAATGTTGACAGTTTGGATATTTTTAAACTCTGGATAAATTTAAAGTCTTTAATATTTATCCTTGATTTCGTTTGATTAATGCTTATATCATTGTCATCATCCTCATGCTTATATTGTGATGAAAGTCATCTTTGGCTTATGTGCATAGATGAACTATTGGTTATTGGTTTTACAGCTGTATGTCTTTGGCCCGTAGTGCAAAGAAGAAAAGTTGATTGATATATTTGGTCGTAGTGCAAAGATTAACTATTGATTGATAGCTTTGGCCTGTAGTGCAAAGATGGACAGGTGTATGACATGATCATGACCACTGGTGATACTAACGAATATCCTTGGCCATAGTGCATGGATAATTTGATGATGAGATTGGCATGATCATGACCATTAGTTAACAACTGAATGTCTTTGGCCGTAGTGCACTGACAGGCAATTGATTGGTATGATCATGATCATTGGTTTTATAGTTGAACATCTTGGCAGACAATATCCACACGCATAAAATAAATCCCCATCATAATTATTGATACATTATTTTACAAAAATGGTGAGGACTACTAAACAACTCTCTCTAGAACCTTCATTTCCATTACCAGGCTTCGATCTGCTATGTTCTCACCTCTCACGAGAAGAAAATGGAACAACAAGGAAAAGGGTGAGCTCAACTAGCCCGATAAAGAATATTATGACTAAGATAATATACAACAAATTATCGTTAGTCTTGACGAGGAAAAATCTAATAGAATCTGATAGACAACAAGTTTTAGATCAACAAATGCGTGAAACAACAATCCATTAGAAGAGTCACGTAGAGAAAGAATTCTCTTGTCTCTTACAGGTTTAAAAGTCCATCATCAATATTTTATCCTGTAACAACAATCGATATTCATCTTTAATCATCTTTTACTCTGGGCGAAAAGATATTCATTTAAATCACCCGGTTGGTCATATTCATCTCAACTTTTTTGTTCATCTTTTACACTCTGAGGCCAAAGATATTCATCGATTAATCGTTCATCTTTTACTCTGGGCCGAAGATATTCATCGAAATATCACCATTAGGAATGAGGATGATGAAAAATATTTTTAGAAGCGAATCGGTGAGATAGAAGGACAAATATTAGGGATTAGTACAGCGGTTTATCAAGATCGATAATACTTCATAATAAGCGATTTTGAAGCGAGAACTCAAAAATAACGATCAAAACATGGATCTGATCAAAGATAGTAGCCAAAATAGACATCTTGGACAAAAAAAAAATTTTCATTTTTTAAATTGAATAATAGTCGAATTGTGAATAATGAATAGTAGTATCGTGAATAGTCTTTAGTATCGTGAATAATAACCCAGACACAAAAGATAGAAATTTCACAAAAAAATCTTCATCAACCGTGAATAGTACTCGTGAATAGTAACTCGTGAATAGTAACTCGTGAATAGTAACTCATGAATAGTAACTTCGTGAATAGTAACTCATGAATAGTAACCCCAGAGCATGAAAAAGTTCAAATTTGATAAAAAGTTCAACCAATATTTTGGCATAATGATATTGAAGAAAATAATATCATTTCTTGAAAGAAATAACATCCACTTACCTCAAAATAGCAGTACTTACATTTGAATTTCGGTATAGTCTTTGTGAAACTTCATATAGTATAGCAACACTCAAAGTATACTCACAAGAATATCGCTCGATAATATAGAGAGAGAAAGAGAAAACTTAGTTTACGGTGTGATTTTCAATTCTAACAGCCCCTCTATTTATAGGAAAATGTTAGAGCATGAAAGGAGACTAAATTAATAAAATATATTATTATTTATTCAAAATTCCTACCCACATGTTTTGAAAACTCTAGCATGCCTTCTTTGGTCAAAAACATCAGCCACCCATGTGCCAACAACCACAAAAACGTTTTTCTTATATAAAATAATTAAAACTTCCAAAAATCAATTATTTCGGAACTCCGGAACTTCAATAATTCATGATAAATAGCCCTTTTGTCGAGGAAAATTGAATCTCGCGACTTTTTATAGGAAATTCAATTTCTACAACTTTGCGGAAGGAAGTTTTCCAAATTCCAAGCAGAAATTATCAGAAATCCATAAATGAAGCGATTTTAGATACATAATCAATTTTTGGTCGAGAATTGTGTCCGCAAACACACAAAACATATATTAAACATTTAATGCCACAAAATACTCTACCTCCTCATATACTCATATATCCCACATTCATTATAAAAATATCATAGTTAATATATTATTAAAATAATATATTTAAATGAATTATTTTATCGAGAAAAAGATAAAATATTAATTTTCAACAATTGTCACATTAAAAATTTTCTCCATCTATATCCACATAAAATAAATATTTTCTTTATCATAATAATCAATAATTAATTATTTAAAAATAATATTATAGAATCACGATCTTTATGACGGTAGTTCGGGAAAGAGGGCTTTCGATAAGGATTTCTCACTTCTTGGTGGCTTGATTAGGTGACCAAACCTCTCCTTAGAGCAGAACTTTCTAGACATTGCCAATAATGTTATCGATAATATTATTCAAATAATATGAATTATTGATTTGATAATGGAAAATCTTTGTGTAATGACAATTATTGAAACAACAATAATATAAAATATCAATATGACAATTATTGAATCGATATAATATTGAGCGGTAACTCTTTGTAACAATTATTGAGTAGTGCCTTCTTACGTAAGGATCAATAATTCAACAATCTTTTGTGCAATCTGGTAATGTCTTCTTTATGCGACCACGCGTATTACGTATTTTAACCACCGGGTAATCCAGCGATTGTTAGCGGTAACAATTCTGTAGTTATTTATAAAACTCATATCTTTGTCGTTTTCTTTCATCAATCGATTTTTACGTTATGGGGCCCACAATGATATTTGCTTGGCAGTAAATACGGATATTCCAAACAAAAAGAATATTCCACGACCAAGCGAATATTCCAAACAATAATGAATATTTTATAACCACTTGTTTATTTGTAAAAAATTGCACATTTCACCCATAACAAAGCATTATATCAAATTACCACCTTATTAATCAAGAATAATAATTAGAGGAAATTGATTTTATTTATAAAAATTTGGGGTCTTCTGACCTCCCCTCCTTATGAAATTTAGTCCTCGAAATTGGCGTCACGTACACAGTGTATCGAAAAGATGAAGATACCTCGCTTTCATTTCGTTTCCAACTCCGGTCATTTCCTCGATAGCATGGTTTCTCCACAAAACTTTAACTTGTGGTATGACCTTCGTCACGTGGCACATCTTCTTCTATCAAAATCTTGCGGTACCTCCTCGTATGTTAAGTCTTGACTATCTAAATGCGGTTAACTTTCGATAATGTGGTTGAATTCGTCCACATATTTACGTAACTGTCGATCGTGAAAAGCGTTATGAACGCGCGCGTCGTACTTGGCGGTAAAAGCGAGTCTATAGGCCACGAGTTCTACTCGATCGAGGATTTCAAATAAACTAATAAATCGAAGGTTTGAGCTTTCCTCACATCGCCTTGATTCTCGCTTTTGGAATAACAACTTCTTGCACCTCCTTCTTCATATTCATCGACTTCGGTGTGTAGCAGCTTTGGCGATTTTAACTTTATCGATAAAAGTCGATTATACTCGTATATCATCACGTGGGTACTTAGAGTCTTTATCTCTATCTTCATCATTTGTAAGTTATCTGAGATGAGTCTTTGACAATATCGTACTTTCGTCTTTCGTATCGATCTTTTTACTCAACACGTCATTTACCACGTTAAGCTTTTCGAGGATGGTATGGTGAGGAACATGTGCGAAATGAGTCTCTTCTTAAGTTCTTGAAGCTCTTTCCACATTCAGGTGCTCCATTTGAATTTTGTATCTCTCTGAGTCAATTTGAGTTAATGGACTAGCGATTTGAGAAAATCTTTCCACGAATCTCAGATAATAACCAACTAAGCCTAGAAAGCTACGTATTTAGATTCTTGACTTAGGTTGCTCTCATTGTAACTCATATCCCAATCTTGGATAGCACGTCACAATGACACCTATCGGTTTACTCTTTGCTTGCGAATATGGCGTCCCCTACGGAGAATGCGGCGGTGTATTCCTGAAAAAGTCGTAAGATAGAGGCTAAAGGCTGGTATCAACTTCTATAGTTGGGTTTTAACTCACGAAGTTCAATAGGAGCCATTCGATATGAGATTTTAGAAATGGGTTTTGTCTAGGGTTCAAAGTCGATACAAAATTCAATATCACACTTTGGGAGTAGGCGAGAAATTCTCGGGAAATCGTCGGGAAATTCACTAACAACAAAATATCATTCAAATCGGTATTATTATTTTGAGTCCATAACATGGCTAAGAAAGCTTGACATTAGTTTTCAATAAACAAATAGCTTTGTGGTTTGATATGGCGGTGTTTGACTTCAATGGTTTGGTTGCTTAGAATTGAATAACGAGGTTTGCTTAGGAATATGAAAACTAATGACCTTACGAAAGCAATCAATTTGGCATGATGAGTAGTTAACGATCAATCCCTAAAATCACATCAAAAGCAAGTATCTTTAAAGAAATAAGATCAGCGAGGTAATGTGATGGTGCCAACTTTGAATCAAGCAAGATTTCTAAACAACGGATGTAATGAAAGTTTCTCTAGCGGAGTCTCCATAAATAGGTCAAAGTCTAATTTCTCGTAGTCGAGTTCAAGCGTTGGTATAAGCAGAGAGATAAAAGAATGGGTAGAGCAGGGTATCTAGTAAGGTATAAACTTCGCAAAATTTATAATTAACTAACTTGTGCTAACCGTTCGGGTTCTCGCATTTTAATGGAAGTCACGACAAAGCGCTCTTCGAGGAGCCGTTGATTTTGACTTATCAGGACGACCCTTGGAATCACCACTTCCGCTAAACTTGGGTTTATTTATAGTACAATCTCGGCGATGTGGCCTTCCTTTCCACGGTTGTAACATACCTTGGAATGTTGTGGGCGGTTTGGTGATATGTCCCTCCTTCCGCATTTTTGTAACATCTGAGCGGTGGGTTTTTCTCCTCCCTTGGAACCGATTGTTCTTACTTTTGGCGGCGTCTTCATCATAGTGGTTGTTGAATCTCCTCTTTTTAAAATCTCCCTCAGCTTCGCTTCTTCTATTTTCATGGCCACGATTACCACGAGTGGTTACAGCCTTTGTCAAGTATTCTTTCCTCCTCATTTGGTTATCATCGTTACGATGACTACCACAGTTGTGGTCCCTCGGTTGAGTATACTCACTTTATCTCGCTCTAATAATTGAGCCACATTTTACAACATCGAATATGAGAAAATTTTTGAGAAATGAGGTATTGGCCAATTTGAGTTTTAGACCCCCTCGAAAACATCTGGCGTCATCGTTCCTCATTTTCCACCAAATGAGGGTCTGAGCACAGACAACTCTCTGCGAACTTTGCCTCGTCTTTGAGAGACACCGTCGTATTTCTTTCTGCTCGGTCTAATAAACTCCACTTCCTTCGTATAGCCGAATACTTTCGGGAAAGTACTTGTCATTGAGCGATTCTGAAATCTTTCCCAAGACATGTTGAGTGCATGCATTTGAGTGCAACTTCCTGATTCCCACCGATGTCTGCTTCACCACGAAACATAAAGGTGGCGAATGGAACCATACATTCCTCCGTGCATCCCAAGACATCAAATATCTTGGTAATTTGCTTGACCCACGTTTACGCCTTGATCGGATCGAACTTTCCATGGAAATCTGGTGGTCCCGACTCTTTGAATTGTTTGGTAGTGACAAGCGCAGCGTTCTTATCATTTCCACCGTATTTTGTACACGAGTCTCCTAAATGCGATTTTGCATGAGCGCAAAAAGCTCTAAACATCCGTCGTTCATCATCGTTTGCTTTCGGTGGCGTTGTTCACGGGAGGAACATTGCCCGACTGTTGCACGTTCTCCTCGTTTGGTAGTCTAAAGGCGTCTCCACGGTCTCATTTACTCCTTTATTAATATTCTCGATTCGACATTCTCAAATCTTTTGTCATAAAACAAGGGTTAATTAAACAAATTAACATGTCACATAATATCCTATATTATATGACGACCAACAAATAAGCTTAGGTAGGACACCTTTAGCGAAGGATTTACTCGTCTCTCCCTCTAGTTACATTCCCGATCTCATGGGAGATCATATCCTAAGCTACGATACCCATTGTGGCGCCCCAAAATAGGTCCATTCCACCCTGACCCATTACGAGTGCGCCAAATACATGAGTGCGAAATAACTACAACTTCAATAATACAAATGTAGGTGTGAAATCGACAATACATCTTGTGAGTTTAAATCTGAGATATTCTTAAAGTACAGACAATATCCGCATAAATAAATCCCCATCATAATTATTGATACATTATTTTACAAAAATGGTGAGGACTACTAAACAAACTCTCTAGAACCTTCATTTCCATTACCCAGGCTCGATCTGCTATATTTCTCGCCTCACGAGAAGAAAATGGAACAACAAGGAAAAGGGTGAGCTCAACTAGCCCGATAAAGAATATTATGACTAAGATAATATACAACAAATTATCGTTAGTCTTGACGAGGGGAAAAATCTAATAGAATCTGATAGACAACAAGTTTTAGATCAACAAATGCGTGGAAAGCAACAATCCATTAGAAAAGTCGCGTGAGAGAAAATTCTCTCTTGTCTTACAAGGTTTAAAAGTCCATCATCAATATTTTATCCCTAACAACAACAATCAATATTCATCTTTTTGCTTTCTGGGCCGAAGATATTCATTTAAATCACCGGTTGGTTGGTCGTATTCATCTCAACTTTATTCATCTTTTACTTCTGGGCCAAAGATATTCATCGATTAATCGTTCATCTTTGCCTTCTACGGGCCAAAGATATTCATCAAATATCACCATTAAGAATGAGGATGATGAAAAAATATTTTAGAAGCGAATCGGTGAGATAGAAGGACAAATATTAGGGATTAAGTACAGCGGTTTATCAAGATCGATAATACTTCATAATAAGCGATTTTGAAGCGAACTCAAAAATAACGATCAAAACATGGATCTGATCAAAGATAGGGCCAAAATAGACATCTTGGACAAAAGAAAAATTTTCATTTTTGATTGAATAGTCTTCGTATTTGTGAATAGTCTTAGTATCGTGAATAGTCTTAGTATCGTGAATAGTAACCCAGAACACAAAAGATAGAAATTTCACAAAAAACATCTTCACGCTTGCCGTGAATAGTACTCGTGAATAGTAACTCGTGAATAGTAACTTCGTGAATAGTAACTCATGAATAGTAACTTCGTGAATAGTAACTCATGAATAGTAACCCAGACATGAAAAAGTTCAAATTTGATAAAAAGTTCAACCAATATTTTGGCATAATGATATTGAAGAAAATAATATCATTTGCGAAAGAAATAACATCCTTACCTCAAAATAAGCAAGTACTTACATTTGAATTTCGGTATAGTCTTTGTGAAACTTCATATAGTATAGCAACACTCAAAGTATACTCACAAGAATAAACTCGATAATATAGAGAGAGAAGAGAAAACTTAGTTTACGGTGTGATTTTCAATTCTAACTTAGCCTCTATTTATAGGAAAATGTTAGAGCATGAAAGGAGACTAAATTAATAAAATATATTATTATTTATTCAAAATTCCTACCCACATGTTTTGAAAACTCTAGCATGCCTTCTCAAAAAAAACATCAGCCACCCATGTGCCAACAACCACAAAAACGTTTTTCTTATATAAAATAATTAAAACTTCCAAAAATCAATTATTTGAACTCGGAACTTCAATAATTCATGATAAATAGCCCTTTTGTCAGAAAATTTGAATCTCGCGACTTTTTATAGGAAATTCAATTCTCTACAACTTTGCGAGAAGGAAAGTTTTCCAAATTCCAAAGCGAAATTATCAGAAATCCATAAATGAAGCGATTTTACGATACATAATCAATTTTTGGTCGAGAATTGTGTCCGCAGACACACAAAACATATATTAAACATTTAATGCCACAAAAAATACTACTCCTCCTCATATACTCATATATCCCACATTCATTATAAAAATATCATAGTTAATATATTATTAAAATAATATATTTAAATGAATTATTTTATCAGAAAAAGATAAAATATTAATTTTCAACAATTGTCACATTAAAAATTTTCTCCATCTATATCCACATAAAATAAATATTTTCTTTATCATAATAATCAATAATTAATTATTCAAAAATAATATTATAGAATCACATGATCTTGTGATGACGGTAGTTCGAGGAAAGAGGGCTTTCGATAAGGATTTCTCTTCTTGGTAGCATGATTAGGTGACAAACCTCTCCTTAGAGCGAGAACTTTCTAGACATTGCCAATAATGTTATCGATAATATTATTCAAATAATATGAATTATTGATTTGATAATGGAAAATCTTTGTGTAATGACAATTATTGAAACAACAATGATATAAAATATCAATATGACAATTATTGAATCGATAAAATATAATATTGAGCGGTAACTCTTTGTAACAATTATTGAGTAGTGCCTTCTTACGTAAGGATCAATAATTCAACAATCTTTATGCAATCTGGTGTCTTCTTTGTGCGACCACGCGTATTCTTTGTATTTTAACCACCGGGTAATCCAGCGGTGTTTACTTGGTAACAACTTCTGTAGATTATTTATAAAACTCGATCTTTGTCGTTTTCTTTCATCAAGCCGATTTTTCCGTTATGGGGCCCCTGAATATGCTATGCCGTAAATGCGGATATTCCGAAGCAAAAAAGAATATTCCACGACGAAACGAATATTCCCAAGCAATAATGAATATTTTATAACCACTTGTTTATTTTGTAAAAATTGCACATTTCACCCATAACAAAAGCATTATATCAAATTACCACCTTATTAATCAAGAATAATAATTAAAGAGGAAATTTGATTTTATTTATAAAAATTTGGGGTCTTCTGACCTCCCTCCTTATGAAATTTTCGTCCTCGAAATTGGCGTCACGTACTGGTGTATCGAAAAGATGAAGATACCTCGCTTTCATTTCGTTTCCAACTCCGGTCATTTCCTCGATAGCATGGTTTCTCCACAAAACTTTAACTTGTGGTATGACCTTGCCCGTACGTGTACATGCTTCTTCTATCAAAATCTTGGCGGTACCTCCTCGTATGTTAAGTCTTGACTATCTAAATGCGGTTCTAACTTCGATAATGTGGTTGAATTCGTCCACATATTTACGTCTTTGTCGATCGTGAAAAGCGTTATGAAACAGCGTCATACTTGGCGGTAAAAGCGAGTCTATAGGCCCACGAGTTCTACTCGATCGAGGATTTCAAATAAATTAATAAATCGAAGGTTTGAGCTTTCCTCGCCTCCATGATTCTCGCTTTTGGAATAACAACTTCTTGCACCTCCTTCTTCATATTCATCGACTCGGTGTGTAGCTTTGGCGATTTTAACTTTATCGATAAAAGTCGATTATACTCGTATATCATCACGTGGGTACTTAGAGTCTTTAACTTTCTATCTTCATCATTTGTAAGTTATCTGAGATGAGTCTTTTGACAATATCGTACTTCGTACTTCGTATATCGATCTTTTACTCAACACGTCGGCTACCACGTTAAGCTTTTCGAGGATGGTATGGTGAACATGTCTTGAAATGAGTCTCTTCTTAAGTTCTTGAAGCTCTTCCCACATTCAGTGCTCCATTCGAATTTTGTATCTCTCTGAGTAAATTTGAGTTAATGGACTAGCGATTTGAGAAAATCTTTCCACGAATCTCAGATAATAACCAACTAAGCTAAAAAAGCTCGTATTTAGATTCTTGACTTAGGTTGCTCTCATTGTAACTCATATCCCAATCTTGGATATGCGTCACAATGACACCTATCGGTTTACTCTCTTGCGAATATGGCGTCCCTACGGAGAATGCGGCGGTGTATTCCACAAAGGAAGTCGTAAGATAGAGGCTGGGTATCAACTTCTATAGTTGGGTTTTAACTCACGAAGTTCAATAGGAGCCATTCGATATGAGATTTTAGAAATGGGTTTTGTCTAGGGTTCAAAGTCGATACAAAATTCAATATCACACTTTTGGGAGTAGGCGAAATTCCTCGGGAAATCGTCGGGAAATTCACTAACAACAAAATATCATTCAAATCGGCGTATTATTGTTCAAGTCCATAACATGGCTAAGAAAGCTTGACATTAGTTTTTCAATAAACAAATAGCTTTGTGGTTTGATATGGCGATGTTTGACTTCAATGGTTTGGTTGCTAGAATTGAATAACGAGTTTGCTTAGGAATATGAAAACTAATGACCTTACAAAAGCAATCAATTTGGCATGATGAGTAGTTAACGATCAATCCTAAAATCACATCAAAAGCAAGTATCTTTAAAGAAATAAGATCAGCGAGGTAATGTGATGGTGCTGACTTGAATCAAGCAAGATTTCTAAACAACGGATGTAATGAAAGTTTCTCTATGAGTCTCCATAAATAGGTCAAAGTCTAATTTCTCTCGTAGTCGAGTTCAAGCGTTGGCGCAAGCAAAGAGATAAAAGAATGGGTAGAAGCAGGGGTATCTAGTAAGGTATAAACTTAGCATAAAATTTATAATTAACTAAACGCGTCTTAACCGTTCGGGTTCCTCGCATTTTAATGGAAGTCACGACAAGCGCTCTTCTTCGAAGAGCCGTTGATTTTGACTTATCAGGAACGACCCTTGGAATCACCACTTCGCTAAACTTGGTTTATTTATATAGTACAATCTCGGCGATGTGGCCTTCCTTTCCACGGTTGTAACATACCTTGGAATGTTGTGGGCGGTTTGGGGTGATATGTCCCTCCTTCCGCATTTGTAACATCTGAGCGGTGGTCTTTTTCTCCTCCCTTGGAACCGATTCTTTCTTGTATTTGGCGTCTTCACATAGTCGTTGTTGAATCTCCTCTTTTAAAATCTCCTCCCAGGCTAAACTTCTTCTATTTTCATGGCCACGATTACCACACGAGTGGTTCTGCCTTTGTCCGTATTCTTTCCTCTCATTTGGTTATCATCGTTCGTTACGATGACTACCACAGTTGTGGTCCCTCGGTTGAGTATACTCACTATCTCGCTCTAATAATTGAGCCCATTTTACAACATCGAATATAGAGAAAATTTATGAGAAATGAGGTATTGGCGAATTTAGGTTTTAGACCCCTCGAAACATCTCGCGTCATCGTTCCTCATTTTCCACCGAATGAGGTGCTGAACACTGGATAACTCATGAACTTTGCCTCGTCTTTGAGACAATCGTCATATTACTTACTGCTCGGTCTAATAAACTCCACTTCCTTCGTATAGCCGAATACTTTACGGAAGTACTTGTCATTGAGCGATTCTGAAATCTTTCCCAAGACATGTTAAGTGCATCATTTGAGTAGTGCTTCTGATTCCCACCGATGTCTGCTTCACCACGAAACATAAAGGTGGCGAATGGAACCATACATTCCTCCGTGCATCCCAAGACATCAAATATCTTGGTAATTTGCTTGACCCGTTTACGCCTTGATCGGATCGAACTTTCCATGGAAATCTGGTGGTCCCGACTCTTTGAATTGTTTGGTAGTGACAAGCCGCAGCGTTCTTATCATTTCCACCGTATTTTGTACACGAGTCTCCTAAATGCGATTTTGCATGAGCGCAAAAAGCTTCTAAACATCCATCGTTCATCATTTGCTTTCGGTGGCGTTGTTCACGGGAGGAACATTGCCGCCTGTTGCACGTTCTCCTCGTTGGTGAGTACAGGCGTCTCCACGGTCTCATTTACTCCACTGTTAATATTCTCAGTCGACATTCTCAAATACTGTCATAAAACAAGGGTTAATTAAACAAATTAACATATCACATAATATCCTATATTATGACTGATCAACAAATAAGCTTAGGTAGGACACACTAGCGAAGGATTTACTCGTCTCTCCCCCTCTAGTTCTATTCCCGATCTCATGGAGATCATATCCTAAGCTACGATACCAGTTGTGGCGCCCCCAAAATAGGTCCATTCCACCTGACCCATTACGAGTGCGCCAAATACATGATGCGAAATAACTACAACTTCAATAATACAAATGTCGTGTGAAATACGACAATACATCTTGTGAGTTTAAATACGAGATATTAAAATCAGACAATATCCACCTGCATAAATAAATCCCCATCATAATTATTGATACATTATTTTACAAAAATGGTGAGGACTACTAAACAACTCTCTCTAGAACCTTCATTCCATACCCAGGCTCGATCTGCTTTATGTTACTGCCTCACGAGAAGAAAATGGAACAACAAGGAAAAGGGTGAGCTCAACTAGCCCGATAAAGAATATTATGACTAAGATAATATACAACAAATTATCGTTAGTCTTGACGAGGGGAAAAATCTAATAGAATACTGATAGACAACAAGTTTTAGATCAACAAATGCGGTGAAGCAACAATCCATTAGAAGAGTCGCGTAGAGAAAGAATTCTCTTGTCTTACAAGGTTTAAAAGTCCATCATCGATATTTTATCACTGTAACAACAATCAATATTCATCTTTTCATCTTTTTACTCTGGGCCGAAGATATTCATTTAAATCACCAGTTGGTCGTGTTCATCTCAACACTTTTTGTTCATCTTTGCACTCTGGGCCAAAGATATTCATCGATTAATCGTTCATCTTTACTTTCACGGGCCAAAGATATTCATCGAAATATCACCATTTAGGAATGAGGATGATGAAAAATATTTTTAGAAACGAATCGGTGAGATAGAAGGACAAATATTAGGGATTAAGTACAGCGGTTTATCAAGATCGATAATACTTCATAATAAGCGATTTTGAAGCGAACTCAAAAATAACGATCAAAACATGGATCTGATCAAAGATAGTAGCCAAAATAGACATCTTGGACAAAAAGAAAAATTTTCATTTTTTGATTGAATAGTCTTCGTATTTGTGAATAGTGCAGTATATCGTGAATAGTTTAGTATCGTGAATAGTAACCCAACACAAAAGATAGAAATTTCACAAAAAAACATCTTCGCGCTTGCCGTGAATAGTAACTCGTGAATAGTAACTCGTGAATAGTAACTTCGTGAATAGTAACTCGTGAATAGTAACTCGTGAATAGTAACTCAGAGCATGAAAAAGTTCAAATTTGATAAAAAGTTCAACCAATATTTTGGCATAATGATATTGAAGAAAATAATATCATTTGCGAGAAGAAATAACATCCACTTACCTCAAAATAGCAAGTACTTACATTTGAATTTCGGTATAGTCTTGTGAAACTACTTATAGTATAGCAACACTCAAAGTATACTCACGAAGAATCGCTCGATAATATAGAGAGAAAGAGAAAACTTAGTTTACGGTGTGATTTTCAATTCTAACTTAGCCCCTCTATTTATAGGAAAATGTTAGAGCATGAAAGGAGACTAAATTAATAAAATATATTATTATTTATTCAAAATTCCTACCCACATGTTTTGAAAACTCTAGCATGCCTTCTTTGGTCAAAAAAACATCACCACCCATGTGCCAACAACCACAAAAACGTTTTTCTTATATAAAATAATTAAAACTTCCAAAAATCAATTATTTGAACTCAGGAACTTCAATAATTCATGATAAATAGCCCTTTTGTCAGGAAAATTGAATCTCGCGACTTTTTATAGGAAATTCAATTCTCTACAACTGCGGAAGGAAGTTTTCCAAATTCCAAGCAGAAATTATCAGAAATCCATAAATGGCGATTTTACGATACATAATCAATTTTGGTCGAAATTGTGTCGCAACACACAAAACATATATTAAACATTTAATGCCACAAAATACTCTACCTCTCATATACTCATATATCCCACATTCATTATAAAAATATCATAGTTAATATATTATTAAAATAATATATTTAAATGAATTATTTTATCGAGAAAAAGATAAAATATTAATTTTCAACAATTGTCACATTAAAAATTTTCTCCATCTATATCCACATAAAATAAATATTTTCTTTTTATCATAATAATAAATAATTAATTATTCAAAAATAATATTATGAGAATCACGATCTTGTGACGGTAGTTCGAGGAAGAGGGGCTTTCGATAAGGATTTCTCTTCTTGGTGGCGTATGATTAGGTGACCAAACCTCTCCTTAGGCAGAACTTTCTAGACATTGCCAATAATGTTATCGATAATATTATTCAAATAATATGAATTATTGATTTGATAATGGAAAATCTTGTGTAATGACAATTATTGAAACAACAATGATATAAAATATCAATATGACAATTATTGAATCGATATAATATTGAGCGGTAACTTCTTTGTAACAATTATTGAGTAGTGCCTTCTTACGTAAGGATCAATAATTCAACAATCTTGTGCAATCTGGGTGTCTTCTTTGTGCGACGCGCGTATTCTTTGTATTTTAACCACGGGTAACCCAGCGAGTGTTAGCGGTAACAAATTCTGTAGATTATTTATAAAACTTCGATCTTTGTCGTTTTCTTTCATCAACCGTTTTTTCCGTTATGGGGCCCCTGATAATGGCTGCTTGGCAAGTAAATGCGGATATTCCAAGCAAAAAAGAATATTCCACAAAGCGAATATTCCCAAACAATAATGAATATTTTATAACCACTTGTTTATTTTGTAAAATTGCACATTTCACCCATATGTAAAAGCATTATATCAAATTACCACCTTATTAATCAAGAATAATAATTAGAGGAAATTGATTTTATTTATAAAAATTTGGGGTCTTGGCTTGAGTATCAACTTCTATAGTTGGGTTTTTAACTCCTGAAGTTCAATAGGAGCCATTCGATATGAGATTTTAGAAATGGGTTTTGTCTGGGTTCAAAAGTCGATACAAAATTCAATATCACACTTTGGGAGTAGGCCAAGAAATTCCTCAGAAATCGTCGGAAATTCACTAACAAACAAAATATCATTCAAATCGGCGTATTATTGTTGAGTCCATAACATGGCTAAGAAAGCTTGACATTTGTTTTCAATAAACAAATAGCTTTGTGGTTTGATATGACGGTGTTTGACTTCAATGGTTTGGTTGCTTAAATTGAATAACGAGTTTGCTTAGGAATATGAAAACTAACAACCTTACAAAAGCAATCAATTTGGCATGATGAGTAGTTAACCAATCAATCCCTAAAATCACATCAAAAGCAAGTATCTTTAAAGAAATAAGGTCAACAGGTAATGTGATGGTGCCAACTTTAATCAAGCAAGATTTCTAAACAACGGATGTAATGAAAGTTTCTCCTAACAGAGTCTTCATAAATAGGTCAAAGTCTAATTTCTCCGTAGTCAAGTTCAAACGTTGAGTGCAAGCAAGAGAGATAAAAGAATGGGTAGAGGCCGGGGTATCTAGTAAGGTATAAACTTAGAAAGAATTTATAATTAACTAACCGTGTGCTAACCGTTCGGGTTCCTCGCATTTTGATTAAGTCACGACAAGCGCTCTTCTAAGAACTACGTGATTTAAACTTATCAGGGATGATACCTTGGAATCACCACTTCAACTAAACTTGGTTTTTATATAGTACAATCTCGGCGATGTGGCCTTCCTTTCCACAGTTGTAACATACCTTGGAATGTTGTGGATGGGTTTGGTGATATGTCCCTCCTTCCGCATTTGTAACATAACTTCTGACGGTGGTCTTTCTCCTCCCTTGGAACCGATTACACTCATGGCGACGGCGTCTTCACATGGTCATTGTTGAATCTCCTCTTTTTAAAATCTCCTCCGACTCGCTTCTTCTATTTTCATGGCTACGATTACCACAGAGTGGTTCGCCTTTGTCCGTATTCTTTCCTCCTCATTTGGTTATCATCGTTACGATGACTACCACAGTTGTGGTCCCTCGGTTGAGTATACTCACTATCTCGCTCTAATAATTGAGCCCTGTTTACAACATCCGAATATAGAGAAAATTTATGAGAAATGAGGTATTGGCCAATTTGAGTTTTAGACCCCTCGAAACATACATACGCGTCATCGTTCCTCATTTTCCACCAAATGAGGTGCAAACTGGACAACTCATAAACTTCTCCTCGTCTTTGAGAGACCGTCATGTTACTCGCTCCAGTCTAATAAACTCCACTTCCTTCATATGAGCGAATACTTTCGGGAAGTACTTGTCATTGAGCAGTTCTGAAATCTTTCCCAAGACATGTTGAGTGCATCCGGGTGAGTGCGCCTTCATAGATTCCCACCGATGAATCTGCTTCACCACGAAACATAAAGGTGGCGAATGGAACCTTCTGTTCCTCCGTGCATCCCAAGACATCAAATATCTTGGTAATTTGCTTGACCCACGTTTCTGCCTTGATCGGATCCGGCTTTCCATGGAAATCTGGTGGTCCCAACTCTTTGAATTGTTTGGCCGTGACAAACCGCGCGTATTACTATCATTTCCATCCGTATTTTGTACACGAGTCTCCTAAATGCGATTTTGCATGAAGCGCAAAAAGCTTCTAAACATCCGTCGTTCATCATCTACGCTTTCGATTGGCGTTGTTCACGGGAGGAACATTGCCGCCTGTTGCAAGTTCTCCTCGTTGGTGAGTACCGGCGTCTCCACGATCTCATTTACTCCACTGTTAATATTCTCAGTCGACATTCTCAAATACTGTCATAAAACAAGGGTTAATTAAACAAATTAACATGTCACATAATATCCTATATTATGACTGACCAACAAATAAGCTTAGGTAGGACATACTAGCGAAGGATTTACTCTCGTCTCTCCCTCCTAGTTCTATTCCCGATCTCGCATGGAGATCATATCCTAAGCTCGATACCAAGCTGTGGCGCCCCAAAATAGGTCCATTCCACCCAACCCATTCTCGAGTCGCAAAATACATGGTACGAAATAACTACAACTTCAATAATACAAATGTCGTGGTGAAATACGACAATAATATTGTGAGAGTTAAATATGAGATATTACCGTCTAGACAATATCCACACGCAAATAAATCCCCATCATAATTATTGATACATTATTTTACAAAATGGTGAGGACTACTAAACAACTCTCTCTAGAACCTTCATTCCATACCCAGGCTCGATCCTGGCTATGTTCTCACCTCCTGAGAAGAAAATGGAACAAAAAGGAAAGGGTGAGCTCAACTAGCCCAGTAAAGAATATTATGACTAAGATAATATACAACAAATTATCGTTAGTCTTCAACAGGGAAAAATCTAATAGAATACAATAGACAACAAGTTTTAGATCAACAAATGCAGCGGAAACAGCAATCCATTAGAAGAGTCACGTAGAGAAAGAATTCTACTGTCTTCTAAGGTTTAAAAGTCCATCATCAATATTTTATCCCTGTAACAACAATCAATATTCATCTTTGCACTACAGGCCAAAGATATTCATTTAAATCACCAGTTGGTCATGTTCATCTCAACACACATTCATCTTTGCACTACAGCCAAAGATATTCATCGATTAATCGTTCATCTTTGCCACTGGGCCAAAGATATTCATCAAGTATCACCATTAAGGACCGAGGATGATGAAAAATATTTTTAAGAATGAATCCAGTGAGATAGAAGGACAAATATTAGGGATTCGTACAACAGTTTATCCAAGATCGATAATACTTCATAATAAACGATTTTGAAGCAGAACTCAAAAATAATGATCAAAACATGGATCCAATCAAAGATAGTAGCCGAAATAGACATCTTGGACAAAAAAAAAATTCATTTTTCGGTGAATAGTGTCGTATTTGTGAATAGTGCCGTATACGTGAATAGTAACCCCGACACAAAAAGATAGAAATTTCACAAAAAACATCTTCACGCTTCGTGAATAGTAACTCGTGAATAGTAACTCATGAATAGTAACTCATGAATAGTAACTCATGAATAGTAACCCCAGAGCATGAAAAAGTTCCAAATTTGATAAAAAGTTCAACCAATATTTTGGCATAATCATATTGAAGAAAATAATATCATTTCTTGAAAGAAATAACATCCCTTACCTCAAAATAGCAGTACTTCGATTTGAATTTTCGGTATAGTCTTGTGAAACTTCATATAGATATAGCAACACTCAAAATATACTCACAAGAATAAACGTTTCGATAATATAGAGAGAGAGAGAGAGAAAACTTAGTTTACGGTGTGATTTTCAATTCTAACTTAGCCCTCTATTTATAGGAAAATGTTAGAACGCCAAAGGAGACTAAATTAATAAAATATATTATTATTTATTCAAAATTCCTACCCACATGTTTTGAAAACTCTAGCATGCCTTCTTTGGTCAAAAACATCAGCCACCCATGTGCCAACAACCACAAAAACGTTTTTCTTATATAAAATAATTAAAACTTCCAAAAATCAATTATTTCGGAACTCCGGAACTTCAATAATTCATGATAAATAGCCCTTTTGTTAGAAAATTTGAATCTCACGCCTATTTATAGGAAATTCAATTCTCTACAACTTTGCAGAAGGAAGTTTTTCCAAATTCCAAACAGAAATTATCCGAAATCCATAAATGAGCGATTTTATATGATACATAATCAATTTTTGGTCATGAATTGTGTCCACCGACACACAAAAAACATATGTTAAACATTTAATGCCACAAAAATACTTCTTCCTCCTCATATACTCATATATCCCACATTCATTGTAAAAAATATCACCGTTAATATATTATTAAAATAATATATTTAAATGAATTATTTTATCGAGAAAAAGATAAAATATTAATTTTCAACAAATGTCACATTAAAAATTTTCTCCATCTATATCCACATAAAATCAATATTTTCTTTATCATAATAATCAATAATTAATTATTTTAAAATAATATTCTGAGAATCTGATCTTGACAACCGGTAGTTCCCAGAAAGAGGGGCTTTCAATAAGGATTTCTCCTTACTGGCGTGCAATTAGGTGACCAAACCTCTCCTTAGACAGAACTTTCTAGACATTGCCAATAATGTTATCTGATAAAATTATTCAAATAATATGAATTATTGATTTGATAATGGAAAATACTGTGTAATGACAATTATTGAAACAACAGTGATACCAAATATCAACGCAACAATTATTGAATCAATATAATATTGAGCGATAACTCTTGTAACAATTATTGAGTAGTGCCTTCTTACGTAAGGATCAATAATTCAACAATCATGCAATCTGGTGTGCTCTTTGTGCAACCACGCATATTCTTGTATTTTAACCACTGGTAACCCAACAAGTGTTAACGTTAACAATTTCTGTAGTTATTTATAAAACTCAATCTTTGTCGTTTTCTTTTCATCCAACCGTTTTCGTTATGGGGCCCACCAATGACTGCGCCGTCGTACGGAGATTCCCGACAAAAAGAATATTCCACGACCAAACGAATATTCCCCGACAATAATGAATATTTTAATAACCACTTGTTTATTTTACAAAAATTGCACATTTCACCCATAACCAAAGCATTATATCAAATTACCACCTTATTAATCAAGAATAATAATTAGAGGAAATTCAATTTTTATTTATAAAAATTTGGGGTCTTACAATGTATACTTGTTTTTGGGGCGTCATAGTTGGTATCAAAGCTTAGGGATATGATCCCTGGCTGAGGTGTGAGACTAGAACTAGGAGGGGAGAGACGGGTAATTCCTTTGCTAGTATGACCTACCTAAGTTTATTTGTTATTTAATTGGTCGGTGATCAGAGTATAGGGATAATATGTTGCATGTCTATTAACCCTTATTTTGAAAATATATTCTAGAATGATATATGAAATACAAGAGTTAAGAAATGGGAAAATCATGATAGAGAGGATATAACCGGGAAGGTACAATTCGAATAGAAAGCAAGGTATTCTAATCTCTTCCAACTACCAGGTACGTAAATTTCGAGGGTGAGATTTCATAATGAGAGGAGATTGTAATACCCCGAATTTTATGAAATAAAAGTATTCAATTTTTCTATTTTGGTAAATTGTTAAATTGATAAAAGTTTAAAGTTAAGGATGATATTTGAAAATTTTTCAAAGTAAGCAAGTTGATATAAAATATGCATTGTGTCGGGGAATATTCCATTGGTTGGAGAATATTCGTTTTAACAAGAAATATTCATACGATGGCACAATCATTGGTGGACCCCACAATGGGAGTATTGTCGTAGTTAGAAAATGACAGAATTATCTTTTTATAAAAATAACGACGAAAGTTTTACCGTTAAACTATTGAACTACCCGGTAGTAAAAGTACAGTAATATGCATGGTTACATAGTAGCACACGGTATTGATTATTGATGCTTACGTGAGAAGTCACTCAGTTATACTCAATTATTGCTACAGTAATTGTTGCATCATATCTCTCATATTATTGATCAATTATTGTCACAGTATCATCTGCATAATATTTTATATTAAAATCAATAATTAAGACGACAAAGTTATTCATATTATTATTTGCAATATTGACAATTTCTAGAAAGTTCTGTCGAGGAGAGGTTCGGTCACCTAATTGCGCATCAATAGGGAGAAATCCTTATCGGAAAGCCCCCTCTTTCCTGAGAATTATCTGGTTATTAAATATTGTGAGTTATAATATTAATGATGAATAAGTTCGTGTTGATTAAAGATGAAATTGATATTTCCATTGTGTTGGGATTATTAGTGTTAGTGGAAATCGACATCTATTCCGATAATAATTGATGTCTTGAGGTTATATTGACAAATTGGGTAATTAATCGGATAAATAAGAAATTAATTGCTATTAATTCACATGCTTATAACTATTTATTCACATGTGTGTACTATTGATTCACATGCATGTATTATTAGGGGAGGTGGTGCCAGATTGATAATACTTGCATGACTAAATTAAAAATGGAGGTATAGATGAAGGTATTATACTGTAATATTTCGAGCCCCAAAACGTGCAATTATCGAAACTATGTTTTCCTATAAATAGAAGCTCATTTTTTCTTCATTATCACCAATTCACTAAGACTCACAAGAGCAATTATAGAGAGAAAATCTATAGAGAGAGAAGCTAGAGAGAAAGAAGAAGAGTAGTCTGCTACTTCACTATTCTAGTATCCAGTCTTCTTCTGAGATAAGGGGTATTATTTATTTCATATTCTGAAGAGATATTATTTTTCGTATTCGTATGGATATTATCTTTGTTCAATATTCGTATGAAATAATATTTTCTTCCATACTCTGTAGTATGTAAGTAATATTATTTCGTTTCATATTCATACTTCTACACTCATTTTGTTGAAGTATTGCTTCTATACTACTTGAAATTAGTAGACTATCATTGATATTTGCGCTTCATTCAGTATCTTTTCATGGAAATATTATTCTGGGTTTTCTTGATAATTATTGATCTTTTCATGCCAAAATACTATTCACGAGTTACTATTCATGAGTTACTATTTACGAGTTACTATTCACCCAGTTACTATTCACTAAAATAATATTCACTCGGGTATTCGTGGTACTTTTCATGCCGGAGTACTATTCACGAGTTACTATTCACATGTTACTATTCACCTAGTTACTATTCACATGAATATTATTCACTCGGTAATTTGGGGCACTTTTCATGTCGGGATACTATTCACGAGATACTATTCTCGAAGTACTATTCACATAGTACTATTCATGGGGTACTATTCATCCAGAAGATATATTTCTTTTCTGTCCAAATTATTTTTGATACATGAATATTATTCTTGAATTTTACTCCACAAAGCAATATCATGTTGACAATTTGAATATTTTTAAACTCTGGATAAATTTAGTATTTATCCTTGATCTAAAACTTGTTGTCTATCTTTAATATTTATCCTTGATTTCGTTGGATTAATGCTTATATCATTGTCATCATCCATGCTTATATTGTGATGAAAGTCATCTTTGGCTTACGTGCATAGACGAACAATTGGTTATTGGTTTTACAGTTGTAGGTCTTTGGCCCGTAGTGCAAAGAAGAACAGTTGATTGGTATCTTTGGTCGTAGTGCAAAGATGAATTGTTGAGTGATAGCTTTGGCCTGTAGTGCAAAGATGGACAGGTGTATGACATGATCATGACCACTGGTGATACTAACGAATATCCTTGGCCGTAGTGCATGGATAATTTGATGATGAGATTGGCATGATCATGACCATTAGTTAACAGTTGAATGTATTTGGCCATAGTGCACTGACATGCAATTGATTGGTATGATCATGACCATTGGTTTTATAGTTGAACATCTTTGGCCCGTAGTGCAAAGATATACAACTGATTGGTATGATCATTGTTATTACATTTGAATATCTTTAGCCTTTGGGGTAAGGATATTGAGTGAATGTTCTATTAAGCCTTTGTGGCAAGGAATTACTGTTGATTCACATTGTTATAAACATGAATTATGAATTTTACTAAAATCTTTGGTGGTTTAGGTGAAGACGGGTGATGAAAGTTCTCTTTATGTTGGGTATAATAAAGAACTATTAATGGGTATTACTCGATAATATTTATGATAAACTTTTTAAATCATAGAAGATAATAGATATCATGCTCTACTTGACTCTTCTAATGGATTGCTCATTCCGCTGCAGTTATTGATCTAAAACTTGTTGTCTATTGTATTCTATCAGTTGTTATACTGTTGAAGGCTAACAATAATTTATTCTGCATTATCTTAGTCATAATATTTCTTACTGGGATAGTTGAGCTCACCCTTTTCTTTCACTGTTCTCTTTAGGAAATGAGAATATAACTGGGACTAGTCTGTAAGACCCCGAATTTTATGAAATAAAAGTATTCAATTTTTCTTATAATTATTATTCAGTAAATGGTTAAATTGATAAAAGTTTAAAGTTATGGGTGAAATATGCAAATTTTACAAAACACACAAGTGGCTATAAAATATTCATTGTTGTCGGAGAATATTCGTTTGGTCGTGGAATTTTCTTTTTTGTCGGGAATATCCGCATGATTTGCTAGCAGTCATTTCAGGGCCCTATAATGTAATAATCGCGTTTGATGAAGAAAACGAAAAGTTTGAGTTCTTACCGCTAACATCGTTGGAATACCGGTGGTTAAAAAAATACAATAATACGCGTTGTTGCACAAAGAATATTACCGGTATTACACAATATTTTTGAATTATTGATTCTTACGTAAGAAGGCACTACTCAATAATTGTTACAAGAATTATCGCTCAATATTATATCGATTCAATAATTCATTGCGTTGATATTTTGTATCATTGTTGTTTCAATAATTGTCATTACACAAGATTCCATTATCGATCAATAATTCATATTATTTGAATAATATTATCGAGATAACATTATTGGCAATGTCTAGAAAGTTCATCAAGGAGATGTTTGGTCATCTAATGCGCCAAGTAAGGAGAAATTCTTATGGAAAGCCCCTCTTTCCGGAACTACCGGTTGTCGAGATCATGAGTCTCAGAATATTATTTGTGAATAATTAATTATTGATTATTATGATAAAGAAAATATTTATTGTGGATATAGATGGAGAAAATTTTTAATGTGACAATTGTTGAAAATTAATATTTTATCTTTTTCTGATAAAATAATTCATTTAAATATATTATTTTAATAATATATTAACGGTAATATTTTTACAATGAATGTAGGATATATGAGTATATGAGGAAGAAGAGTATTTTTGTGGCATTAAATATTTAACATATTTTTTTGGGTGTCGGTGGACACAATTCTTGACCAAAAATTGATTATAGATTGTAAAATCGCTTCGCTTATTGATTTTGGCCAATTTCATTTGGAATTTGGAAAAAATTTTCTTCGCAAAGTTGTAGAGAATGGAATTTCCCATGGAAAATAGCGAGTTTCGAATTTTTCTGATAAACGGACTATTTTCTATGCATTATTGAAGTTTCAAAAAATAAAATGATTTTTATTAAATTATATGGTGGGACCCACTTTGGTTGGTGTTAATAACATGTGGGTCGCTATATTTTTTCGTAATTGGCATGCTTGGATGGTTGGTCTTGGATGGTTGGTGTGTAGAAAAGAAAAATAATATTTTATTATTTTAGTCTCCTTTTCATGCTCTAAGATTTTTCCTATAAATAAGCTTAAGTTAGAATTGAAAATCACACCGTAAACTCAAGTTTTTCTCTATTTCTCTCTATATTATCAAGTGTATTCTTGTATCTTGAGTGTTGCTATATTTGCAAGTTCGTTCATTGTTATTCCAAATGTAAATACCGCTTTTCGAGGTAAGGGATTTTAATGGTTGTTATATTTTTCATGTTTAGTAACTTTTCAGACCTTCAAAAATTCTGGAAAAATTTGATATGATAATTTGATGAGTTTTGTTGATTGTGTCCAAAAATGGTGATTTTTGGATGTATAGATTAAGAGTTATGAATTTTATGGGAAAAGACTATTTTAAAAGAAAACCCTTATAACTCCTTGTGGTTAACTCCAAAATTGATGAAATTTTTATTGGGAGTACATATATATAATATGGGTATATTCTATAAATTTCAGAATTTTTGGATAAAAGTACAATTTATGATAAATGTTTTAATATTCAAGGTTTTGGCTATATGAAAAATAGTAAATGAATTTAAAAAATTCGAGAAAATATATGTTCAATATGAGACTATATTCTCGCTAAATCTCGTAAAAGAAATATTTTGGAACTGATTTGGTATTTTTCATGAAAATAGACTAGTTATGAGTAAATGAATTAAATATGTCGTGTGAAGTAAGAAAATTGGAAAATAAAATTTTATGGCTTGAGAATCCTATATGAGGTATATGCAGATTTTTGATGAGGGTTTTGGTTATTGGTGATGAAATCTTATGAGTTTGGCATTTTAGAATGATTAAATGCATTATTTAGTAAAGTGTAAACAATTAAAATAAATTGTTTATAAGCTTAAAAAAAAATATTATTCTTTCAATATCATTATACCGAAATATTGGTATGGATTTTATTGTGGAATTTCTACCTTTTTGAGTCGAGTTTACTATTCATGAGATACTATTCACGAGTTACTATTCATGAGTTACTATTCACGAAGTTATTATTCATGAGTTACTATTCATGACAAAATTGGTTTCTTTTTCTAACCAAATTATAGTTGATTTATGAATATTACTCTGGAGATTAAAACTATATATTGATTATATTGATTTTATTATCATATATAACATTTTTATAACCTCGATGTTGAAATTTCTTTCACCTGAGTGTAAAGATGGGTAGATTATTGGTATGATCATGACTAGGTTCTCTTTGGCCAAGAAGTGAAAAGTTGAATTGTGACCGGTATGATCATGACCATTGAATTTATAATTGAATATCTTTAGCTTAAGTGCAAAGGTGAATTGATTACATGGTTATAATTATTGTTATACAACTTCTGAAATGATTATGTATTTCTTTAAGATAAAGATGAACAGATGTTGAGGTGAACATGACTTGTTGATGAATATCTTTAGCCTGTAGTGCAAAGATGAATTATTGATGAATATCTTAGCCTCGTAGTGCAAAAGATGAATTATTGATGAATATCTTTAGCTCAGTAGTGCAAAGATGAATTATTGATGAATATCTTCAGCCCATAAAAGATGAATAGTTATTGATGAATATCTTTTAGTGCAAGTGCAAAGATGACTTGTTATTGAATATCTTTGGCATGTGGTACAAAGATGAATCTGTTGATGAATATCTTTGGTCGTGGTGCAAAGATGAATTTATAAGTATGATTATGAACAAGAATCGTGATTTGGTATAACCATGATCTTTGATGTTTCGTGTAAAGACAGATGATGAAAATTATTTTTGTCTTGGATGCTAAGAGGAATTTAGAATCTCAATTACGATTATGAGTTATAGATGTGATTGTGGATGTGAATTGTTGATTGATGTTGCTGTGGATAAAACATTGTTGGTGGATTTTTAACATGGAGAAAATAATAGACTTTATAGTCTATTCGACTCTTCTAATGGATCGCTTCGTTCACCGCAACTATGGTTGAAAAAGTTTTATCATCTACCATATGTTCTAAATCTCCGATTTATTATCGTTGAAGGCTATTGATAATCTATTTATCTTTAGTCATGATATTCTTTATTGAGCTAGTTGTTTCATCCTTTTGCTTCACAATTCCTTTCGTGTAATAAAAGTGTAGTCGGGACAAGTGGGAATAACAGGAATAGAACGGTGGTCTATAGATGTTGAGGGTGAGGTGAATTCAACTTTGGAAGGGTATTTTGTCACTATTATACAAGATGTTTAATGACATACAACCTCGAGTCATCATAAGACAGGATTGTGCTCATCCACTTGCTAAGTATATCTACCAAAGACTATCTATATGATCTTGAGTCTATTTGAAATATAACTCTCAATTAGAGACAGTAGAGATAATGATATGTCAAGAGAAGACTCACTATTGGGAAGAATATGATAGTAATCTTCTAGTTTTTCTTTGGGGTCTATTAGGTCAACCAAGGATAATTCTGGACATAAGATATCTATCATAACCTGACGCATGGCCTCCCATGTACGAAGGTTTCTTGAGCACTTCCCAAAGATTTTAGTTTCTAAAATGTCTTTTGACTATACCTTTATGTAAGGTGTCATTTGTGAGGTGTTGTCCACGGTTGGGACATGTGTCACATTTGGTATATATTTGTATCCAAACTCACAAAGATATGTGTTGTTGTATTTTGCAACCACAATTGTTGTAATAAAGTTGTAGTTGTATTCTGTACCATGTATTTGGCGACTCAGAATGGGTTGGATTGAATGGACCTATTTTGGGGTCGTTACATAGTCAGTGAATGGAGTGACGGTCCAGATGGTTGTTTTTGTAGTCCTCACTATTCTATGAAATGGTGTGATAATAAATGTAATGAAGACTTCATTTGAGTTTGAATACTGTCTATGAGACAATATTCGTGTAAAAACTCTAAGCTACACTTTTGTCGTATTGTATAAAAGAAGTTTGTATTTGATTTATGTACCATGTATTTGGCGACTCAGAATGGGTGATGTATACCTATTTTGGGGGCGTCACATATAAAGTGAGTTTAAATACAAATATTGTCTTCTAGACAATATCCACACTCAAATAAGTCCTCATTATAATTATTGATACACTATTTTACAGAATAGTGAGGACTACTAAAGCAACTGCATTTAAACATCACTTCACCCCCCGACTAGTTCCCGCTATATTCTCGCCTCCTAAGAAGAAAAATGGAACAAAAAGGAAAATGGTGAGCTCAACTAGCCCAATAAAGAATATTATAACTAAGATAATGAAAAACAAATTATCGGTAGCCTTCAACAAATCAGATAAAATATAATGGACAACCAGTTTTAGATCAATATTCACAGCGGAAATAACAATTCAGTAGAAGAGTTAAGCAGAGAATGAAATCTACTATCATCTATGAATTTAAAAGTCCATCATCAATATTTTATCCCTGTAACATCAATCAATATACATTTTGAATCAAATATTCATCTTTGCACCACGGGCTAAAGATATTCATTTGTATCACCAGTTGATCATGTTCATCTCAACACCTGTTCATCTTTGCACTACGGGCCAAAGATATTCATCAGGTAATCATTCATCTTTGCACTACAGGCCAAAGATATTCATCAAGTATCACCATTTAAGACTGGGGATGATGAAAAATATTTTAAATAACGAATCTAGTGAGATAAAGGACACGATTAGGGATTCATAATTTAGTTTATCCAAGTTCAAGAACACTCCATAATAATCAATTGTGGAGCAAAATTCAAGAATAAAGTTCAAAACATAGATCCAATCAAAGATAGGAACCATAACAAACAACTTGGATACATAAAAGAAAACACAAGGAATTTCTGATCATTTCACGAATTATAGAAGAAATACTTACCGTAGTAAGTTTAGAGTTAGGTATCTGAAATGAATAATATACGAAACTGTAAATGAATTTTCAACTGTCATGCGGTAGTCCATGTAGACAGATCATTTCCACAATTTAATAACAATTGAATACGAAGGGTTATTCACCAAGCATGCGGTAGTCCGCGTAGACAGGTTATTCCCACATAATAATAAGGATTGGAATAACAAAAGGATTTCACTATGCATACGGTAGTCCGCGTAGACAGGTTATTCCAACAAAATAATAAAGAATGGAATAACGAAAAGATTTCACCATGCATGTGGTAGTCCGCATAGACAGGTTATTCTAACAGAATAATAAATAATGGAATAATGAAAATATTTCACCATGTATGCGGTAGTCCGCGTAGACAGGTTATTCCAACAGAATAATAAAGAATCGAATAGCAACCCTCACGAGTATTGAAAGAAAATAACTCCATGAATACGAAAGAAATAATACCCCTTACGAATACAACAAATAATATCCCTTTACGAATAGTGAGCGAAGATAATATTTCTTACGAATATGAAAAATAATATCGTAAGCGAATATGAAATAAATAACACCCCTTACCTTAGTAGAAGATTGAATACTGAAGTAGAGTAGTAGCATAATACTCTTCCTCTTGCTCTCTATGGTTTCTCTCTCTAGAGTTTCAGTGAATTCTTAAAAAATAATGAAGGAATGAGCTTCTATTTATAGGAAAAAGGACTGAATAGTAACTAATTCAAGAACGACCCAGATTAATTTACTTTTAAACGGACGATCCATATTGATTTACTATTAAAACTTAAAGCAACGGTCCATACTGATTTACTATTAAAACTTTAAACCAGCGATCCATATTGATTTACTATAATATCTTCAACCAACGGTCTGAAAAATTAGCACATCCCCTCATGGAATAATAAGCCAAACTTATAACAAGCACCTCATAACAAACCCCTCTATTTATATCAAAAATTGAATAAATAATTACCACAAATCACTTATCTTTAATAAACACATTTTTAATCTATTAACACTTATTCATCATTAATATTATAACTCATAATATTTAACAACCGGATCATTTCTAGGAAAGATGGGGCTTTCCAATAAGGATTTCTCCCTATTGGCGCGCAATTAGGTGACCAAACCTCTACTCGACAGAATTTTTTAGACATCGTCAATATTACAAATAATAATATGAATAACTTTGTCGTCTCAATTATTGATTAAATAATATAAAATATTATGCAGATGATACTGTGATAAAAATTGAATCAAATAACGTTAGATACTATGCAGCAATTGTTGTAGCAATAATTGGGTATAACTGAGTGACTTCTCACGTAAGATTCAATAATCAATACCGTGTGTTGTTGCCTCCTTTTTAGTCTAACAAAAGGACTCTAACTCATGCAAGCATACATGGGTCAACAAGTAGTACAGAGTAAGAAAAGTATCGATCCACGGAGAAAGGTATTAAATCTTAATTATCACACATCAATCATGTCATTATTTTTATATGCTTTAACGAATAAGTCACAATTATAATTTATACTAAACTCAATTAATGAATAAAAATATATTACTACAATAATGAAATCAAATTTAGAAATAATGGGATTCTATCTTCATTTAATAATTCATCTAACTTGTAACTATCATGTAAAGCTTATATATTTATCATGGAAAACTAGTCAAGAGCACAAAGGTGGACATAACCATTTTTCAATGAACTATGACCTATTTACATAACTACCACATATGATAGAAATCATGTAAGCAACACTATTACCAAAAGCACTATATGTCTATGTGATATTGCAGCAATAATGAATTAAAGAACATGCTCTTTCAGTACTAAACACGGTGAAATGGTATATTTCTATCCGGTTCATGAATTTCAAAGATAAAAAACTCAGCCTCATAAACATATGATATTATGATTATATCCATACTCATATTTCATTTTTCAAATCTATATAAGCATACAAGGTGAATGGTGATCAAACATCCATTCATTACACTCAATCATAATAGGTAATCCAATGATAAACATACAATCAGCTACATAAGTTTAGACTACATATTAAAATCCATTAGAATCCCATAATGGAGTTTAGTTCATTTCTGAACCAAAAGCCATTATGGGATTGAAGCAACACATGGAATTAAACAATACAAATAAGAGATGAAAGAGAAATGATTAAACCCAGTTGCAGAATCTGCTCCAATGTGTGTTCCAAAGTACCAATAATCTCCAGAAAATGAAATTAACGATTATTCAATAACCAAAGTGAAGAGAGGATGTCAGGAATAAGCATGTGAATGATATTCCTATTTATATATGATTTGATTATGATATATATATGAATGAATATGTAAGCATGCTTGCATCAAGAAAAGCTGTAAAGTCCTTTGATAGATAATAGGAACATATGTACAAGGACTTAGAATGAATTGATCAAATGTGTTAGGTTGATCCTACATAAGCAAAACAACTTTATGAAGTCCTTAAAAAGAAATGATGTACAAGGACTATAAATGTAGAAAGATCAAGCTTGTTAGGTTGAACTTAAATGTAATAGATAGGCTTGTCTAATCGTCGAGCACTGCACCAGAAATCGTAGTCTTCCAGGAGAGTTAAGGAAAACTCGAGAGATATCAAGACAGAATTGTAGTCTGCAAGATAGTAGATCTCGGAGTTCGTATACTACCAGGAGAGACGAGGAAGGATCGTAGTGTGTCGAGAAGAACTTCTTCAGAGCCGTAGTCTGCTGAGGAAGTCATGTTCAAAATCGTAGAGACAGCTTGTCTACGAGCCGACCGAGCATCTGCCTAAGCCAAGTCAAAAATCGTAGACTATACTTGGAGTCGTAGAGTCTAATGATCATATTAGAGGCAAAGATCGTAGTCGAGCAAGATCAGATGAAGACAACAAGCATAACGTCAGAAATCGTAGAGTGTCAAGATCTGATCTCGGAGTCGTAGTGTCTGCACAGCCGAAGCTGAATCGTAGAGTGCAAAACTAAGGCCCCAACATATGTGCTCACAACGCCAAGGCAGAATCGTAGAGCAAACACGATTCTCAACAAATGAGAACTCCCAAAATATCCAAAGTATGAAGCCTCTGATCTAAGCTACAAAGTTACATCCAACCTGAAGGAAACTAGAGAGCACTCAACGAATGACATGTAAGTTAACAGAAGATCGAAGCACCAACCCAATCAACATTCAGATTGAGTTGTGAAGCCATTCAAGTTGAAGTCTTCCACAAGTTGATCAGAAGAAGACTTCAATCAAAGTAACTGACTAAGGAAAGTCAGCAAGTGTAGTAGCTGTCAAGTGAACTGAAGAAAATGATCTTGGGATTAACTAGGATCATAGTGTTTGCCAAACAAAGAAGGAACTGATGGAGTGTACACAAAGACTGGTTAGCCTATGAAGAACAAGGCTAAAGTGATTAAGCATTGGGTCAGTCCATTGATGATAAGTGAATGGGAGATCACAAGGAGAAAGCGAGTTGAACACGCCACAAATCTGAAGTTTCTTGCTCTTCAGAAGGGGCCAGAACAAGGAGTCAAGCCATCAATATCTGAGAGCAGTCGAAACAAACAGAAGTGTTGAAGCACTGCATAAAAGAAGGAAGAGGTGTTCTACATTGAAGATCCAATCAACACTCTTCAGGATCGTAGTGTTGTCTCTACCTATCAATGAACAAACATTCAACAAGACACCACGATCAGGTCCAAAAAGATATGCATCAGAATCGTAGAGTTCGGTCGTCTGAAGGTTGAAGCATTGGCAACAGTTGAATCTGAAGATTGATATTCGAACAGAGCTTATTGAGAGAATCGATGCAAAAGGACAACCTCTGATCAAGAAATCAGAAGGAGGAAATAAAGTCGACTACCTGCCCGAGACATCAAAGTGACATCTCTGACAGGGTAGGTGAAATAGTAGAATGCAGTGTCAGAAAGTCATGTCATGTCACATCTGCAGTCTACACCAAATAACTCGAGATCTGCGAAGTAATTCAAATAGCTTTCAACGGCTATATACCAACGGGAAGATTGGGAAGGAGTATAAATAAGCCAGAGCTTCAATGATCAAAAGATGCTGATGATTGCTAAGTTACAGAATTGTTGAGTTGTTGGAATGCTATATTATTGACTCTACGAGTTCCACTAGAGCTTAACAGAACAAGTCTCAGTGACAGTGAGACTATGAATGTGGAAGTGAAGCGGCTTAGAAGAAGGACTTGAATAGACTAAAGCTTTACTCAACAAAGATGAGAATGCCACTGAAGATGGCAGCTAAGCTGAGGGCCGAGAAAGACAAGAAGATATCATTCAGAAGAGTGACAAAGGATAAAGAAGATCCAGAGTGCCACTCTACGAATCACTATGAATTTAAAGTTGAACCAGAACAAGTGCAGAACTATATCTGCCAACCAGTCAAGAAGGGTTCAGGGAATGGTGATGGTGTATAGCTGACATCGTATGAAAATGAGCAGAACAAAATGAAGATCAGCTGCACTAAAGAAGAAGTAGTCCAGACTCAAAGAAGAATGCCAAGAGGACTACACCAAGGTGCTAAGTACATAAGATGTTCAAGCTGAAAGACATCTTAGTAGCTCAGCATCAGCAAAAACAACAACAACAACAACAACACGTAGCCAGGGCCTGAGGGGTTCTTCTCCGGAGGGACTAAATGAAGTTCCAAGCCTGCTGGACTTGAAGAGTTCATAGGGAACTAGAGAAGTTCTAAGGCTACTGGCCTTGAAGAGTTCTTAGTGAACTGAAGTTCCAAGGCTGCTGGTCTTGAAGGAATCTTAGTGATTCAGGGTGCTGCCCTTCATTAGTGAAAATCTTGCTAGTTGAAAGCAGAAGAGTGGATTAGGAGCTTGAGTATCTGAACCACTTAAAATCTCTTGTGTCTTTTACTTTATGTCATTTACATTATGTACCTAACTGCTATAACTGCAATGCATGTATTAACTACTTATAACTTAACTAACTTTAAGAATAATGTATGTATGATTATAAATATATCAATGAAGGGGATCTTTTATTTATTCCGCTGTGCTTGAAAAGATTCTTATGTTTGTCATATGCTAAATCATTAGAATACAAAATAAACAAGAAAAGTATTTAAAATTAAAAAGGATCTATTCAACCCCCCTTCTAGATCTATTACGTGCCTACTGGAAACTAACAATTGGTATCAGAGCAGGTTCTCATGCTATATTCAAAAGCTAATCGCTTTGAGTCTGATCCTAGGCACAAACATTGTTCTAAACTTAGTTTAGTAGTAAGTCACTTATAAATGCAGATTAGCTCACACGTTAGAAATATTGTGTATAGGTAAATATGTATATACACCTGAAGCTGCTCAGATTGGTCCATGTTCTTAAATGCCATTACAACAAGACCAATGTAATACCCGAGAATTTCCACGTATTATAAAATGAATATATTAATGGAAATATGATTTATGTGAAAATAAGTGTTATTGTTTTATGAGTCGGTTAATATAATTGATTTGTATTAAATCAATGCGTATTAAGAAATGTGAATTGGCAATGAGAAGTGTGAAATGACTTGTGTGGCATAATGCGAAATGAGAAAGTTCATTAAGTGAATTAAAACGGGAATTAGGAGGATTAATCGTGTCTATCATGTGATTTCGCATAAGTAATCAATACACTCGTATACTCATAATAACACTCTTGTAGAGATCAATTCATGTCATGTATACCAAGTTAGCATTGAAAATCGCACGCAGCAGAAGTCGCACTATCTTGGTTTGTCAAGGCACGACGTAGTCGCTACTGGCCCCAAAGAAGATAAATCGCACAAATTGCGCCCATCATCGATTGAGTTGGTTACTTTCTTTCAGAAGACCGAATTGGTGAAATTAATGTGGTATGTGTAACATGGATGAAACCATATGATAGGAGTATATTGCAATATGTTATGTCCAACAACGAAATTGTTAACCAATTAATTAATATTAATTAATTATAGTGGAATAAGGGTTACTTGGTAATTAATTCGTAATATATGATTATTATTATTTGCAATATACCTATAAATGTAATGAGAATATTATCAATGAATAATGATTGTGAAAGTCCATAATTACATTAATCAATAGTTGGATTAATTAATATTAGTGTTAATTAATCAAGGAAGTAAGTAAATTATTTAATTGACATAAATAAGTAAGTTATTAATATAATAATATTATATTGATAGTTATGTGCATATGAGCAATAATACAACTATACTATATAGTGTAGTGTGACATTTGTGTGACTATATATTAAGTTTTATGAAACTATAATATATTAAGTGGTAATTAATCAAGGGAAGGAATAAATTTATTTATTTAATATAAATAAATAAGTTACTAAAATAATAAGGTTATTATTATATGAGTGGTAGAGATAATTATGGAACTACCTAGACAATAATATCTGATTGAATTATTTTATTGCGTATATTTAATGTACTTGGACTATATAATGTGACTATATCATTAATCCCTAAATTCCTAATATGGTAACAATTGTACATTAAGATTTCATTGTGGAATTAAAACCAAACCTAGATATCAAGAATGCTGGGATTTTCTCTCTTGTCCCATAATAAGTGTCACCAAGTACAATGAACAGTAACTTGAAGCTATATTACGTAAACTTTCTAGCTGCTAAATACTAGATGATCATGGCTAGCTAGGTGGTTAGTATGGAGTGGTTGAGCCACCCTTCTTGAACCATTATTTCATGGCATTGCACCATGAATTCAACCTCAATGCTAAGTCATTGTCCAGTCCAAGTTTTCATTATAAATATCAGTCCAAACTTCAAGTTTACGTTGTTGTTCTTAGCTACTAAAGCACTGATAATTTGAAAGTAAGTGAATATGGTAAACTTATCCCTTTGAATGTAAGTTATCCTACTTATTTATTCAATCGAGCTAGTATGCTTAAACTCTTGTTAAACTAGTGTTTATGATGAACTTGGTATTGTTCTTGAATATTGTGAAAGAGTTGATGACATTTGATTCGGCTAGACTATATGCCTGTTTATAAAAAAAAATTTGTCCAAACCAATTGATTGGTGCGGATATCTTAATGATTGAGTTGAAAAACCCTTATGGTAAGGGGATTGTATGTTGTTAAAAACCCTAACACATGAGTATATTATTACTGTGGTGTTATGCATAACTTAGGGTATTGTAGACTGATCCTCTATAGTACTTGTTCTTTTGGGTTATCAGTTTAATATTGGTAATTGTAGTAGATGTTCAATAGTCCTTAGTGATTGCTCAGTATAATTTGTTATCCAATCGGATATCTTTATAGTCTTTGAATTCATATATCTTTGTTGATTTATATTGAATTATCGTTCTTATTCCAAGAATTGTTGATATTCATTAATTATGATATTATTCTGAAACTCTGAACTATCTTAGAGATGATACTTTGATATTTCACACTCGTGTTATAAAACTCCTACCCTTGTTTTATATTACTGGCTGGGCAATTTGTGTTCATTCTTGTTTATTTAAAACCTTTCAGTTAAGGCAAAACAGGGAGGTGTATCTGGGTAAGATAAGGGCAAGGGCAAGGCTACCTACTAGCTTGTCCCTTTATGTTTAAATTAATCATGTTGTATTAAGACTATTTGCAGACTATGTTTAAACTTAAGTAGAATTATGTAATAAGTCTTTATTCGATATTATTATGTAATCTATTAAATAATCAGTAGGTCATGAGACTTGGGGAATAATTATAATAAATCATTGTATATTATTCTAAATTAGATCTTTCGTTGCAAATGTATGATTTTAGTTATTATGGTAATACTTTGAGAACGTGATGAATCGAATTCGGGTGACCAAGTGGAGGTCAGAATTTGGGGGCGTCACATTTGGTATCAGAGCGCTGTGGAGCGTGGGATGTTAGATTGAGTCTAGAGGGAAAAGCTCAGTAGTGTAGTATTCTTATTTATGTGTTGTTGTAATCTTTTGTGTAAGATATGAGATAGTGGTAACCCTAAACTTTTGAAAAATGTTAGAGGGGTAGTAAGCTAGTGTTGTCCCCGTCTTTTATGATATTAGGGGATATGTATTTTCATTTATAGCAGTATGCTAGAAAAGAACATGTATTATAACCATTTGGCATATGAATACTTTGGTATAATACTTTGGTTATGGGTGAAATGTGCAAATTTTGCAAAACAAGCAAGTGATTATAAAATATTCATTTTGTCAGGGAATATTCGTTTGGTCGTGGAATATTCTTGTCGCTTTGGGAATATTAAATTTAATGCTAAATGACCATTTGTGGGCCCCATAACGGATAAATGTCGGATAAAGAAAATGACAAGTTTGAGTTTTTATAAATAACGACGTAATTGTTACCGTTAACACTGTTAGAATACCTGGTGGTTAAAATACAGTAAAACGCGTGGTTGCACAATATTTTTGAAATTATTGATTCTTACGTAAGAAGTCACTACTCAATAATTGTTAGAGTAATTACCGTTCAATGTTTTATTTTATTGATTCAATAATTGCTGCGTTGATATTTTATATTATTGTTGTTCAATAATTGTCACTGCACAGTATCTCCATTATCAGATCAATAATTCATATTATTTGAATAATATTATTAGATAGCATTATTGGCAATGTCTAAGAAAGTTCAGTCTAGGAAAGGGGTTTAGTCACCTAATTGCGTGTCAATAAGGAGAAATCCTTATCGGAAAGCCCCCTCTTTCCTGGGAACGACCTGGTTGTCATAATTGTGATTCTGTAATATTATTTGTGAATAATTAGTTATTGATTTATATGGTGGATATATTTATTTTATGTGGTTATAAATGAAGGAATTAATGCTGAGGTGTTTTATCAGTATTTTGTCGGAATGGAGGTTTTGAAAATCGTCCGTATGTGGATTTCGGTCATTTTTCGTTTGGAATTTAGAAAAACTAAAACTTACAAAGTTGAAGAGAATTAAATTTCCTAAGGAAAACACATGAGATTCAAATTTTTCTGATAAAAGGGATATTTATTATGAATTATTGAAATTTTAGATAATAAAATTATTTTATTAAAAATATGGTGGGCCCCACTTTTGGTTGGTGAGTAATGAAATGTGCTGGAATATATTTTCAAAAGTCGTGGGCTTGAATAGTAGCAGGTAAAGCCATCAGGTAGCATGTTATTCTGCTATGGCGTTCTAAGCATTTTCCTATAAATAGGGTGCTTAGTTAGAATTGAAAATCACGCCAGAAACAAGTTTTCTCGCTTTCTCTCTATATTATTGAGCGTATTTTGTGAGTATTTAGATACTTTGTGAGTTACTATTCAGTGCAAGTTTCTTTCAGCCTTATACCGATATTCCGATCAGAAATACTGTTATTTTGAGGTAAGGGGTGTTATTTTTTTCCTAATGATGTTATTCTTTCAATATCATTATACCGAAATATTGGTATGGATTTTATTGTGGAATTTCTACCTTTTTGTGTCGGGGTTACTATTCAAGTATACGACACTATTCACGAATACGACACTATTCACTGAAAAATGAAATTTTCTCCTTTTTGTCCAAGATGTTTATTATGGTTACTATCTTTGATTGTATCCATGTTTTGATCTTTATTTTTGAATTTTGCTTCACAATTGATTAGTATAAGGTAATTTTGAACTTGGATAAACTAAAGTACGAATCCCTAATCTTTGATCTTTTATCTCACTAGATTCGTTTTCTTTAAGATATTTTTCATCATCCTTAGTCCTAAATGATGAAATTACTGAATATCTTTGGCCTGTCGTGCAAAGATGAATGATTACCTAATGAATATCTTTGGGCCGTAGTGCAAAGATGAACAGGTGTTGAGATGAACATGACCAACTGGTGATACAAATGAATATCTTTGGCCTGTAGTGCAAAGATGAATATTTGATTCAAGATGTATATTGATTGATGTTACAGGGATAAAATATTGATGATGGACTTTTAAATCTTAGAAGATAGTAGAATTCTTTCTCTACTTGACTCTTCTAATGGATTGTTGTTTCCGTTATAGTTGTTGATCTAAACCTTGTTGCCTATTATATTTTATCAGATTTTTCCCGGTTGAAGACTAATGATAATTTATTGTATATTATCTTAGTCATAATATTCTTTACTGGGCTAGTTGAGCTCACCCTTTTCCTTTTTTTTCCATTGTTCTTCTCAGGAGGAGAGAATTTAGCAGGAACTAGACGGGGTATGGAGTGATGATTCAAGATAGTTGTTTTAGTAGTCCTCACTATTTTGTAAAATAGTGTATCAATAATTGTAATGAGGACTCCTTTTGAGTTTGTATACTGTCTATTAGACACTATTTGTATTCAGACTCACAGTATATGTGTTATCGTATTGTATAAAAGAAGTTTGTATTTGAGTTATGTACCATGTATTTGGTGACTCAGAATGGGTGATGTATACCTATTTTGGGGGCGTCACAGTTGGTATCAAAGCTTAGGGATATGATCCCTGGCTGAGATGTGAGACAAGAACTAGGAGGGGAGAGACGAGGAATTCCTTCTCTAGTATGACCTGACTAAGTTTATTTGGTATTTATTTGGTCGGTCAGAGTATAGGGATAATATGTGACATGTCAATTAACCTTTGTTTTGTGGAAGTATTTGAGAATGGCAGCTGGAAATATTAACAATGGAGTGAATGAGACCGTGGAGACTCCTTTAATCACCACCCAGGAGAACGTGCAACAGGAAGGCAATATTCCTCATGTAAACCACACTACCGAACAAATGATGAATGATGGGATATTTAGAAGCTTTTTGCAGTTCATGCAAAACTAGACGAGGGAGACTTGTGTACAAAATACGGGTGGAAATGATACCAATGCGCTACTTGTCACAGCCAAGCAGTTCAAAGAGTTGGGACCACCAGAATTTGCTGGAAAGTCGGATTCGATTAAGGCGGAAACGTGGGTCAAACAAATTACTAAGATATTCGATGTCTTGGGATGCACGGAGGAACAGAAGGTTCCATTCGACACCTTTATGTTCCGCGGTGAGGCAGATTACTGGTGGGAATCTGTGAAGCGTACCCAGCCAGCCGCACTCAACATGTTTTGGGAAATATTTCAGAAACTGTTTAATGACAAGTACTTTCCTGAAAGTGTTCGTCATATGAAGGAGGTGGAGTTTATCAAACTGGAACAAAACAACATGACAGTGTCCCAGTATGAGGCGAAGTTTGCAGAGTTATCCAGGTTTGCACCTCATTTGGTCGAGAATGAGGAACGAATGACGAGGATGTTTCTAAGAGGTCTAAAACCCGAGATTCGGAAATATCTTATCTCTCATAAAAAAATTTTATATTCAGATGTTGTCAACAGGGCTCAATTATTAGAGCGAGATTGTAACGACCGAGAAATTCAGATCTTATTGTAAAATGATTTTATTAAATTAAATAATAATAAAATTCTATTCTATGTTTTATCAAGATGGTTGTCATTGTATAACCTATTGATGTTAGAATGTCGTAGTATTTGAGCTACGTTAATGAATTAAAGTGTTTGAATTTCCAAGACAAAAATAAAAGTTTTCCGAGAAATTTTCTAAAAAACACTATTCATCGATATTTGCTCGAGATTTATTTTTTGAATTTCCGAGAAACACGTAATGATAGAATGACAAGGTAAGATGGATTATGTAATAAAAATCTAGTTATGAAAAATATAATATTTCGCTTGCGGACTTAATTTATAAAAGTTAAGGAAGGCGAAGTAGTAATGAATAAGTAATAATTGGATAATACTTAGGTATTGTACAAAGATAATGAAAACGAGTATTATACGTGTTGGTATGAAGAATGAAATATCATATATAAATTATATATGAATTAGAATACGAAAATGATACATAAACTATATGTATATGTATTAAGTAATGTTAATGGACTTTGAAAGGTTGATTGGTATTACTACAAGTCCAAATAAATTAAAGGGTGAGGCCCAATTATTGGTTAATAAACAAGTTAATGTTTATTAATGCAAAGCCCAAAGATTAAGTTGGTCCAAGCCCAAGCTAGAGTGCAATGAATTGGTTGACCCATGGGGCAAACCATGTTAATATGGTTTAACTTGCTAATCAAATTAAATGTGTGGTGACCAAGTGTTAGAAGTAATGACCAAGACTTAGGAGTAATGGCCAAGCAAAAGATAAGAGTTGTGCTAGCCAAGTAATAAATAGTAAGGAGGTGACTTAAGGACGTGGGTTGAATTAATGACTAAACTACCCTAGCTTTGCAACTTCTATAAATAGAGAAGGCTTGCTAGCCATTTAACACTTTTTCAAATAATCCAACATATTACGAAGTGCTTAAGTGTTAGAGAGAATAAGCTACAATAAGTTACTTCCATTTGTAAGAAGAAGAAGAAAGCTACCTTCCCAAGAATTCAAAAGTAAGACTTCTTCTCCATTATCTTCTATCTCTACCATGATAGTTTGATAAATAAGTCTGGATTAAGGATCATGGATGTTAAAAAGTAAGAAGAATGAGTAAGCAATGAACTTAAGCCACATAAGTTGGAAATAAGTCATTTGAACTTATAAAAGTTATGAACTTATTATAAGTTAACCTTGAATGTTAGTATAAAAATTATGAATTTGTAATGAGTTTATTAAGAGAAGTGATAAGGATGTAAAAGAACTTGTATGATCATATGTATCATGAATACATAAGTAAAGTTATATGTTAAGAACATATAAAGTATGATGATTAAGAAACTTTAATTGTCATAAGTCATGAACAATAAAATCTTAAGTAGTTTATAATTTGACAAGTTATAAGCTCATGAAGAATAAGTCAAAAATCTAACAATTAATGTAGGTTGTTGTATTAAGTATGTTGCGATGTTCACATGATTAATGGAATTCATTTGTAATGTTGAACAAATCATAAGAATGAAGATTTGCCGGAAATTGCACGATTGGACGATAACCATCGAATTTGTAAAATTCTCGGAATAGAAGTTGAATTTTGTGTTTGAACTCGGAACCATTGTTTTCCGATGAAGACAAGTCATAATTGGCATTTAAGAGTTGCGGACTCAAAAATGACCGAATTCCGACTTAGAACGAAGAAACGAGCGTTGAACGTTCACGAACGTTTATCGTTTTCATTAAAAATGAACCAATAAGTGAATTTTTAGCAAACGAAGTCAAATAGATAACATTATTGCATGAATGCATAGATTACATAATTTGTGAACTGTAGGCTTTTGAACGAGCCAATTCAGATTTATAACGAAGAAGTTATGCGTCCGGGAACAAGAATATCAATGAATGTTTTTAATCACAAAGAAATGAAAGTTAATTGATTTAAAAGTAATCACAACCGAAGGAACGTAATGTAACATTGGTTAAACTTTGTTAAACCTTAAGGATGTTGTATAAAGGTTGAGATAACCTAGTTGAATATAAATGCAAGAATAATGATAAACCGGAACGAATAGTAACTGAATCTAATACACAATTAGATTGAGAAGAAGGGTAAGATATAGTCATATACATACTTGATTATATGTGACCTAATTTAAGGCATTATGTGATCATGTATTGTAGAGACTTGAAAGACTTGAACAAAAGTTAATATACCGTAGCAGACGCTAAAGGCAAGTATTCTAACTCTTGTCTCAGTTCATTCTGAACAAGTTTTTGAAGTTCATGTATTCCTTCGCATGAATTGAGGTTTATTGAAGTTAAAGCCAATTCCTTTGGCTAGACTTGATATATTGATAATCTATTCATTTATTATCAAATGTTGTTATCTTTTGTCAACTACTCGATATGGTTTTCAAAAGAAGACTGAAATGTTAAACAAAAGTTTTGTCGGTCAGAAACGACAGCACGTGAGGTTGCTAAATGCTTAAACGCATACGCTTAATGGATGTAGTGTTGATCAACATAGAGTACAATAGGCTGATCACCTAGAAGTGCTCGTAAGTAATATCGGGCTTACGGACTTGCTTCCGGGTTATCCTTTTCCAATAAAGAATGAATACTCGAGATCTTTGACCGGAGTAAATGTTTTACTAAATATTGTTATGATTGTAAAACATTTTGAAAGAAAGATGAAGTGCTATTTTAAATTATCAATAGTAATTCATAACTATTGTTCAGTTATCGAAGATATACGATTCGTATGTGTCAAGCATGTTGTTATTGAATTCTTATACTTGCTGAGCTAGTTATGCTCACTCTTGCTTGAACCATATGAATGCAGCTAAGACTGAACGTCTCGAAGGATGGAAAAAGGATAAAGGAAAAGCTAAGGCATATTGTTAAGCTGTCTTGTAATAGTATAGGTCTATTGTTGTAATGTAACTGATATTATGACAAAGAACCTTTGTAATGGGTTTAGAACCTGGGAAATGTAAATATTACTTCAAATATATAGAAGTATTGTTCGTTCTTTGAGACTTTTCAATTGAATGAATGTATGAATGTTTGTCCAGTATAGCACCATCTGTCGGGTTGGAGGATACCCGGATTTGGGGGCGCTATAGAGATAATGAGTATGCCCAACCGAGGGACCACAACCAGGGTCATACCGGTGATGGCAGTCATCGAAGTGATGATAACCAGCGGGGAGGAAATAATAAAGACAAAATCGGTAACCACTCGGGTGGTAATCGTGGCCATGATAATAGGAGATGTGAGTCAAGTGGAAATTTCAGAAAGAGGAGATTCAACAATAACGGGAAGACGTCAGCAGCAGTAGCAGCACCAACAAAATATTCTAGGGGAGGAGAACGACTGCCAGTTAGATGCTACAGATGCGGAGAGGAGAGACACATAAGTCTAAACTGTTCACAGCCTTCCAAGGTGTGTTTCAGTTGTGGAAAACATGGTCATATAGCCTGATTTTGTCTGGTAGCGAAGTCAAGTCCAGCTGGGACGGCGACACCAAAGGTGACTACGGACAAAACAAAGTCGGTGGTTCAAGGGAGGGCATTTGTCGTGACTGGCCAAAATGTGAGAAACCCGAACGAGGTGATCACGGGTAAGCTAATCATAAACTCTTGAGAAGTTTATACTTTATTAGATACCAATTCTACCCATTCTTTTATCTCTCCTACTTGTGTTCAACGTTTGAACTTGACTCTGGAGAAATTAGACCTTGACTTATCTGTTGAGACTCCGGTAGGAGAAACTTTCATTACATCTACTGTTTATAAATCTTGCTTGATTCAAGTTGGTACCATAACATTACCTGCCGATCGTATTTCGTTGAAAATACTTGCATTTGATGTGATCTTAGGGATTGAATGGTTAACCACGCATCATGCTAAAATTGATTGTTTTCATAATGTTGTTAGTTTTCATATTCCTAACCAACCTGTTATGCGAATTCAAACAACCAAACCACTAAAGTCAATCACTGTCATATCAATCCATAAAGCTATTCATTTATTGAAAAACGGATGTCAAGCTTTCTTAGCCCATATCACAGACTTGAATAAAAACATGTCATATTTGAATAATATTTCTATTGTTAGTGAATTTCCTGACGTATTGCTTGAAGAACTTCGCGGTCTACCCCATAACGTGAAGTTGAATTCTTTATAGAGCTTGAACCTGGTACAAAGCCCATTTCTAAAACCCCATATCGAATGGCTCCTATTGAACTTCAAGAGTTAAAGGTCAAACTTTAGGAGTTGTTGGACATTAGTTTCATTCGTCCTAGTACATCTCCTTGGGGTGCTCCTGTTTTATTCGTAAAGAAGAAAGACGGGAGTATGCGACTTTATATTGAATACCGAGAGTTAAACCATGTCACCATCAAGAATAGGTATCTGCTACCTCGCATTGATGACTTGTTCGACCAGTTGCAAGGAGCATAATTCTTTTCAAAGATCGATCTTCATTCTGGATATCATCAGCTGAAGATTAAAACTGAAGACTGCCTTCAGAACTCGGCACGGGCATTAAGAATTCTTACTCATGTCATTTGGATTGACTAATTCTCCTGCTGCTTTCATGAATATGATGAACCGTGTGTTCAAAGAATATTTGGATCAGTTCATTGTTGTCTTTATTGATAACATCCTCATCTATTCCAAAAGCCTTGAAGATCTTGAGCACCATTTGAAGCTGGTACTGCAAAGGCTTCGTGATAACAAGCTATATGCCAAGCTGAAGAAATGCGAGTTCTGGCTTGAGGAAGTAGCATTCCTTGGGCATGTGGTGTCAAAACATGAAGTATCTGTCGACCCGACGAAGATTGAAGCCATACAAAGTTGGGAGCAACTGAAGTCGGTAACCGAAGTACGTAGCTTTCTGGGCTTAGCTGGTTACTATCGGAGATTCATGGAAGGATTTTCTCGAATCGCTACTCTGTTCACTCAGCTGACTCGTAAAGATACAAAATTCGGTTAGAACGAGGATTGTGAGAAGAGTTTTCAAGAACTCAAGAGAAGACTCATTTCGGCACCTGTTCTGACAATTCCATCTGGTTCTGATGGATTTGTTATCTACAGCGATGCTTCAAGCAAAGGGTTAGGATGTGTTCTCATGCAACATGGGAAAGTCATAGCCTATGCCTCGCGACAACTCAAAGAATATGAGAGGAATTATCCTACACATGATTTGGAGTTGGCAGCTATCATTTTCGCGTTGAAGATCTGGAGACACTACCTGTATGGGGAGAAAGTGGAGATCTATATAGATCATAAAAGCCTAAAATATTTCTTCACCCAAAATGAACTCAATATGCGACAACGACGTTGGCTCGATCTGTTGAAAGATTACGACCATACCATCCAATATCATCTTGGAAAAGCAAACGTGGTAGCTGACGCATTGAGTAGAAGATCATATGCGGGTACGAGTGTAATGTTGTTAACACAAAGTCCAATTTTGTATGACTTGCAAAGGATGGAGATAGAGGTAAAGACTCCAAGTACCCATGTGCTGATATCAAACATACGAGTAGAACAGAATTTAATCGATAAAGTTAAAGCTGCTCAAACTACATACATGAAGCTGATGCGTATGAAGAAGAAAATGCAAGAAGGTGCTATTCTAGAAGCAAGAAACGATGAAGAAGAAATACTTGGAGTCAACTCCAGACTTTGTGTTCCTAACGATTCTTACTTGAAGCATACAATATTGATGGAGGCACACAACACACCATTTGCAATCCATCCTGGGAGTACCAAAATGTATCATGATCTTTGACATACTTTTTTGGTGGAGCAATATGAAAAGAGAGATCGCATAGATTATCTCGAGGTGTTTAACTTGTCAATGTGTAAAGGCAGAGCATCAAGTGCCAAAGGGTCCATTGCAACAACTTGAGATTCCGAAATGGAAGTGGGAACACATTACTATGAATTTTGTTACGGGTTTTCCCAAGGTTTCTCAAGACTTAGATGCGATTTGGGTTATTGTTGATAGATTAACCAAGTCTGCTCATTTCTTGCCTATATGAGAGACTTATTCCCTTGAACGTCTTGCTTTTATGCACGTGAATGAGATTGTAAGATTGCATGTCATGCCAGTATCCATAGTTTCGGATAGTGACCCAAGATTCACTTCACGATTTTGGGTTAGCTTGCAGAAAGCTATGAGCACGGATTTACGATTCAGTTTGGCAAACCATCCTCAAACGGAAGGGCAATCAGAGAGGACTATTCAAACTCTTGAAGACCAATTAAGACTCTGTGTCCTAGATTTCAAAGGGAGTTGGGATAAGTATCTACCATTGGTGGAATTCTCATACAACAATAGTTATCAGGCAAGTATAGGTGTGGCTCCATTTGAAGCATTGTATGGACGAAAGTGTCGTTATCCAATATGCTGAGATGAGGTTGGAGAAGCAAAATTGTTGGGACTAGAATTGGTACGCATAACTATAGAAAAGATCCAAACGATTCGACAACGTATACAAACGGCACATGATCGACAAAAGAGTTATGCGGATCTTCATCGAAAAGATATGGAATTTAATATTGGGGATTATGTATTGTTACGTATTGCTCCATGGAAGGGAGTTACAAGATTTGGGAAGAAAGGAAACCTCAATCCAAGATTTGTTGGTCCATTTGAGATTCTTGAACGAATAGGAAATGTGGCCTATAGACTCGCATTACCTCCAAGCATGTCTCGTGTTCATAATATTTTTCACATATCTATGCTTCGTAAATATGTGAAAGACCCAAACCACATTATTGAGTTAGAACCGGACGAGATAGCCGAAGATTTGACGTACGAGGAGGTACCTGTTAAGATCTTGGATAGGAAAAATCATGTCCTACGCACGAAGGTTATACCACAAGTTAAGGTTTTGTGGAGAAACCATGCTATTGAAGAAATGAACTGGGAGTTGGAATCAAAAATGAAAGCGAGGTATCCTCACCTTTTCGAAACACCAAGTACGTACGTCAATTTCGAGGACGAAATTTCATAAGGATGGGAGGTTGTAAGGCCCCAACTTTTGATAAATAAAATAAAATTTCTTTATTTATTATTTTGAATAATAAAGTGTTAATTTAATATAATACTTTGGTTATGGGTGAAATGTGCAAATTCTACAAAATAAGCAAGTGGTTATAAAATATTCATTTTGTCGGAGAATATTCATTTTGTCGTGGAATATTCTTGCTTTCGGGGAATATTCGTACGACGGCGCAACCATTTGTGGACCCCATAACAGATAAATATTGGATGAAGAAAATGACAAGTTTGAGTTTTTATAAATAACGACGTAATTGTTACCGTTAACACTGTTGGAATACCTAATGGTTAAAATATAGTAAAACGCATTGGTTGCATAAAGAAGCACCAGATTGCACAAAGATTTTTGAATATTGATTCTTACGTAAGAAGGCACTACTCAATAATTGTTACAGTAATTACTTTGCCATATTTTATTTTATTGATTCAATAATTGTTGCGTTGATATTTTATATTATTATTGTTCAATAATTGTCACTGCATAGTATCTCCATTATCAGATCAATAATTTATATTATTTGAATAATATTATTAGATAGCATTATTGGGAATGTCTAAGGAAGTTACATTCAGGAAAGGGTTTGGTCACCTAATCAAGGCGCCAATAAGGAGAAATCCTTATCGGAAAGCTCCCTCTTTCCTGGGAATGATCTAGTTGTCATAATTGTGATTCTGTAATATTATTTGTGAATAATTAGTTATTGATTTATATGATGGATATATTTATTTTATGTGGTTATAAATGAAGTAATTAATGCTGAGGTGTTTTATCAGTATTTTGTCGGAATGGAGGTTTTGAAAATTGTCCGTATGTGGATTTCGGTCATTTTTCATTTGGAATTTGGAAAAACTTAAACTTACAAAGTTGTAGAAAATTAAATTTCCTACGGAAAACACATGAAATTTAAATTTTTCTGATAAAAGGGCTATTTATTATGAATTATTGAAGTTTCGGATACTAAAATGTTTTTATTAAAAATATGGTGGGCCCCACTTTTGGTTGGTGAGTAATGAAATGTGCTGGAATTTATTTTCAAAAGTTGTGGGCTTAAATAGTAGCAGGTAAAGCCATCAGGTAGTAGGTTAGTCTGCTATGACGTTCTAAGCATTTTCCTATAAATAAGGTGCTTAGTTAGAATTGAAAATCACACCAGAAACAAGTTTTCTCTCTTTCTCTCTCTATATTATCGAGCCTATTTTGTGAGTATTTAGATACTTTGTGAGTTACTATTCAGTGCAAGTTTCTTTCAGCCTTATACCGATATTCCGCTCAGAAGTACTGTTATTTTGAGGTAAGGGATGTTATTTTCTTCCTAATGATGTTATTCTTTCAATATCATTATACCGAAATATTGGTATGGATTTTATTGTGGAATTTCTACCTTTTTGTGTCGGGGTTACTATTCACGTATACAGTATTATTCATGAATACGACACTATTCACCGAAAATGAAATTTTCTCTTTTTTGTCCAAGATGTCTATTATGGTTATTATCTTTGATTGTATCCATGTTTTGATCTTTATTTTTGAATTCTACTTCACAATTGATTATTATAAGGTATTTTTGAACTTGGATAAACTAAAGTACGAATCCCTAATCTTTGATCTTTTATCTTACTGGATTCGTTTTCTTTAAGATATTTTTCATCATCCTCAGTCCTAAATGATGATATTACTGAATATCTTTGGCCTCTATTGCAAAGATGAATGATTACCTAATGAATATCTTTGGCCCGTAGTACAAAGATGAACAGGTCTTGAGATGAACATGACCAACTGGTGATACAAATGAATATCTTTGGAATGTAGTGCAAAGATGAATATTTGATTCAAGATGTATATTGATTGATGTTACGGGGATAAAATATTGATGATGGACTTTTAAATCTTAGAAGATAGTAGAATTCTTTCTCTACTTGGCTCTTCTAATGGATTGTTGTTTCCGCTGCAGTTGTTGATCTAAAACTTGTTGTCTATTATATTTTATCAGATTTTTCCCGGTTGAAGACTAATGATAATTTGTTGTATATTATCTTAGTCATAATATTCTTTATTGGGCTAGTTGATCTCACCCTTTTCCGTTTTGTTCTATTGTTCTTCTCAGGAGGAGAGAATTCAGCAGGAACTAGCCGGGGTATGGAGTGATGATTCAAGATAGTTGTTTTAGTAGTCCTCACTATTTTGTAAAATAGTGTATCAATAATTGTACTGAGGACTCCTTTTGAGTTTGTATACTATCTATTAGACAATATTTTTATTCAAACTCATAGTATATGTGTTGTCGTATTTTGCACAACAATTGTATTACTGAAGTTGTATTTATTTGTGTACCATATATTTGGCGACTCAGAATGGGTGATATATACCTAGTTTGGGGGCGTCACAATAACTGTCCAAGAAGAGTCCGTTAATGATGAGAGAGGACCAGTAGATCCGATACATCGACTGGTAGATTTATTGGGAGAAGCTCTGAAGGGAAGGAACGAACCCGTACCACCTGTTCCCCAAGCTATCCCAGTAATAACCTTCAAGGATTTTAAGAGTATAGGACACCCAGAGTTCACGGAAACTACTGACCCGATAGTTACGCAAACCTGGATCAAGGAGATCGAGAAGGCCTTCACTTAGCTTGCGTGGGTGAAGACCAGATGACAGTATTTGCAACGTACATGATGAGGGGCGATGCAAACTATTGGTGGGAAACTAACCAGCAGAGAGCGGGGGAAGGAACGATAACTTGGGAGAGGTTTACGACGCTATTTTTTGAGAATTATTTTTCGAAGAGCATGAAGAGTAGGATGGAAGTGAAGTTTCTAGAGTTGAAATAAGGAGATATGACGGTGGCGCAATACACTTCTAAGTTTAATGAACTAGCGCGATTTGCGAAGCACCAAGTTGGGGATGAAGAAAGGAAGGCGAGACACTTCGAGCAAGGATTGAAGCCGTGGTTGTATAATAAGGTATCAGTCTTTCAGATTGATTCCTTTACGACCTTGTTGGAGAGGCAGTCATTGCGGAAGGTGGAAGTGAGGCCTTAAGTCTATATCATAAGGAGAAGAAGAACAAGAACATCGGTAATGAGCGCCCGTGGAGGAAGCAGCAGCGGGGGAAGTAATTCGGGAAAGAGGAAATGGGAAAACAACAACAACAACCACAACAACAACAACAACAACAACAACAACATAAACAATAACCAAGGTGGAAGTCACCAGGGGAATTTCAAGAAGAGGATCGAAGCTTGCAACAAGTGTGGAAGGATCCATCAGGGGGAATGCTGGAAGGGGATGACCACTTGCTATAATTGCGGCCAAGAGGGGCACAACTCGCCAAATTGCCCAAAGCCAAAGAAGATCAGAGAATGTTTTGCTTGTGGATCGACAGAGCACCAGATAAAGGATTGCCCAAAGAAATGAAGCGGTGGAACTGGCGGAGGCCAGGGAGGAGGAAGCAAGTTAATGATTGGTGGACCTGCACAACCCAACCGATCGACCGCTCGAACCTTTAACATGACCATCCATGACGCAGTGGTTGTGAAGGACGTGGTGTCAGGTATAATCCCCATCAATAATATAAATGCTTATGTATTATTTGATTCGGGTGCCACCTGTTCTTTTGTATCCGAAGAATTTTCTAGTAAATTTAGTACACCCCGAGAACGTTAAGAAGATTCCTTCACATAGAAGTTACAAATAAGGAAATAATCCCTGTAGAATACGTTTATCGAAATTATAGCGCAAACATTAGAGAACAGGAACTGAGCGTAGACTTGATTCCTATTAGACTGGGAGAATCTGACATAATACTGGGAATGTATTTGCTATATAACCATGCAACGATAATTGACTGTCAGAACAAGTGTGTGAACCTTCAGACTCTGAGTAAGTCTAAGGTAGTGTTTCATGGTAGCTCATCGCTTAAGCAATCGTGTTGTGTTACGATGATGCAGGCCAAAAAGTTGTTAAGGAAATGGTGTTTAGGTTATTTAGCTTACATTGTAGATACTCGGAAAAGGGAGTAGAGATTAGAGATATACCCGTAGTGAATGAATTTTGAGACGTGTTTTCGGACGATCTGCCTGGACTTTCGCTAGACAGAGAAATCAAATTCATAATAGACTTAGCACCGGGAACAACACCGATTTCGAAGGCTCTATACCGCATGGCGCCAGTAGAAATGAAGGAATTGATGATACAACTTCAAGAGCTATTAGATAAAGGGTACATTCGACCGAGTGTGTCTCCTTGGGGAGCACTAGTGTTATTCGTGAAGAAAAAGGACGGATTGATGAGGCTCTGTATCGATTATCGAGAATTAAACAGAGTAACGATCAAGAATAGATATCCGCTACCAAGGATAGACGACTTGTTTGATCAACTGAAGGGAGCAAAATGTTTCTCGAAGATCGACTTATGAACAGGATATCATCAACTGAAAGTGCAGGATGAAGATATACCAAAGACTGCGTTTCAAACCCGTTATGGACATTACGAGTTTTTGGTAATATCATTTGGTTTAACTAATGCCCTGGTAGCATTCATGGACTTGATGAATCAAGTTTTCAAGCCATACTTGGATAAATTCGTAGTAGTTTTCATCGACGACATTTTGATCTACTCAAAGATAGAGGAAGAATATGTCGGACATCTGAACATTATTTTGGAGGCACTACGAAAGGAGGTGATGTATGCAAAATTTTCAAAATTTGGATTTTGGATGAAGAAGGTTCAATTCTTAGGCCACGTGGTGGATGAGAATGGAATCTCAGTAGACCCCGAAAAGGTCGAAGTAGTAAGTAGTTGGGAACAACCGAGAACACCGACGGAGATAAGAAGTTTCTTAGGGTTAGCTAGGTACTATCGAAGATTCATCCAAGATTTTTCTAAGATAGCAACCCCGTTGACTAATATGACAAGGAAAATGGAAAAATTTGTATCGACCGACAAATACGAAGAAAGTTTTCAAGAGTTGAAGAAAAGGTTAAGCGAGGCGCCTGTATTATCCTTACCAGATGATACGGGAGGATTTATGGTGTATAGTGATGCATCACATAGAGGACTGGGCTGTGTGCTGATGCAACATGGCAAAGTCATTACGTATGCGTCACGACAATTGAAGGATTACGAAAAATGATACCCTACTCATGACTTAGAGTTAGCGGCAGTAGTTTTTGTGTTAAAGATTTGGAGACATTATTTATATGGAGAGAAATGTGAGATATAATGGACAACAAAAGTCTGAAATATATCCTCACACAAAAGGAGTTAAATATGCATTAGAGGAGGTGGTTAAAACTAATCAAAGATTATGACTGTGAGATTCTTTATCACCCGGGGAAGGCAAACGTAGTTGTCGATGCTTTGTGCAGGAAAGGAAGGGAGAAATTGTTTCAATTAACAACTCAGGAGGAGTTAATAAGAGATATGGAGAAGTTGGAAATAAAAGTGAAGGGACTCGAGGGGTCCAAGGAGAAATTATTTGTAATGGAAGCTTGTCTGACATTGTTGGATAGAGTAAAGGAAGCACAGGAGAAAGATGAAGAATGCGAGAAAATCAAAAAAAGGATTACCGGAAATGAGGAAGAAAAATTTCGAATAGATGAAGACGGTATTTTAAGATTCGAAGGGTATGGGTACCGGCGGTAACCGAGTTGAGAGAGGAGATTTTGCACGAGGCACACAATACGACATATTCCATTCATCCGGGAGGCATCAAGATGTACCGAGACTTGAGGCAACATTTTTGGTGGCCCATTTGAAACGGGAAGTCGCAGAGTGTGTTAGTAGATGTTTGACTTGTCAACGCGTAAAAGCAGAGCATCAATGGTCGAGTGGGTTGCTACAACCGTTGGAAATACCAGAGTGGAAATGGGAACATATTACGATGGATTTCGTGGTAGGACTTCCGGTCACGCAGAAAGGATTGGATGTCATTTGGGTTATCGTGGATTGACTTACAAAGACCGCACATTTTCTACCGATCAAGATCCGCTACAGTTTGAATCAATTAGCGAGCCTATACGTAAAGGAGATTGTTTTACGACATGGAGTTCTGGTATCGATTATTTCTGACCAAGACCCGTATTTCACGTCAAAACTCTGGAAAAGCTTGCAAGAGAGGATGGGAACACAGTTAAAGTTAAGTACTGCTTATCATCCTCAGACGGATAGACAAAGTGAGAGAACCATACAAATGCTAGATGACATGCTTAGAACTTGCGTGATGTACTTCAAGGGGTATTGGGACAACCACCTACCCTTAGTCGAATTTGCATATAATAATAGTTACCATGCGAGTATCGGCATGCCACCGTACGAAGCTCTTTACGGAAGAAAGTGCAGGACGCCATTATGTTGGGACAAAGTCCACTACAAGAAAATGCTCTAACAGCGACCAAAACTATCTATAATTTGATTCAGTCTCATATTTTATTACTTAGTTAATTACAAGATCATAATTTGGATGATCTATGAAGAGCGCCTAAACTTGTTTTTTTAGATTTTTAAAGCCTTGTACTCTTTTAGATTCATTCTTTGGACAATTGTATTGGTTTATATGGATGTTTACGATATCGATTGTATTGTGTTGGATGAATGTTTACAATTGTATTATGTTGGATGAATGGTTATTCATGGATGATCAATTTTTATTATATAGTAGTTATATCATGGATAGATGTTAATATGGATGCTTGTATATAATGCTGTGTTGGGATTTAAAGCAGGTACAAATCAAATCAGGTTATTTTCGGGAAATCAAGAAAACAGGCAAAATTTTAAATAAAAAAAACCATCAATCGATCGCATGCGTGTTAACATCAGATCAATATCGATCGTGGCGTCACACCTTCTTGGAATCTAGCGACTGCTACGGTCGCTACCGGTCACTACCACGTGTGCCACGTCATACCTGAAAACTGACTCAATATGAGTCAGGATAGCGACGGACACGATTCGGCCGATTGCGATCGCTAATAAATCGGTGGCTTATCGTCGCTCGCTAGTGTCCATCCAAATGACCAGATTACACATGATTAATATATCAATCGCATGAGGTCGCTAATAAGCCTTTTTGTTGTAGTGGTCGGGGAACGACGAATACTCGGACCAGAGTTAGTACAATAAACCGCGGAGGTGGTGACGGTAATAAGGGCTAGACTTGTTGCAGATCAAGATCGCCACAAAAAGTATGCAGATTTGCATCGGCAAGACCGAGATTTTGAAGTCGGCAGTTTTGTATTCTTGAAGGTATCTCCATGGAAGGGAAAGATCCGTTTCGGCAAAAAAGGGAAACTGAGTCCAAGATTCATAGGACCGTTCGAGATACTCAGCGAGTGGGAGAAGTAACATACAAAGTTGCACTACCACCTGCGTTGGAGCACATCCATAACATGTTTCATATATCCGTGTTGCGTCCGTACAAGCCTGACAACAAGCACGTGATTTCTTATGAACCCATTCAGGTGGAGAAGAATTTAGCATATGAAGAAATTCCTTTCCAAATTCTTGATAGGAAAGAGCAAACCTTGAGAAATAAAATTATTTCTTCTGTAAAAGTACTTTGGCATAACCACGATGTCGAGGAGGCTACGTGGCAGTTAGAAGATAGGATTATGAGGGATTATCCCCATCTATTTGTGTAATCTTATAGCAATTTCGAGACGAAATTTTTATAAGGTGGGGAGGATGTAATACCCGTGAATTTCCATGTATTATAAAATGAATATATTAATGGAAATACAATTTATGTGAAAATAAGTGTTATTGTTTTATGAGTCGGTTAATATAATTGATTTGTATTAAATCAATGCGTATTAAGAAATGTGAATTGGCAATGAGAAGTGTGAAATGCCTTGTGTGGCATAATGCAAAACGAGAAAGTTCATTAAGTGAATTAAAACGGGAATTAGGAGGATTAATCGTGTCGATCATGTGATTTCGAATAAGTAATCAATACACTCGTAGACTCGTAGTAACACTCCTATGGAGATCAATTCATGTCATGTATAACAAGTTAGCATTGAAATCGGCATCGGTGTAAGCGCTGCGATCTGGCACGTCAGTCAAGCACATGGCCAAGCTACTTGGCCGTCCCAACAAAAGACAAATCGCCTATTGCGCCCATCATCTGAGTGAGTTGGTTACTTTCTTCTATAGCACTGAATTGGGGACATTAATGTGGTATGAGTAACATGGATGAAACCATATGATAGGAGTATATTGCAATATGTTATGCCCAACAACGGAATTGTTAATCCATTAATTAATATTAATTAATTGTGGTGGAATAAGGGTTACTTGGTAATTAATTCGTAATATACGATTATTATTATTTGCAATATACCTATAAATGTAATGCGAATATTGTGACAACCCGAGAATTTAGACAATTTTACAAAATCTTAAATGATTGATTTAAGGTCAAATATTAGACCTAGACAGAAAATAAGTGTATGCGTTTGATGTTATTAGGATTGAATTTTGAGGATTTCAAAATTTCATGAAAGATTTAGGTGAATTATTTGAGGATTAAGGATTTATGTGATTAAGTTATGTGAAATTTGTTATGTATGTATACGAGAATGTGGTTAAGGTCGAGGTTGATCGGATAAAATTATATACGTGTCAAACCCTAAGTATATATTAAAAACATCAACGTTAGGTTAGAAACCCTAACGTCGATAAGAAAAACCTAGAAATGGGTTACGAAACCCTAGTTTTGATTCCGGAATCAAAACCTTAATTCGGATATTAAAAACCTAGATTGGGAATGCGATGCTATATATAAGGTTTAACGTTATTAATTATAAACTAATTAGGAAAACCCTAATGAATTATTGGAAACCCTATTTGAGTATTAGAAAACCCTAATACCATATAAGAAAATCCTAATTTGATTTGAATATTTGAAACCCTAATGCAGGAATATAGCGGAGAATTATAATGCTCAAGTGATTTAGATTATAAGTTTAATAGGGTAAAGCTTAATTATTTAACAAACCCTAATTTTCCAAAATTTGAACCCTAATTATTACATGCGAAACCCTAATCGGGATATTAAAACCCTAAGTGGGAAGCTTGAAGATAAGTATAAAGTTTTTATGTGATTAATTGTAAGTATAATTAGGTATAACCCTAACTGATGAATTGGAAAGCCCTAATTTCTAATGTTAGAAACCCTAATATGCGATTAGAGAAAACCTAATTATTAATTTATAATGTTTAATGTTAATTAGGAAGCCTTAACCCTAATTAGCAAGCTTGAATGTGATTAGTAAACTTTATTGTAATTAGGGAATACTAATTATAATCTTCTATTTTAAAACCTAAGGGTTGTGACCAATTACTAAGTTACCATTCACTTTACAAGTCAAATGACCAAAGTACCCTTCTTGAATATTTTAATGGGATGGAGTGTAGATCTAGCCCTAGTATGTGGTTGGTGACCAACCCTAGCTAGCCATGTGCCTATATTACAACAAATGAGTATTCTAGAATTTAAAATGGTAAAGAAAATGACCTTTATGCCCCTTATGTCACATTTTATATTAGGTTGCTTGCAAGTCTTACTCTATCTTGGTTGTTTACCAACCCTAACTCTACCATAGCCTAGCATGTGACTAATAAGCCATAAAAATCGAGTTAACCTAGCTAGCACTCAATACATGCATTGAATTAGTAGATATAAGAGATTAAAAAGAGAAAAAGTGATAAAAAGTTACTCATTTGCTATCTTGCTCTCCCACAACTTTTCTCTCTCTCTTCATATCCAGAAAATATAAGGTAGATCAGATCACTTATATAGCCTTAGATCACCGAAGAAGAGACTCGAGGATCGGAAATCAAAAATCAAAGCCAAAGAAGGTATAAAACCACAACCTAGAAATCCTATGATTACATGTTAAATGTTGTTGTTTGTTGGTTAGATATGTGTAATAAGGTGTCACTTGTTGATGCGGGTTGATAGAACATGGATCTATAACAACAATATTCTCGAAAATTGCATTTTATAAAATCGGAACAATAGAAATTTGGGGCTGACGATTGAATGATATGAAGAGCCCATAGATTCATATATCATTAGTTTTTTGTGTGTTTTATGTTATATATATATTTCTATGCCATGTTGTCTTTAATCTGGAACTTTAATCAAGTCCGAACATGTGTAGATTTCATGTTATTCATGGTCAAAAAAATTGATGAGACCATGAGCCATGACGAGAATCGAGAATGCAGGCAAGCCCGAAACCCGAAGCAGTCGACAACATTTTGAAGGTCTAGATCTTGTTGTAGCTTGTTAGTTTGGTTAAGTTGTTGTTGTTGTTATGTTGTGATGCGGTATGTAGACTACATATTAAAGTCATTATATCACCTAGATCATAAGCTGGAATGACGGAAATTAAGGTCAAACTATAGTTGACTGACTGTTTTGATGAATTCTGGAAATTCCTAGAAAGTTGAAGAACACGTGTCTGAAAGCATGTTTGACCAACTAGATCTTACACATGTGATGTTGTTAAACTAATTTGATGTTATGATGTTATACCCTATCGTGTGTACTACAAGTGCGAACCATTAGATCACACAAAACGAACATAGACTGTAAAGATTGAATGACTCAAAGTGAAAGCAACCCGATTACATTAAACCCGAGCAATGAAGAACAACGATTTTGAGAGCTTAGATCTCTCTGATTTGATGTTGTTTAGCCATGAAACTTGGTTTAGTGTTGTAGTATTACATAAATACTACAATATGAAAGCAATTAAAAGCCCAAAGTAGGAAGAACAACAATTAAAATTCCGATTCAAACTAAGCCCTCATGACGACATTTTACGGGTTTGAAGCTCTCGAAACGACTATAGCGACAGTTACGTAAGCTATAGGCCCTTTAAGCGACGCTTATTAGGAAAAAATAGATTATTTTAATAAATAAATAGAAATAAATGGTTTTAATTATTAAAATACATAATAAATTACGAAAAATTATTTTAAAGCTTGAAAAATAGTTTTAATTATTTGAGTATATTTCAAAAATATTTAATATTTTTGGAATATAAATGGTATTTATTTATTTAATTATAATATTAGATAAATTATTTAAAAATAGTTTTAATTCATGAAAAATCATGAATAATTATATTATGGTGTTAGAAAATATTTTAAGTTATTTTTGATGACTTTTGATATTTTGTGATGAATTTCATTAATATTTATTATTAATGATAATTAGTTTATTTAATGAATATATTAGATAAATTGTGGAAAAATAGATTTAATGCTTTAAAAATCATATAAAAATGATTTAAGTGTTATAAAAATATTTTAAGTTATAAAATATAACTTTTGATATTTTGGCATGAAAATATTAATATTTTAATAATTATAGCAATTATCGGATAATGGATTTGATTGTTTAAAAATCATAGAAATGTGATTTTAAGGTATTAAAATACTTTGTGATGTTATAATTATATTATAATATTATGTTATGATTTTCATTAATATTTGGTATTTAATAAATATTAATGATCAAGGAATAATGTGGTACTTATATTAATATTAGTTATTGATTAATGTTTTAATTACTTTAAAAACATTTAAAGGAAATAATAATGTATTGAGATATTATAAATATGATATAATATTATGGCATGTAATTCATTAATGTTTAGCAATAAATAAATGTTAATGACTAAGGAATTATGTGGTATTTAATTCATTTAAATCTGAGTTTAATGATTAAAAATCATGATAAATGATAATAATTACTCGAAAATTTTTATGAGCCTATGAAAATTATTACGATTGATTAGAAAATTATCTGTGATAATTGTTAAGTGTTTAAGCAAGAGTTTAATTGAACTTAAACTCGAGTATTGACCGACTAGACCGTCGGGATGTTAGAATTGTGTCGATTTCAACTCGGACTGAAATAGTTTGACTTGAGACTAAGTCTTATGTGTTGTATAGACTGATAGGATTATGTGATAATGTGTTTAGGTTATTTTATACTGTAATGATATTATTCTAATATTTGGAGATCGGTATTATCTGTATTAGGTCTTCGGATAAAGCTAAGTTATATTTCGTATCGGTAATCAACGGAACAGGCAAGTTTGTTTTTCTTAACTCTACTAAGAGTACTTATTTTATTCAGATATGCTTATGGTTAATCATTGCTGATTGCCATATAGAATTGTACTCTGTACATCTTGTATGTATAAGTCAGGTATGAAAGGCTGATCACCTTCATTACCAGTTGGTCCAGATATATATTGTTCATATGTAATACTTGTTCAGTCAAAAGTTTGTTCATGCTAATTCACAACTACATTGTGAATTATAGCCAGCTTATTATTCTAAATCTTTCAATCATGATATATCCTTAAATTGTATTTAAACTTCTTTGGGCAACTTTCATGCTCACCCCGGCTATATCATGATAAAACATTGCTTGATTAAGGCGAATGCTTGGATCTGAGGAAAGTTAAAAGCAGTTCGACTTAGAGTTAATATCGCGCGATTAGATTTGTAATAGTCTTGTATGATGATAATATCATGTGTCGGATAAGTTATGAATTGTGTATAAGTTATGGTTACTCGACCTTGGGGATAGTGTATAATGTTTAATGTATAAACAATTTATGTTTATATCTTCATAATAGTAGTAGAATGAGTGAACAGGATCCGCGGTGAATTGGGGCCCGGATAAAGGGGCTCTCTGATTGGTATCAAAATTTTTGGTTATAAACCTAGGGTAGAGTTACCTTAGACTAATAACCGCATGATGATTAGGATAAGATCTAACTCACATAGAGTTAGTGTGTTGGTAAGATTCAAAGAAGAATCTCGACAGGTTATAAAAGATACATAGTTCCCTAACTCTGATAAAGAAGTTAAGGATCAAAAAGTTATATTTAAGTAAGGTACAATTGTACTCTTTAATAGTTGATGTATGGTATGGGCTAAACGATTCCTTCATAGAAGCGGAGGTATATCTGAACTAGTAACTCGAAACCTAGTTTGTTGGTTGTTTGTGGAAACCACCACTCGTACCATATTGAAAAGCTATTAGAGACTCGATGTGTACCAAGTATAGAAAGTGGATAGATCGAGTCTAAAAAGGCTGAAAGTGCAGGGATAGGAGATCGTAAAACAAAACGATCAAGTCATAAAATTTAATCGTAATATATATGATGAGATCACCCCGTGATCTGATAAGGTTATAGTATGGAGAATAATCAATCTGATGATTGGAAAGCTTACGACAAGAATGTCGTGTGTATGTTGTACTATGAATTGGTACATATTCAAGAAAGGATTATGGATACAAGTTGAATAAAAATTCATATGGAAAAGGGGGTTAAGATTAGGTGGGGATTCAATTGAGGACTCATGTCGGCAGCTGAGTTGTATGATTCCTTGTGTGGGCGGGGAATTTTACTTGGTGTAAAAACCACTTAGTTATGGCAATCGCGATAATCATTGAAATGTTTGTGTCGTATTTATTTGTTAAATCTGAGTTAAGAGGGTGATTCCTTTCTCATGTGTATAACAGATAGATAGGTCATAAGTAGAGAATATATGATTAAGTACCAGTTTTTAAAACTCATACTTATGTGACATTCTTAACTTATAGTTATATGAAATGTTTATGAACCCCTCAGCGAATGGACGCCAAAGGTCTGACTAGGGTAAGTTCTTAAACTCATATGATTATGGCAATTAATGAACTCATAAGTGTGGTTTTATGAACTGGGTATAGTTTTGTGTGAATGGAGTATTGAGGATTTCAGGAACAGATAGATTGTTAAGCAAATGATTATTAGTGGAGGCATTAGGTTTTCCCAAACTCCTAGCTATGCTAAACTTCAAATTTTGACATCAAGCTAAATCGCACTATGTTCCTTTAAAAAAAAAAATGTAGACCGTAACCATTTTTGAAAGCGGTTTAAAATACGATCTATGCTACTTATTTCGGTTAGACACAAATGATTTGAAATATCAAAATTTGTTTTTAATTATCACTCATGTACCATGTAACCTGGTGCAGAGATGATAAAAACGATGGAGTCATCAATACAATATTACTTAGTGTTGGATGTGATCTAAGGATCGTCAGCCCACTATGGTATGATGTAGTATGATAAAATCACCAAAATGGCGGAATCCTCAAGCGAATTTATTAATACTGATGACGGCATCATGACGTCATTCTCGAAAATGTTTTCAAAAATTTTTAAGTGTTCATTGAAAGAAATTTCCCGAACTAAATTATTTGGTGAGGAATCCTATAATAAGACTGGGGTGAACTATGTTGTTTGGATAAATAATCCAATCTAGTAGCATAAATATTCGCTAGACATGATTAATACGTTATGCATGGCGTAAAAGTATGATAGGCTAATCACCTAAAGTACTTAGCAATGGTAGTTTACCTTCTTCGTGATTGTAAACCCTTTGTTAACCTTTATAAAGGGTAGATTACCTTTTTCTTAATGGAAATAGGTAGCGGGTAGTAATACCTATAAACCTCAATAGTTCATGGTCTATATGACCCCTCGGTACAAATTGAAAACTTTTGCTTTTTGTGAGTGGTGTATTGGGTAGCATGTGATGATGTGTGAGCGGTGTAATGAAACTTTTGCTCTTGTGAGTGGTATATTGGGTAGCATGTGATATGTGTGAATGGTGTAAAATTTGTTTGGTGTAAGGTGTAAGGTGAATTTCGGGACGAAATTCTTATAAGGAGGGGTGAATGTGACAACAGAGAATTTGAACAATTTTACAAAATCTTAAATGATTGATTTAAGGTCAAATATTAGACCTAGAGCAGGAAAATAAGTGTATGCGTTTGATGTTATTAGGATTGAATTTTGAGGATTTCAAAATTACATGAAGGATTTAGGTGAATTATTCGGGATTAAGGGTTTATGTGATTAAGTTCTATGAAATTTGTTATGTATGTGTGCGAGAATGTGGTTAAGGTCGAGGTTGATCGAGATAAAATTATATACGTGTCAAACCCTAAGTATATATTAAAAACATCAACGTTAGGTTAGAAAACCCTAACGTCGATAAGAAAAAAACCTAGAAATCGGTTCGAAACCCTAGTTTGAGCTCCGGAATCAAAACCTTAATTCGGATATTAAAACCCTAGATTGGGAATGCAATGCTATATATAAGGTTTAACGTTATTAATTATAAACTAATTAGGGAAAACCCTAATGAATTACTGGAAACCCTATTTGAGTATTAGAAAACCCTAATACCATATCTAAAAATCCTACTTTTAGATTTTGAATATTTGAAACCCTAATCTGGGAATATAACGGAGAATTATAATGCTCAAGTGATTTAGATTATAAGTTTAATAGGGTAAAGCTTAATTATTTAGCAAACCCTAATTTTCCAAAAATTTGAACCCTAATTATTCTGTTTGAAACCCTAATTGGGATATTAAAACCCTAAGTGGGAAGCTTGAAGATAAGTATAAAGTTTTTATGTGATTAATTGTAAGTATAATTAGGTATAACCCTAACTGATGAATTGGAAAGCCTTAATTTCTAATGTTAGAAACCCTAATGTACGATTAGAGAAAACCTAATTATTAATTTATAATGTTTAATGTTAATTAGGAAGCCTTAACCCTAATTAGCAAGCTTGAATGTGATTAGTAAACTTTATTGTAATTAGAGGATACAAATTATAATCTTCTATTTTAAAACCTAAGGGTTGTGACCGATTACCAAGTTACCATTCACTTTACAAGTCGAATGACCAAAGTACCCTTCTTGAATATTTTAATGGGATGGAGTGTAGATCTAGCCCTAGTATGTGGTTGGTGACCAACCCTAGCTAGCCATGTGCCTATATTACAACAAATGAGTATTCTAGAATTTAAAATGGTAAGGAAATGACCTTTATGCCCTTATGTCACATTTTATATTAGGTTGCATGCAAGACTTGCTCTATCTTAGTTGTTTACCAACCCTAACTCTACCATAGCCTAGCATGTGACTAATAAGCCATAAAAATCAGTTAACCTAGCTACCAACTCAGTCACATGCATTGAATTAGTAGATATAAGAGATTAAAAAGAGAAAAAGTGATAAAAAGTTACTCATTTGCTATCTTGTTCTCTCACAACTTTCTCTCTCTCTTCATATCCGAAAATATAAGGTAGATCAGTCACTTATATAGCCTTAGATCACCCAAGAACAGACTTAAGGATCGGAAATCAAAAATCAAAGCCAAAGAAGGTATAAAACCCTAACCTAGAAATCCTATGATTCTATGTTAAATGTTGTTGTTTGTTGGTTAGATATGTGTAATAAGGTGTCACTTGTTGATCTGGGTTGATAGAACATGGATCTATAACAACAATATTCTCGAAAATTGCATTTTTATAAAATCCGGAACAATAGAAATTTGGCGCCTGACAGTCGAATGACAGAGCCCATAGATTCATATCTGTTAGTTTTTTTTGTGTGTTTTATGTTATATATACGTTCTATGCCATGTTGTCTTTAATCTGGAACTTTAATCAAGTCCAGAACATGTGTAGATTTCATGTTAGTCATGGTCAAAAAATTGACCGACCATGACCAACTGAGAATCTGGGCAAGCCCAGAAACCCAGAACGGTCTGACAACATTTTTGAAGGTCTAGATCTTGCTGTAGCTTGTTAGTTTGGTTAAGTTGTTGTTGTTATGTTGTAGTCTGGTATGTAGACTACATATTAAAGTCATTATATCACCTAGATCATAACTGGAATGACAGAAATTAAGGTCGAACTATAGTTATTGAATCGCATTTTGATGAATTCGGAAATTCTAGAAAGTTGAAGAACACGTGTCGACAAAACATGTTTGACCAACTAGATCTTACACATGTGATGTTGTTAAACTAATTTGATGTTATGATGTTATACCCTATCGTGTACTACAAGAAGTGCGAACCATTAGATCACACAAAAGCGAACATAGGTATGTAAGATTGAATGACTCAAAGTGAGCAACCCGATTACGTTAAACCCGAGCAATGAAGAACAACGATTTTGAGAGCTTAGATCTCTACGATTTGATGTTGTTTAGCCATGAAACTTGGTTTAGTGTTGTAGTATTACATAAATACTACAATATGAAAGCAATTAAAAGCCCAGAAAAGTAGAAAAAACAACGATTAAAATTCTACCAAACTAAGCCCTTATGACCGACATTTTTAGGTTTGAAGCTCGAAAAACGACTATATGCGGCAGTTACGTAAGCTATAGGGCCCTTTATGACGCTTATTTAGGAAAATAGATTATTTTAATAAATAAATAGAAATAAATGGTTTTAATTATTAAAATACATAATAAATTCGAAAAATTATTTTAAAGCTTGAAAAATAGTTTTTAATTATTTCGAGTATATTTCAAAAATATTTAATATTTTTGGAATATAAATGGTATTTATTTATTTAATTATAATATTAGATAAATTATTTAAAAATAGTTTTAATTCATGAAAAATCATGAATAATTATATTATGGTGTTAGAAAATATTTTAAGTTATTTTGATGACTTTTGATATTTTGTGATGAATTTCATTAATATTTATTATTAATGATAATTAGTTTATTTAATGAATATGTTAGATAAATTGTGGAAAAATAGATTTAATGCTTTAAAAATCATATAAAAATGATTTAAGTGTTATGAAAATATTTTAAGTTATAAAATATAACTTTTGATATTTTGGCATGAAAATATTAATATTTTAATAATTATAGCAATTATCGGATAATGGATTTGATTGTTTAAAAATCATAGAAATGTGATTTTAAGGCATTAAAATACTTTGTGATGTTATAATTATATTATAATATTATGTTATGATTTTCATTAATATTTGGTATTTAATAAATATTAATGATCAAGGAATAATGTGGTACTTATATTAATATTAGGTTATTGATTAATGTTTTAATTACTTTAAAAACATTTAAAGGAAATAATAATGTATTGAGATATTATAAATATGATATAATATTATGGCATGTAATTCATTAATGTTTAGCAATAAATAAATGTTAATGACTAAGGAATTATGTGGTATTTAATTCATTTAAATACGAGTTTAATGATTAAAAATCATGATAAATGATAATAATTACTCGAAAATTTTTATGAGCCTATGAAAAATTATTCGATCGATTAGAAAATTATCGTGATAATTGTTAAGTGTTTAAGCAAGAGTTTAATTGAACTTAAACTCGAAAGTATTGAATTAACTGCACAAAATCGGGATGTTAGAATTGTGTCGATTTCAACTCTGATTTGAAATAGTTTGACTTGAGACTAAGTCTTATGTGTGTTGTGTGATCGATAGGATTATGTGATAATGTGTTTAGGTTATTTTATATCGTAATGATATTATTCTAATATTTGGAGATCGGTATTATCTCAGATTAGGTCTTGGATAAAGCTAAGTTATATTTCGTATCAGAATCAACTTAATGTGCAAGCAAGTTTGTTTTTCTTAACTCTACTAAGAGTACTTATTTTATTCAGATATGCTTATGGTTAATCATTCTTTGATTGCCATATAGAATTGTACTGTACATCTTGTATGTATAAGTCGTGTATGAAAGGTCGATCACCTTCATTACCAGATTGGTCCAGATATATATTGTTCATATGTAATACTTGTTCACCAAAAGTTTGTTCATGCTAATTCACAACTACATTGTGAATTATAGCGCCTTTTATTATTCTAAATCTTTCAATCATGATATATCCTTAAATTGTATTTAAACTTGTCGGGCAACTTTCATGCTCACCCTTGCTATATCATGATAAAACATTGCAGATTAAGCATTTAATGCTTTGGATACAAGGAAAGTTAAAGACATTTCGACTTAGAGTTAATATGCTTGTGATTAGATTTGTAATAGTCTTGTATGATGATAATATCATGTGTCAGATAAGTTATGAATTGTGTATAAGTTATGGTTACTCGACCTTGGGGATAGTGTATAATGTTTAATGTATAAACAATTTATGTTTATATCTTCCGCAATAGTAGTAGAATGAGTGAACCGGGTCCGCGGTGAATTGGGGCCCGGATTCGGGGCTCTCACAGTTGGTATCAGAGCTGTTGGTTATAAACCTAGGGTAGAGTTACCTTAGACTAATAACCGCAGTGATTAGGATAAGATCTAACTCACATAGAGTTAGTGTGTTGGTAAGATTCAAAGAAGAATCTCGACAGGTTATAAAAGATACATAGTTCCCTAACTCTGATAAAGAAGTTAAGGATCAAAAAGTTATATTTAAGTAAGGTACAATTGTACTCTTTAATAGTTGCTGTATGGTATCTGGGCTAAACGATTCCTTCATAGAGCGGAGGTATATACGAACTAGTAACTCGAAACCTAGTTTGTTGGTTGTTTGTGGGAAACCACTCAGCGTACCATATTGAAAACTGTTAGAGACTCGATGTGTACCAAGTATAGAAAGTGGATAGATCGAGTCTAAAAGACTGAAAGTGCAGGGATAGGAGATCGTAAAACAAAACGATCAAGTCATAAAATTTAATCGTAATATATATGATGAGATCACCCCGTGATCTGATAAGGTTATAGTATGGAGAATAATCAATCTGATGATTGGAAAGCTTACGACAAGAATGTCGTGTGTATGTTGTACTATGAATTGGTACATATTCAAGAAAGGATTATGGATACAAGTTGAATAAAAATTCATATGGAAAAGGGGGTTAAGATTAGGTGGGGATTCAATTGAGGACTCATGTCGGCAGCTGAGTTGTATGATTCCTTGTGTGGGCGGGGAATTTTACTTGGTGTAAAAACCACTTAGTTATGGCACTGATAATCATTGAAATGTTTGTGTCGCGCTATTTGTTAAATACAGGTTAAGAGGGTGATTCCTTTCTCATGTGTATAACAGATAGATAGGTCATAAGTAGAGAATATATGATTAAGTACCAGTTTTTAAAACTCATACTTATGTGACATTCTTAACTTATAGTTATATGAAATGTTTATGAACCCCTCAGCGAATGGACGCCAAAGGTCTGACTAGGGTAAGTTCTTAAACTCATATGATTATGGCAATTAATGAACTCATAAGTGTGGTTTTATGAACTGGGTATAGTTTTGTGTGAATGGAGTATTGAGGATTTCAGGAACAGATAGATTGTTAAGCAAATGATTATTAGTGGAGGCATTAGGTTTTCCCAAACTCCTAGCTATGCTAAACTTCAAATTTTTGACATCAAGCTAAATACGCACTATGTTCCTTTTAAAAAAAAATGTAGACCCGTAACCATTTTTGAAACGGTTTAAAGTACAGTCTATGCTACTTATTTCGGTTAGACACAAATGATTTGAAATATCAAAATTTGTTTTTAATTATCACTCATGTACCATGTAACCTGGTGCAGAGATGATAAAAACGATGGAGTCATCAATACAATATTACTTAGTGTTGGATGTGATCTAAGGATCGTCAGCCCACTATGGTATGATGTAGTATGATAAAATCACCAAATGACGGAATCCTCAAACCGGATCGTTAATACAAAGACGCATCATGACGTCATTCTCGAAAATGTTTTCAAAAATTTTTAAGTGTTCATTGAAAGAAATTTCCCGAACTAAATTATTTGGTGAGGAATCCTATAATAAGACTGGGGTGAACTATGTTGTTTGGATAAATAATCCAATCTAGTAGCATAAATATTCGCTAGACATGATTAATACGTTATGCATGACGTAAGAGTATGATAGGCTAATCACCTAAAGTACTAGCAACGGTAGTTTACCTTCTTCGTGATTGTAAACCTACTGTTAACCTTTATAAGGGGTAGATTACCTTTTTCTTAATGGAAATAGGTAGCAGGTAGTAATACCTATAAACCTCAATAGTTCATGGTCTATATGACCCCTCAGTACAAATTGAAAACTTTTGCTTTTGTGAGTGGTGTATTGGGTAGCATGTGATGATGTGTGAACGGTGTAATGAAACTTTTGCTCTTGTGAGTGGTATATTGGGTAGCATGTGATATGTGTGAATGGTGTAAGTTATTTTTGGTGTAAGGTGTAAGGTGAATTTCTTGGGATTTAAATTTTATAAGGAGGGGTGAATGTGACAACCCGAGAATTTAGACAATTTTACAAAATCTTAAATGATTGATTTAAGGTCAAATATTAGACCAGCATGTAAAATAAGTGTATGCGTTTGATGTTATTAGGATTGAATTTTGAGGATTTCAAAATTCTGTGAAGGATTTAGGTGAATTATTCAGGATTAAGGGTTTATGTGATTAAGTTCTATGAAATTTGTTATGTATGTGTACAGAATGTGGTTAAGGGTCAAGGGTTGATCAGATAAAATTATATCTGTGTCAAACCCTAAGTATATATTAAAAACATCAACGTTCAGTTAGAAAACCCTAACGTCTGATAAGAAAAACCTAGAAATCGGTTCTGGAAACCCTAGTTTCAGTTCCGGGAATCCGAAACCTTAATTCGGATATTAAAAACCCTAGATTGGGAATGCAATGCTATATATAAGGTTTAACGTTATTAATTATAAACTAATTAGGGAAAACCCTAATGAATTATCGAAACCCTATTTCGAGTATTAGAAAACCCTAATACCATATCTAAAAATCCTACTTTTAGATTTTGAATATTTGAAACCCTAATGGGAATATAACGGAGAATTATAATGCTCAAGTGATTTAGATTATAAGTTTAATAGGTAAAGCTTAATTATTTAGCAAACCCTAATTTTCCAAAAATTTGAACCCTAATTATTCTGTTTGAAACCCTAATTGGGATATTAAAACCCCAAGTGGGAAGCTTCAAGATAAGTATAAAGTTTTTATGTGATTAATTGTAAGTATAATTAGGTATAACCCTAATCGATGAATTGGAAAGCCTTAATTTCTAATGTTAGAAACCCTAATGTATTTATTAGAGAAAACCTAATTATTAATTTATAATGTTTAATGTTAATTAGGAAGTTTTAACCCTAATTAGCAAGCTTGAATGTGATTAGTAAACTTTATTGTAATTAGAGGATACAAATTATAATCTTCTATTTTAAAACCCAAGGGTTGTGACCAATTACCAAGTTACCATTCACTTTACAAGTCAAATGACCAAAGTACCCTTCTTGAATATTTTAATGGGATGGAGTGTAGATCTAGCCAAAGATGTGGTCAGTGACCAACCCTAGCTAGCTATGTGCCTATATTACAACAAATGAGTATTCTAGAATTTAAAATGGTAAGGAAATGACCTTTATGCCCTTATGTCACATTTTATATTAGGTTGCATGCAAGTCTTGCTCTATCTTAGTTGTTTACCAACCCTAACTCTACCATAGCCTAGCATTTGACTAATAAGCCATAAAAATCAGTTAACCTAGCTAGCAACTCAGCCACATGCATTGAATTAGTAGATATAAGAGATTAAAAGAGAGAAAAAGTTACTCATTTGCTATCTTGTTCTCTCACAACTTTCTCTCTCTCTTCATATCCGAAAATATAAGGTAGATCAGTCACTTATATAGCCTTAGATCACCCAAGAACAGACTCAAGGATCGGAAATCAAAAATCAAAGCCAAAGAAGGTATAAAACCCTAACCTAGAAATCCTATGATTCTATGTTAAATGTTGTTGTTTGTTGGTTAGATATGTGTAATAAGGTGTCACTTGTTGATCTGGGTTGATATAACATGGATCTATAACAACAATATTCTCGAAAATTGCATTTTTATAAAATCCGGAACAATAGAAATTTGGCGCCTGACAGTCGAATGACAGAGCCCATAGATTCATATCTGTTAGTTTTTTTTGTGTGTTTTATGTTATATATACGTTCTATGCCATGTTGTCTTTAATCTGGAACTTTAATCAAGTCCGTAACATGTGTAGATTTCATGTTAGTCATGGTCAAAAAATCGATCTGACCATGACCAATCGAGAATCGGGCAAGCCCGTAAACCCGTAATCTGGCCTCGACAACATTTTGAAGGTCTAGATCTTGTTGTAGCTTGTTAGTTTGGTTAAGTTGTTGTTGTTATGTTGTAGTCCGTATGTAGACTACATATTAAAGTCATTATATCACCTAGATCATAATCGGAATGACAGAAATTAAGGTCAAACTATAGTCGATCAATCGCTTTTGATGAATTCCGGAAATTCCTAGAAAGTTGAAGAAACACGGTTCCGACAAAAGATGTTTGACCAACTAGATCTTACACATGTGATGTTGTTAAACTAATTTGATGTTATGATGTTATACCCTATCGTGTGTGTACAAGTGCGAACCATTAGATCACACAAAACTAACATGATCGTAAGATCGAATGACTCAAAGTGAGCAACCCGATTCTCGTTAAACCTGTAACAAATGAAGAACAACGATTTTAAGAGCTTAGATCTCTCTCGATTTGATGTTGTTTAGCCATGAAACTTGGTTTAGTGTTGTAGTATTACATAAATACTACAATATGAAAGCAATTAAAAGCCCGAAAAGTAGGAAGAACAACGATTAAAATTCGGCCAAACTAAGCCCTCGCGAATCGACATTTTTCCGGGTTTGAAGCTCAAGAAAATGTTTATAGCGATTTTGCCTGTCCGCTATAGGGCCCTTTAATGACGCTTTTATTTAGGAAAATAGATTATTTGAATAAATAAATAGAAATAAATGGTTTTAATTATTAAAATACATAATAAATTCGAAAAAATTATTTTAAAGCTTGAAAAATAGTTTTTTTAATTATTTCGAGTATATTTCAAAAATATTTAATATTTTTGGAATATAAATGGTATTTATTTATTTAATTATAATATTAGATAAATTATTTAAAATAGTTTTAATTCATGAAAAATCATGAATAATTATATTATGGTGTTAGAAAATATTTTAAGTTATTTTTGATGACTTTTGATATTTTGTGATGAATTTCATTAATATTTATTATTAATGATAATTAGTTTATTTAATGAATATGTTAGATAAATTGTGGAAAAATAGATTTAATGCTTTAAAAATCATATAAAATGATTTAAGTGTTATGAAAATATTTTAAGTTATAAAATATAACTTTTGATATTTTGGCATGAAAATATTAATATTTTAATAATTATAGCAATTATCTGATAATGGATTTGATTGTTTAAAATCATAGAAATGTGATTTTAAGGCATTAAAATACTTTGTGATGTTATAATTATATTATAATATTATGTTATGATTTTCATTAATATTTGGTATTTAATAAATATTAATGATCAAGGAATAATGTGGTACTTATATTAATATCGCTTATTGATTAATGTTTTAATTACTTTAAAAACATTTAAAGGAAATAATAATGTATTGAGATATTATAAATATGATATAATATTATGGCATATAATTCATTAATGTTTAGCAATAAATAAATGTTAATGACTAAGGAATTATGTGGTATTTAATTCATTTAAATACGAGTTTAATGATTAAAAATCATGATAAATGATAATAATTACTCGAAAATTTTTATGAGCCTATGAAAAATTATTCGATCGATTAGAAAATTATCTCGTGATAATTGTTAAGTGTTTAAGCAAGAGTTTAATTGAACTTAAACTCGAGTATCAATTCCACTGTAATCGTCGGGATGTTAGAATTGTGTCGATTTCAACCCTGACCGAAATAGTTTGACTTGAGACTAAGTCTTATGTGTGTGTGTAGATCGATAGGATTATGTGATAATGTGTTTAGGTTATTTTATAATCGTAATGATATTATTCTAATATTTGGAGATCTAGATTATCTCAGATTAGGTCTTCTGATAAAGCTAAGTTATATTTCAGATCAGAATCAAACTTAATGTGCAAGTTTGTTTTTCTTAACTCTACTAAGAGTACTTATTTTATTCAGATATGCTTATGGTTAATCATTCTTCGATTGCTATATAGAATTGTACTGTACATCTTGTATGTATAAGTCGTATGAAAGGTCGATCACCTTCATTACCAATTGGTCCAGATATATATTGTTCATATGTAATACTTGTTCACCAAAAGTTTGTTCATGCTAATTTACAACTACATTGTGAATTATAGCCATTTTATTATTCTAAATCTTTCAATCATGATATATCCTTAAATTGTATTTAAACTTGTCGGGCAACTTTCATGCTCACCTCGCTATATCATGATAAAACATTGCAGATTGCATTTAATGCTTTTGGATACAAGGAAAGTTAAAGACAGCCCAACTTAGAGTTAATATGCGCGATTAGATTTGTAATAGTCTTGTATGATGATAATATCATGTGTCGATAAGTTATGAATTGTGTATAAGTTATGGTTACTCGACACTTTGGGGATAGTGTATAATGTTTAATGTATAAACAATTTATGTTTATATCTTCCGCAATAGTAGTAGAATGAGTGAACCGGGTCCGCGGTGAATTGGGGGCGGATCTGATAAGGGCTCTCACATTGGTATCGTGAGTCGTTGGTTATAAACCTAGGGTAGAGTTACCTTAGACTAATAACCGCAGTTGATTAGGATAAGATCTAACTCACATAGAGTTAGTGTGTTGGTAAGATTCAAAGAAGAATCTCGACGAAAGTTATAAAAGATACATAGTTCCCCTAACTCGATAAAGAAGTTAAGGATCAAAAGTTATATTTAAGTAAGGTACAATTGTACTCTTTAATAGTTGTTGTATGGTATCTGGGCTAAACGATTCCTTCATAGAGCGGAGGTATATACTAAACTAGTAACTCGAAACCTAGTTTGTTGGTTGTTTGTGGGAAACCACCTCGGTACCATATTGAAAAAACCGTTAGAGACTCGATGTGTACCAAGTATAGAAAGTGGATAGATCGAGTCTAAAAGATGAAAAGTGGTGGATAGGAGATCGTAAAACAAAACGATCAAGTCATAAAATTTAATCGTAATATATATGATGAGATCACCCCGTGATCTGATAAGGTTATAGTATGGAGAATAATCAATCTGATGATTGGAAAGCTTACGACAAGAATGTCGTGTGTATGTTGTACTATGAATTGGTACATATTCAAGAAAGGATTATGGATACAAGTTGAATAAAAATTCATATGGAAAAGGGGGTTAAGATTAGGTGGGGATTCAATTGAGGACTCATGCCTAAGAAATTTGAGTTGTATGATTCCTGTGTGGGTGGGGAATTTTACTTGGTGTAAAAACCACTTAGTTCTCGCAATCGATAATCATTGAAATGTTTGTGTCGCTATTTGTTAAATACAAAGTTAAGAGGGTGATTCCTTTCATGTGTATAATGATAGATAGTCATAAAGTAGAGAATATATGATTAAGTACCGCTTTTAAAACTCATACTTATGTGACATTCTTAACTTATAGTTATATGAAATGTTTATGAACCCTCAAATGAATGGACGCCAAAGGTCTGACTAGGGTAAGTTCTTAAACTCATATGATTATGGCAATTAATGAACTCATAAGTGTGGTTTTATGAACTGGGTATAGTTTTGTGTGAATGGAGTATTGAGGATTTCAGGAACAGATAGATTGTTAAGCAAATGATTATTAGTGGAGGCATTAGGTTTTCCCAAACTCCTAGCTATGCTAAACTTCAAATTTTTGACATCAAGCTAAATACGCACTATGTTCCTTTTAAAAAAAAATGTAGACCCGTAACCATTTTTGAAACGGTTTAAAGTACAGTCTATGCTACTTATTTCGGTTAGACACAAATGATTTGAAATATCAAAATTTGTTTTAATTATCACTCATGTACCATGTAACTTTCCAAAAGTAGATGATAAAACGATGGAGTCATCAATACAATATTACTTAGTGTTGGATGTGATCTAAGGATCACACCCCACTATGGTATGATGTAGTATGATAAAATCACCAAATGACGGAATCCTCAAACGGATCGTTAATACAAAGACGCAAGATCACGACGTCATTCTCTAAAAAATGTTTTCAAAAATTTTAAGTGTTCATTGAAAGAAATTTTAACTAAATTATTTGGTGAGGAATCCTATAATAAGACTGGGGTGAACTATGTTGTTTGGATAAATAATCCAATCTAGTAGCATAAATATTCGCTAGACATGATTAATAACGTTATGCATGACGAAGAGAGTATGATAGGCTAATCACCTAAAGTACTAGCAACGGTAGTTTACCTTCTTCGTGATTGTAAACCCATCGTTAACCTTTATAAGGGTAGATTACCTTTTTCTTAATGGAAATAGGTAGCGGTAGTAGTAATACCTATAAACCTCAATAGTTCATGGTCTATATGACCCTCAAGACAAATTGAAAACTTTTGCTTTTGTGAGTGGTGTATTGGGTAGCATGTGATGATGTGTGAACTGTGTAATGAAACTTTTGCTCTTGTGAGTGGTATATTGGGTAAAGATGTGATATGTGTGAATGGTAAGTCGTTTGGTGTATAGGTGTAAGGTGAATCGGGACGAAATTTTATAAGGAGGGGTGAATGTGACAACCCGAGAATTTAGACAATTTTACAAAATCTTAAATGATTGATTTAAGGTCAAATATTAGACCTAGACAGAAAATAAGTGTATGCGTTTGATGTTATTAGGATTGAATTTTGAGGATTTCAAAAATTCGTGAAGGATTTAGGTGAATTATTCAGATTAAGGGTTTATGTGATTAAGTTCTATGAAATTTGTTATGTATGTGTACGTAATGTGGTTATGGTCAAGGGTTGATCAGATAAAATTATATCTGTGTCAAACCCTAAGTATATATTAAAAACATCAACGTTCAGTTAGAAAACCCTAACGTCTGATAAGAAAAACCTAGAAATCGGTTCTGGAAACCCTAGTTTCAGTTCCGGGAATCCGAAACCTTAATTCGGATATTAAAAACCCTAGATTGGGAATGCAATGCTATATATAAGGTTTAACGTTATTAATTATAAACTAATTAGGGAAAACCCTAATGAATTACTGGAAACCCTATTTGAGTATTAGAAAACCCTAATACCATATCTAAAAATCCTACTTTTAGATTTTGAATATTTGAAACCCTAATCTGGGAATATAACGGAGAATTATAATGCTCAAGTGATTTAGATTATAAGTTTAATAGGGTAAAGCTTAATTATTTAGCAAACCCTAATTTTCCAAAATTTGAACCCTAATTATTCTGTTTGAAACCCTAATTGGGATATTAAAACCCTAAGTGGGAAGCTTGAAGATAAGTATAAAGTTTTTATGTGATTAATTGTAAGTATAATTAGGTATAACCCTAACTGATGAATTGGAAAGCCTTAATTTCTAATGTTAGAAACCCTAATGTACGATTAGAGAAAACCTAATTATTAATTTATAATGTTTAATGTTAATTAGGAAGCCTTAACCCTAATTAGCAAGCTTGAATGTGATTAGTAAACTTTATTGTAATTAGAGGATACAAATTATAATCTTCTATTTTAAAACCTAAGGGTTGTGACCAATTACCAAGTTACCATTCACTTTACAAGTCAAATGACCAAAGTACCCTTCTTGAATATTTTAATGGGATGGAGTGTAGATCTAGCCCTAGTATGTGGTTGGTGACCAACCCTAGCTAGCCATGTGCCTATATTACAACAAATGAGTATTCTAGAATTTAAAATGGTAAGGAAATGACCTTTATGCCCTTATGTCACATTTTATATTAGGTTGCATGCAAGTCTTGCTCTATCTTAGTTGTTTACCAACCCTAACTCTACCATAGCCTAGCATTTGACTAATAAGCCATAAAAATCAGTTAACCTAGCTAGCAACTCAGTCACATGCATTGAATTAGTAGATATAAGAGATTAAAAGAGAGAAAAAGTTACTCATTTGCTATCTTGTTCTCTCACAACTTCTCTCTCTTCATATCAGAAAAATATAAGGTAGATCACCACTTATATAGCCTTAGATCACCCAAGAATGCACTCAAGGATCGGAAATCAAAAATCAAAGCCAAAGAAGGTATAAAACCCTAACCTAGAAATCCTATGATTCTATGTTAAATGTTGTTGTTTGTTGGTTAGATATGTGTAATAAGGTGTCACTTGTTGATCTGGGTTGATAGAACATGGATCTATAACAACAATATTCTCGAAAAATTGCATTTTATAAAATCCTAACAATAGAAATTTGGCGCTTTGACGATTGAATGACGAGCCCATAGATTCATATCTGTTAGTTTTTTTGTGTGTTTATGTTATATATACGTTCTATGCCATGTTGTCTTTAATCTGGAACTTTAATCAAGTCCAGAACATGTGTAGATTTCATGTTAGTCATGGTCAAAAATCGATCGACCATGACCAATCGAGAATCTGGGCAAGCCGTAAACCCGTAACTGGCCTCGACAACATTTTTGAAGGTCTAGATCTTGCTGTAGCTTGTTAGTTTGGTTAAGTTGTTGTTGTTATGTTGTAGTCTGGTATGTAGACTACATATTAAAGTCATTATATCACCTAGATCATAACTGGAATGACAGAAATTAAGGTCAAAACTATAGTCGACTGACATTTTGATGAATTCGGAAATTCCTAGAAAGTTGAAGAACACGTAATCGACACAGACATGTTTGACCAACTAGATCTTATACATGTGATGTTGTTAAACTAATTTGATGTTATGATGTTATACCCTATCGTGTGTACTACAAGTGCGAACCATTAGATCACACAAAACGAACATAGACTGTAAGATTGAATGACTCAAAGTGAGCAACCCGATTCTGTTAAACCCAGAACAGCGAAGAACAACGATTTTGAGAGCTTAGATCTCTCTGATTTGATGTTGTTTAGCCATGAAACTTGGTTTAGTGTTGTAGTATTACATAAATACTACAATATGAAAGCAATTAAAAGCCCAGAAAGTAGGAAGAACAACGATTAAAATTCGGTCAAACTAAGCCCCTCGCGACTGACATTTTTTCCAGGTTTGAAGCTCAAAGAACGTTTATAGCGACAGTTACTGTCATTATAGGCCCTTTAATGACGCTTTTATTTTCGTAAAATAGATTATTTTAATAAATAAATAGAAATAAATGGTTTTAATTATTAAAAATACATAATAAATTTCAAAAATTATTTTAAAGCTTGAAAAATAGTTTTTAATTATTTTAGTATATTTCAAAATATTTAATATTTTTGGAATATAAATGGTATTTATTTATTTAATTATAATATTAGATAAATTATTTAAAATAGTTTTAATTCATGAAAATCATGAATAATTATATTATGGTGTTAGAAAATATTTTAAGTTATTTTGATGACTTTTGATATTTTGTGATGAATTTCATTAATATTTATTATTAATGATAATTAGTTTATTTAATGAATATGTTAGATAAATTGTGGAAAAATAGATTTAATGCTTTAAAAATTATATAAAAATGATTTAAGTGTTATGAAAATATTTTAAGTTATAAAATATAACTTTTGATATTTTGGCATGAAAATATTAATATTTTAATAATTATAGCAATTATTGGATAATGGATTTGATTGTTTAAAATCATAGAAATGTGATTTTAAGGTATTAAAATACTTTGTGATGTTATAATTATATTATAATATTATGTTATGATTTTCATTAATATTTGGTATTTAATAAATATTAATGATCAAGGAATAATGTGGTACTTATATTAATATCAGTTATTGATTAATGTTTTAATTACTTTAAAAACATTTAAAGGAAATAATAATGTATTGAGATATTATAAATATGATATAATATTATGGCATGTAATTCATTAATGTTTAGCAATAAATAAATGTTAATGACTAAGGAATTATGTGGTATTTAATTCATTTAAATACGAGTTTAATGATTGGAAAATCATGATAAATGATAATAATTACTCGAAAATTTTTATGAGCCTATGAAAAATTATTCTGACTGATTAGAAAATTATCTGTGATAATTGTTAAGTGTTTAAGCAAGAGTTTAATTGAACTTAAACTCGAGTATTGACCGACTAGACCGTCGGGATGTTAGAATTGTGTCGATTTCAACTCGGACTGAAATAGTTTGACTTGAGACTAAGTCTTATGTGTTGTATAGACTGATAGGATTTTGTGATAATGTGTTTAGGTTATTTTATCTTGTAATGATATTATTCTAATATTTGGAGGCTCAGATTATCTATATTAGGTCTTGGATAAAGCTAAGTTATATTTTCAGATCAGTAATCAACTAACAGAGCAAGTTTGTTTTTCTTAACTCTACTAAGAGTACTTATTTTATTCAGATATGCTTATGGTTAATCATTCTTTGATTGCCATGTAGAATTGTACTTTGTACATCTTGTATGTATAAGTCGTGGTATGAAAGGTCGATCACCTCCATTACCAGTTGGTCCAGATATATATTGTTCATATGTAATACTTGTTTCGGTCAAAGTTTGTTCATGCTAATTCACAACTACATTGTGAATTATAGCCAACTTTATTATTCTAAATCTTTCAATCATGATATATCCTTAAATTGTATTTAAACTTTGTCAAGCAACTTTCATGCTCACCCTTGCTATATCATGATAAAACATTACTGATTAAGATTTAATGCTTTGGATACAAGGAAAGTTAAAGACAGTTCGACTTAGAGTTAATATGCGCGATTAGATTTGTAATAGTCTTGTATGATGATAATATCATGTGTCAGATAAGTTATGAATTGTGTATAAGTTATGGTTACTCGACCTTGGAGATAGTGTATAATGTTTAATGTATAAACAATTTATGTTTATATCTTCCGCAATAGTAGTAGAATGAGTGAACCGGATCCGCGGTGAATTGGGGCTCGGATTCGGGGCACTCACAAATATTATCAATGAATAATGATTGTGAAAGTCCATAATTACCTTAATCAATGGTTGGATTAATTAATATTAGTGTTAATTAATCAAGGAAGTAAGTAAATTATTTAATTGACATAAATAAGTAAGTTATTAATATAATAATATTATATTGACAATTATGTGCATGTGAGCAATAATACAACTATACTATATAGTGTAGTGTGACATTTGTGTGACTATATATTAAGTTTTATGAAACTATAATATATTAAGTGGTAATTAATCAAGGGAAGGAATAAATTTATTTATTTAATATAAGTAAATAAGTTACTAAAATAATAAGGTTATTATTATATGAGTGGTAGAGATAATTATGGAACTACCTAGACAATAATATCTGACTGCATTATTTTATTGCGTATATTTAATGTACATGGACTATATGATGTGAGTATATAATTAATCCCTAAATTCCTAATATGGTAACAATTGTACATTAAGATTTCATTGTGGAATTAAAACCAAGCCTAGATATCAAGAATGCTAGGATTTTCCCTCTTGTCCCATAATAAGTGTCACCAAGTACAATGAACAGTAACTTGAAGCTATATTACGTAAACTTTCTAGCTGCTAAATACTAGATGATTATGGCTAGCTAGGTGGTTGGTATTGAGTGGTTGAGCCACCCTTCTTGAACCATTGTTTCATGGCATTGCACCATGAATTCAACCTTAGTGCTAAGTCATTGTCCAGTCCAAGTTTTAATTATAAATATCAGTCCAAACTTCAAGTTTATGTTGTTGTTCTTAGCTACTAAAACACTGATAATTTGAGAGTAAGTGAGTTGTGGTTCAAAGAGGAGCTTAGCAATCTCAGAACGGAGTAATTAAGTAGACTAAGCTTCAAAGAGGTATAATTTCATTCCTTATTTTTAGTATCTGTTAACAGAGTTCATAAGTATTGAAATTTCAATTTCTTGAATTCATGGAATTGGATGTTAGTATGGTTAAGTAATGTTCATAAGGTGGTTATATGACCTTACAAGCATGCTTAAACTGATACATGAGTGTTTAGGAATGATTTTGTGAGTAATTTTTGTGTTTGGGCTAAGCAGGTACGAGGTTCACTGTTCTCGGTCTCGAACCAGAGATATGGCACAATTGCTACTGGATTTATATCTTAAAGAGCAAGAAATTGCTTTAGCCCTCAATTTTGTTTTAAGTTCTTTTTTGAAATTCTGTTATAGTACCATGACTTAGGATAGCATGCAGGCATATGTAAGGAGTATATTTAGAGATTTGGACCTAATGTGAGCATATTAGACTAGCTTAACATGATTAAAAAGAGTGTGTATCTTAAAATGGATTTAAGGACCTAGAAACGAACTTATTGTGTATGTATGATATGTGTGCATACTGACTTTGCAAGCATGTTAGTATGACTTAGAAATGCATGAATAAACCTTTTAGATTGTATTTATATGATTAGTAAGCAAGAATCAACATGTTAAATCTACTAGTAAGCTTTGAATGTGAATATTGTCAAACTACTTTGAGGATTAGAATCTGGAAATTTTGATCTTGTTTGATGACTCTCGTAGACTCACTCATGTAGTATAAACATATGTATTCCATGCTTGTGTATCACATTTCAAGAAAAGCACAAACGAAGCCTATTTTCAACTAAAGCGGTATTAGTTTCACATATGTGTTATGAATACTCGTACGCATGCTTAATATGGGTGTTATAACTATCTTGTATGTTTAGAGAGCAAGCATGATAGGTTTTGTGGTTCATGACCCTAACTTGTTGAAATAACTAATTTAGAAATATGTTATAAAAGGGAACCTAGATGTACTTGAGAAGCATGAAAAGACCTTTAACATAACATATATAACATGTGTGAGAGTTTTGGTCAAGCCGGATAGAAACCACAAGGCAGTAGCTGAGTCTTGGCAAAGCCAGGAGGATGGGCGCAAATTGTACTTTGGCCCTAAAGGCTTAGCTTAATGGCAGCATTGCTATTAAGCGCGCAGCGATCATGTTTGAGTTCTATTTTTGGTCTGATGTTTGAAGCATGCCTACATGATTACTTTAACTTATCTTATATGACTAATGTGCTAGTTAATGTGTTAAGGAGCATGCTAAGTGATAGGGTCAAGTGTTGATCATAACTCTCGGATTTTAAGTCCAAAGAATATCTTCAAGAAATCAAGACGTCATTGTAATTGTGATGACTTATAAACTAATTTTGTACCATATGTGCTTACTTGTATCATGTCAAGCTTGATTAAAGACTATGTTAGCTAATGAACATCTTGAACATATAATACGTTATAAATAGGATTCGAAAGTGTTGAGTTCTTAAACGAGGATAAACTACGCATAAGGTAAGTTCCTCTAACCTTACTCAAGTCTTTATTGAGCAAGTATCTGAACCCTACTTTACATTGTGCAAGTATTCTAAACTCTTGCATTACTTTATTCTAGCGATAAATGGTAAACTTATCCCTTTGAATGTAAGTTATCCTACTTATTTATTCAATCAAGCTAGTATGCTTAAACTCTTGTTAAACTAGTATTCATGATGAACTTGGTATTGTTCTTGAATATTGTGAAAGAGTCGATGCCATTTGATTTGGCTAGACTATATGCCTGTTTATAAAAAAAATTGTCCAAACCAATTGATTGGTGCGGAAATCTTAATGACTGAGTTGAACAACCCTTATGGTAAGGGGATTGTATGTTGTTGGAAACCCCAACACATGAGTATATTATTACTATGGTGTTATGCATAACTTAGGCTATTGTAGATTGATCCTCTATAGTACTTGTTCTTTTGGGTTATCAGTTTAATATTGGTAATTCTAGTAGATGTTCAATAGTCCTTATTGACTGCTCAGTATAATTTGTTATCCAGTCGGATATCTTGATAGTCTTTGAATTCATATATCTCTGTTTATTTATATTGAATTATCGTTCTTATTCCAAGAATTGTTGATATTCATTAATTATGATATTATTCTGAAACTCTGAACTATCTTAGAGATGATACTTCGATATTTCACACTCGTGTTATAAAACTCTTACCCTTGTTGTATATTACTGGCTGGGCAATTTGTGCTCATTCTTGCTTATTTAAAACCTTTCAGTTAAGGCAGAACAAGGAGGTGTATTTGGGAAAGACAAGGGCAAGGGAAAGGGCAAGGGCAAGGCTACCGACTAGCTTGTCCCTTTATGTTTAAATTAATCATGTTGTATTAAGACTATTTGCAGGCTATGTTTAAACTTAAGTAGAATTATGTGATAAGTCTTTATTCGATATTATTATGTAATCTATTAAGTACTGTAGGTTGCGAGACTTGGGGGAATAATTATAATAAATCATTATATATTATTCTAAATTAGATCTTTCGTTGCAAATGTATGATTTTAGTTATTATGGTAACACTTTGAGAACGTGATGAACTGAATTCGGGTGACCAAGTGGAGGTCAGAATTTGGGGGCGTCACAACCAATCCTTGGTCGTAGTCAATCTTGTAGTCTGAAGACTAGGCTAGGAAGCTCAAGAGACATCAACAAAAAAGAGTCAAACATCCACCAGCCTGAAAGATGAAAAGACCATACATACTAAGAAATGCTTATTCAGATAAGAAAGAAGAACTTCTCAAATAAGTATTTGGCCGACCAGCAGCTGGATGTGAACCTTGTGAACTCAAGGATGTCAAAGAACTAAAGATGCTAAGATTCTCTTCGCATACATCTTCAAGACCACGACTGATTGATTGAAGGCCAACTGTAGCAATAAGCTGTCAGGAGCAAATGAAAAACTATGCACATCAATGCCTAACCTCACTATATCTAAGTTAAATGACTGTTAAGAAACTGACAGTAGAAAGGGACAGTTCCTCATCAATATAAATGTGTACATCATGTTGCCTCACCTTATGCTCTATAAAAGTATTCTATCAAGAGACCATACTCTACCTAAAAAGGGGAAGAAAGAAAGTACACTGAGGTTTGTAACTCAAATGCTTACAAACTTTCTCTCCATCCAAGTTTTAGGTTGAAGATTACATCTTGAAAGAAGTTTGAAATAGGTCATAATCATATCATGTTTTAATTAATATTAAGAGGAGTAATCTTTGCTATTGGGTTAGTATGTATATACTAATCTATGTTCTAGGTTTTTGATAACACATAGAGTATGATCAGTTCTACAAGAGTATCTTGAAGATTCATAGAAACTTATCACCTCCATAAATCAACGAGATACAAATAAGTGATAAGTGTTGATTCTCACTCTGTGAACATTTAAACTCTGTGAACATAACCAAGCAAATGATGAAACCATCAAAGAAAAAGAGCGTTTTATTTAAATGACCAATCTTACACACACTCATCATCATGCATCTTAAAACATAATATCTATTGGATGCATGCATGAATATGATAGTTGGTGATCAATATGATGAAAATCCAAACATATGAGGAATAGGGATTTTGAAAACTAACCTGGCAGGACCCATTTAACTATGGGTACCAAAAATAGAAATGTATCTAACCTACATGTACTTGGTCTATCTGGCCACACTAAGGAATGCTGAAGCAGAAGACTTCAGTCAAGAAAGATTCAACCAACAGAAGGCTTAAGACTTTTCAGAAATGATTCTGATAAAATTCCTATATATCAAAGCCTGTCCTTGAAGACCTGCTGAGCTAACCTGAATGAAGCTCACATTGCTGCTGATCTTTATATGGAAGTAGGCCATTCAACCAAATATGAAAAGGATCTTATATACTCAATCATGCAAAGCATGTCATATGAGAAGAATACTCAAGGAGGCTAACATAAGAGGATCATCGAGTATCAATCACGAGGAACTCATTACGGGAGCAGAACTCCACAAGTACACGCTGACAAGGAAGACTACGTCCGTAGTGCTATCAAAGGATCGTAGAATGATCAACCCTGAAGATACCCATTTCTACGATACAAGAAGATTTAATGACTTCAGCCAGAATGAGATATGCAAGGCTGCCTTCTGCTACACATTAAGAAGAATAACTTATAACTCTCTGAGAAGACAATATCAACTATGGGGGAGCAGTGATCTGCTAACAGAACAGAAGCTCTAAAACATTAGAAATATACTATGATGTAATATACCAGTTACAGAGTCCCAAAAATTTATGGCTGATGAACCAAATGAAGATCCATAGTCAGTAGGAACGTCTCAAAATGTACTACAGATAACCTTGTCAACCACCCAACTCAAAATCGTGGAGCGCCTATGATCAAACATATGATAGTAATGTAAGAGCAGGAGGACACCACGATTAAAGCCAATACAAATGTCTAAAGTTGGTAGAGGAACTCCCCAACAGAAAAGGTCGAATGAGATGTCAGTACAAATCACTTCTAAAAGTTTTTCATCTGGAAAGCGTCTTAGGGACAAACCTGACCCTTAGTTCACTCTAAGAGGTTGGCCCTTCCTGAGCTACCTTAACCCAGAAGGAATGCTTAGCAAATTTCGTCTCAAGGACCAAGACAGTCCATGATCGTAGAGTAGAGGTTAAAGAGAACTCAACGATCATAGTGCAATCTCAACGATCGAAGAAGCAGACTCGACGATCGCAGACTTTCCAGAGGGTACACTAGCTCATGAGGAGCTCTGAAAAACTAAACAAATGCTCAACTATTCAAATCATGAGAAGACAAGTTCGAATACTGGTTGGAAAGATGACCTGCAGACTCATCTCAGAAGTAGAGTGCCCAAACCTTCATAAAAAACATCAGTGGCTAAGTTATGCAGTTTCAAGATAAGGATTAGTATCAAACCATCCACTACAACATCTCTTAGAAGAAGATCGTTGAGTCAACGAAGGAAAATGTAGAGTCCATAGCTACCTCACCAAGCTACTCTACGAACCAAAATGGTCAACGGTCAACCCACGTCATTGACACCTAGTTTCTTAAAAGAAATATCAAACTGAAAAGGTTATGGGGAGTTACAATTTATTACTGGGCATCGTGCAACCAATGACTGGTTGACACATCACAGCTTATGCAGAGTCAAAAGGAAATGTCATAAAAACAAATTCAATATCTACAAACAGTTATCGAAAGTTGTCAAACCTCTCTCTCCTTCCTTTTTCCTTTTTTAAACCCTATAATCCTCTTCAAAGCCTAAATCCATCAAACCTCTAGATTCGCCCAAATCACATTCAACTATCTCTCATAAAAACTTCCTAAATCAAATACCCATATTCTTCGAACTCTTTAAATGGCAGATTGGCGAGTAATAACTGGCATTCAACTCAGAACCAAGACATTTGAGAAATCCAAAAAGAAGTTCAGAGATATTCTTGAATTAGTGAAGAAGGCTGGATTCTCAGAATGTCTTTAAGGCAAACACTCGAATATATGCTTAACTGGTCAAAGAGTTTTATTCAAACGCATCCATTAATTCAGGAACCCTTTCTACTAAGGTCAAAGGTCAGATTCTAAAGCTGAAATCGTCTGACATCAATCAATGATTAGGCCTTCCTGACCTAGGACTGAAAAGCCTTGATGAGATCGACCTTGAACAAGCAAAGAAGATTATGGTATACAAAAGAAACCTTAGTCTGAAGGACATGAAGAAAAAAGAGTTTCCTAAAGAATTCGAGTTCCTTGCTGAGATAGTGGGCAAATGTATATATTGTGCAAGGATATCGCATACGACAACGTGATTGATCAACAACTAAAGATTATGTCTGCAATAGTTCTGAAGAAGCGAATAAACTTTGGAGTTATCTTGCTCGATCAAATCTCCAAGTGGCCGGAAAAGGCTGAAATGAAGAAGTCTACAGATAAACCCTTTACAAAGGTTTTTCATGGAAGACTCTTGAGCATTGTGCTAAAGAAGAAATTGGAAAGAAAGATCAAAGATGATGAAGGAGAACCACTTAACGTCCATAAAATCATGTCTCCACAGCTGTTTGTAAACTGGAAGAAAAATCCCAAGAAAAATAGGAGTCTAATAACAACTGGGAGCATCAACGAGGTCTTTGTAAAGAAGAGAAAGGCAAAGGAGGTGGAAAGCTCTCAATCTGATGACTATGCACCAGTAGCAGCCACACCAGCAAGAAAGAAGTCCAAGGGTGTGAAGAAAACAGAGGCTCCTCCAAGAAGTCTCTCCACTGACAACAAGAAAGCAGAAGAAGAAGGTGTCTCAACTACAGAAACCCCAAAGAGAAGAAGTAACAGACTACTCCAAGGGCCATCCAAAAAGAAAGCAAAGGTGATAAATAAGTCAGCCCCAATTCCCCAAGAAAGTTTATCTTCCAAGGATGAGAACAAAGAGTCAGAAGATGAGAAGGGAATTGAAAGCCTCAAGATTGAGTCCCCAAAGAGCAAGTCTGGAAATGAAGAAGAATGAACAAGCCCTATGGTTAACTCTTAGAGCATCCACTCTGATGACGAAGAAAGGCTGCAAGATGACAAAATTACATCTCCTACTGCAAATGCCCCAACAAGTTTAGATGATGTTTCCAAAAATGTTGAATCCCGAAAAGAAGGACCTGCCCCTAGTGTTGTTGAAGATCAAAGAAGTCTGTCTAATGAAACAGAAGCTTCAAATTCTGAAGAAGAAGAGGAGTCTGAAACTCCTATAGCTGAACCCCCAATGAGAAGAAAGAGCAACATACTGCTTGCCATATCTGTCTCAAAGTAGCAAGGTGAACACTCAACTACAATCATTGAAGTGAGTAATGATGAATCTAAATCAAAGGAAGAAGATGCTGAAGAAGGTACTAGTGATGAAAATCAGCAAGAAGAATTCACTGATGTATCTGATAAAAGAAGTTAGCATGATTAAAGCTCAGAAGGTGAAGAAAAGGAGAAAGATGTTAATTCTGAAAATAAGGAATCACGGGGAAGTTTACAAAAGTCTGACTCTAGTTCAAAACAGAGAGAAGGTGGAAGAGACTCCATGTCTAAAGAAGAAGAACCAGAAGATTTTCACATTCCTCACCTTGTTCATCACAAGAGAAGAATTATAGTGGAAGTTGATGAAGAACCATTAGAGGTGCTTCTTGGAAGATGGATCAATCATGGAAATGAAAGGTTAAATGTGGTAATGATGACCTTAGAAAACTTGCTCAACAATCGTAGAGCCATGAAGTTGGACACTTCAACTGTGATATATGAGCCAGAAGCTAAGAATCATGCCATAAGATGGTTTTACTCTCATATGCCATGGGTAAAGGCATCCCTAACTAAAGACAACAACTATCTCACATGGGTCTTCTCTCACCTTCCCAACATAGAGCTAGTGGCACAGAACTTCCCAAGGGTAAAGAAGTTTACAACTATGATGATCAAAGACTAGCCTCACTACAAAGTCTACCAACATGTTGGCAACCATTACATTCCCTATGATCGTAGAGTGGGTTCTGATGGCAGAAGGATTATGGCCAAGGACATGATCGTAGAGTCTTTTCACTCTACCACTAAAAATGATCAAGTTTTGTTTTAGAAGCTTTCCTTTGCTCAAGCACAGTTGTCTGATATTCCTTCATCCTCCAACAACGATTGGCACTCAACGATTTTTCAAATTCTCACTGCTTTCGAAAATCTGTCCAAGAATGAAAATCATAGAGTTCAATCTAATGTTCAACAAGAGGCTGCCCAACCACATGACCAAACTCCTACGGAGCAGGAGTTACTGAAAAATTTTGATGACTTCATTGAAAAGATATCCATCATCATTGATGAGTCAAAGGTGTTGACAGAAGCAGGAGGCAATGCATTTCAAAACCGACTTCAAGCAAATATGTCTGATATATCTCTCAAAATCCAAGAGAGAGATCAAATTTATCTGAAGGATATAACTGATCAGAAGGAAGAAGCTCTTCGAGCACAGAAGGCTAATGAAGATAAAGTCCAAGCCCTCTCTGATAAGATTGACAATCTGAATCAGTCTTTCTCTCTACAACTTGAGCTGAGCCAACAAGAACTCAAGATTGAGGTTGGTAACTCCTCTTACCTGATGGAGCAACTAATGTCCAACATGGAGCAGCTTTCACAAGTGATTAATGACAAAAAGGGGGAGAAAAAGAGACATAAAAAGAAGCAATCAAGGAGGAGCAAGGAGAAGAGAAGCAAAGAAGACAAGAAGGCTAAGAAGAAGATAACATCAACATAAGCTGAATCATCATATGAGGGGGAGCCAAATGATGATGATCCTATGTATGCAGAGTTTTAGGGGGAGCTAGAAAAAGAAGAAGAGCATGAATATGAGGGGGAGCAGAGAAAAGAAATGAAGTCACCATCCCAGGGGGAGCAAGAACAAAAAGGTCAAGTAGATAAGTAACCAATCAACAGACATCCTGGAAACACACATGGAGCCAAAGAGGTACATCTCTAACTAATTAGGTATGTTCTGGATCCAGGATGTAAAGTGTCATATCTTATGAAATTACATATTATTATCAATGACATTCATGATTATATGTTTTAAAAATACAGCTGCTCACTGTATACAAGATTCATTCATATCATGCATATGCACTTATTATTTTTGTCATAATCAAATAGGGGGAGATTATCAGGAATAAGCATGTGAATGATATTCCTGTTTATATATAATTTGATTATGATATATATATGAATGAATATGCAAGTATGCTTGCATCAAAAAAAGCGGTAAAGTCCTTTGATAGATAATATGAACATATGTACAAGGACTTAGAATGAAATGATCAAATGTGTTAAGTTGATCCTACATAAGCAAAACAGCTTTGTGAAGTCCTTAAAAAGAAATGATGTACAAGGACTATAAATGTAGAAAGATCAAGCTTATTAGGTTGATCTAATAATGTAATAGATAGGCTTGTCTAATCGTCGAGCACTGAACTAGAAATCGTAGTCTGCCAGGAGAGTCAAGAAAAACTCGAGAGCTATGAAGGCAGAATCGTAGTCTGCAAGATAGTAGATCTCAGAGTTCGTAGACGGCTAGGAGAGACGAGGAAGGATCAGAGTGTGTGGAGAAGAACTTCCTCAGAGCCGTAGTCTGCTGAGGAAGTCATGTTCAGAATCGTAGAGACAGCCTGTCTACGAGCCGACCGAGCATCTGCCAAAGCCAAGTCAAGAATTGTAGACTACACTCGGAGTCGTAGAGTCTACTGATCATATCAGAGGCATAGATTATAGTTGAACTAGATCAGATGAAGACAACAAGCATAACGATAGAAATCGTAGAGTGCAGAACTAAGGCCCCAACAGATGTGCTCACAACGCCAAGGCATAATCGTAGAGAAACACGATTCTCAACAAATGACCACTCCCAGAATATCCAAAGTATGAAGCCTCTGGTCTAAGCTGCAAAGTTACATCCAAACTGAAGGAAACCAGAGAGCACTCAACGAATGGCATGCAAGATAATAGAAGAACTAAGCACCGACCCAATCAGTATTCAGATTGAGTTATGAAGCCATTAAAGTTGAAGTCTTCCACAAGTTGCTCAGAAGAAGACTTCAATCAAAGTAACTGACTAAGGAAAGTCAGCAAGTTCAGTAGCTGTCAAGTGAATAGAAGACAACGATCTTGGGATTAACCAGGATCGTAGTGTTTGCCAAACAAAGAAGGAACTGATGGAGTGTACACAAAGATACTGGTCAGCCTATGAAGAACAAGGCTAAATTGATTAAGCATTGAGTCAGTCCATTGATGATAAGTGAACGGGAGATCACAAGGAGAAAGAGAGTTGGACATGCCACAAATTTGAATTGTCTTGCTCTTCAGAAAGGGACAGAACAAGGAGTCAAGCCATCAGTATCTGAGAACATTCAAAGCAAACAGAAGTGTTGAAGCACTACACAAAAGAAGGAAGAGGTGTTCTACATTGAAGATCCAATCAACATTCTTCAGGATCGTACTGTTGTCTCTACCTATCAATGAACAAACATTCAATGAGACACTATGATCAGTTCCAAGAAGATATGCATCAGAATCGTAGAGTTCGGTCGTCTGAAGGTTGAAGCATTGACAACGGTTGAATCTGAAGATTGATATTCGAACAGAGCTTATTGAGAGCATCGATGCAAAAGGACAACCTCTGATCGAGAAATCAGAAGGAGGAAATAAAGTTGACTACCTGCCCGAGACATCAAAGTGACATCTCTGACAGGGTAGGTGAAACAGTAGACTGATGTGTCAGAAAGTCATGTCATGTCACATATGCAGTCTACACCAAATAACTCGAGATCTGCGAAGCAATTCAAATAGCTTTCAATGGCTATATACCAACGGGAAGATTGGGAAGGAGTATAAATAAGCCAGAGCTTCAACGATTAAAAGATGCTGATGATTACTAAGTTGCAGAATCGTTGAGTTGTTGTAATGCTATATTGTTGACTCTACAAGTTCCATTAGAGCCTAACAGAACAAGTCTTAGTGACAGTGAGACTACGAAGGTGGAAGTGAAGCGGCTTAGAAGAAGGACTTGAACAGACTAAAGCTTCACTCAACAAAGATGAGAATGCCACTATAGATGGAAGCTAAGCTGAGAGCCGAGAAGGACAAGAAGATAGCATTCAGAATAGTGGCAAAGCACAAAGAAGATCCAGAGAGCCACTCTACGAATCACCATGAATCTAAACTTAAACCAGAACAAGTGCAGAACTATATCTGCCAACCAGTCAAGATGGGTTCAGGGAATGGTGATGGTGCATAGCTGACATCGTTTGAAAATGAACAGAATAGAATGAAGATCAGCTGCACTAAAGAAGAAGTAGTCCAGACGCAAAGCAGAATACCAAGAAGACTACGCCAAGCTGCTAAGTACATAAGGTGTTCAAGCTTAAAGACATATTAGCAGCTCAGCAGCAGCAACAACAACAACAACAATAACAATGACACCAACAAGTAGCCAGGGCCTGAGGGGTCCTTGTCCGTAGGGTCTAAATGAAGTTCAAAGTCTGCTGGGCTTGAAGAGTTCTTAGGGAACTAGAGAAGTTCCAAGGCTGCTGGCCTTGAAGAGTTCTTAGTAAAATGAAGTTCCAAGGCTGCTGACCTTGGAGGAATCTTAGTGATTCAGGGTGCTGCCCTTCCATAGTGGAAATCCTGCTAATTGAAAGTAGAAGAGTGGAATAAGTTATATGCCAAGTTGAAGAAATGCGAGTTCTGGCTTGAGGAATTAGCATTCCTTGGGCACGTGATATCAAATCACGGAATATCTATTGACACGACAAAGATTGAAGCAATTTAAAGCTGGGAGCAACCTAAGTCAGTGACCGAAGTACATAACTTTCTTGGCTTAGCTAGTTATTATCGAAGATTCGTAGAAGGGTTTTCTCGAATCGCTACTCCATTAACTCAGCTGACTCGAAAAGATACAAAATTTGGTTGGAGCGAGGAATGTGAGAAGAGTTTTCAAGAAGTCAAGAGGAGACTCATTTTAGCACCTGTTCTGACAATACCAGCTAGTTCGGAGGGATTTGTCATATATAGCGATGCTTCAGGCAAAGGTTTAGGATGTGTTCTCATGCAATATGGGAAAGTCATAGCCTATGCCTCATGACAACTCAAAGAATATGAGAGGAATTATCCTACTAATGATCTAGAGTTGGCAGCTGTCATATTTGTGCTTAAGATTTGGAGGCATTACCTGTATAGAGAGAAGGTGGAGATCTATACAGATCATAAAAGCCTCAAATATTTCTTCACTCAAAAAGAACTCAACATGCGGCAACAACGATGGCTTGAGCTATTGAAAAATTACGATCATACCATTCAATACCATCCTGGAAAAGTGAACGTAGTAGCTGACACATTAAGTAGAAGATCATATACGGGTACGAGTGTGATATTGTCAATGCAAAGGCCCATTTTGTATGACTTACAAAGGATGGAGATAGAGTTAAAGACTCCAGGGACCCATGTGATAATGGCAAATATACGAGTAGAATCGACTTTAATCGATAAAGTTAAAGCTACTCAAGCTACAGACTTGGAGCTGATGCATATGAAGAAGAAAGTGCAAGAAGGTGCTATTCCGGATGCAAGAATCGATGAAGAAGGAATACTTTGAGTCAACTCCAGACTTTGTGTTCCTAACGATTCTGACTTGAAGTATAAAATCATGATGGAGGCGCATAACACACCGTCTGCAATACATCCTGGGAGTACCAAAATTAATCATGATCTTCGACATACATTTTGGTGGAGCAATATGAAGAGAGAGATAGCGGGGTTTATCTCAAGGTATCTAACTTGTCAATGAGTCAAGGTGAAGCATCAAGTGCCAAAAGGTCCATTGTAACCACTTGAAATTCCAGAATGGAAGTGGAAGCACATTACCATGGATTTCGTTACTGGTCTTCCCAAGGTTTCTCAAGGCATAGATGCGATTTGGGTCATTGTTGATAGATTGACCAAGTCTGCTCATTTCTTACTGATATAAAAAACTTATACACTTGAACGTCTTGCTCGTATGTATATAAACGAGATTGTAAGATTGCATGGTATGCCAGTATCCATAGTTTTTGATCGAGACCCAAGATTCACTTCACGATTTTGGGTTAGTTTGCAAAAAGCTATGTGCATGGATTTACGGTGTAGTTCGGCATATCATCCTCAAATGGACGGGCATTCGGAGAGGACTATTCAAACTCTTGACGATTTATTAAGACTCTGTGTCCTTGACTTCAAAGGAAGTTGGGACAACTTCTTACCATTGGTGGAGTTTTCCTACAACAACAGTTATCAAACAAGTATTGGCATGGCTCCATTTGAGGCGTTGTATGGAAGAAAGTGTCATTCTCTAGTATGCTGGGATGAGGTGAGTGAAGCAACGTTGTTGGGACTGGAGTTGGTACGTATGACTACAGAAAAGATTTAAACGATCCGACAACGTATAAAAATCTCACAAGATCGACAAAAGAGTTATGTTGATCTTCATCGAAAGGACGTGGAATTCAATATTGGAGATCATGTGTTGTTACGTGTTGCTCCATGGAAAGGAGTTACGAGATTTGGAAAGAGAGGAAAGCTTAATCCTTGATTCATTGGCCCATTTAAAATCCTCGATCGAGTTAGAATTGTGGCCTATAGACTCGCCTTACCGCCAAGTATGTTTCGTGTTCATAACATTTTTCATATATCTATGTTACGTAAATATGTGAAAGACCCGAACCACATTATTGAATTAGAACCAGACGAGATAGCAGAAGATTTAACGTATGAAGAGGTACCTGTTAACATCGTGGATAAGAAGGATCATATTCTACGCTCCAAGGTTATACCTCAAGTCAAAGTTTTATGGAGAAACCACGATGTTGAGGAAATGACCCTAGAGTTAGAATCTAAAATGAAGTCAAGGTATCCTCACCTCTTCGACATACCAGGTACACACCCTAATTTCGAGGATGAAATTTCATAAGAAGGGGAAGTTATAAGACCCCAACTTTTATGAATAAAGATTAATTTTTCTCAAAATATATTTTTTAATATTATGGTGTGGATTTGATATAATGTTATAGTTGTGAGTATTATTTACAAATTTTGCAAAGTAAGTAAGTGGTTATATAATATTTGATTGGTCGGAAAATATTCGTTTTAACTGGGAATATTCGTACGACAACACAATCATTGGTGGACCCCACAACGGAAGTATTATCGTAGTTAGAAAACGCATGTAATTATCTTTTTATAAAAATAACTACGAAAGTTTTCTTTGTTAAACTGTTGAACTACCCGGTGGTAAAAAAGTACGATGAATGGCGTGGTTGCATAAGTAGCACTACAGTATTGATTATTGATGCTTACGTGAGAAGTCACTCAATTATACTCAATTAATGCTACTGAGAATTAACGATAATATCTCTCATATTGTTGATTCAATTATTGTCACAAAGATCATCTCGCATAATATTTATTATTATTAAATCAATAATTGAGATGACAAAGTTATTCATATTATTATTTACAATATTGACAATGTCTAGAAAGTTACGTCGAGGAGAGGTTTGGTCACCTAATTGCACGCCTTGATAGGGGAGAAATCCTTATCGGAAAGCCCCCTCTTTCCTGGGAATGATCTGGTTGTTAAATATTGTGAGTTATAATATTAATGATGAATAAGTTTGTGTTGATTAAAGATGAAATTGATAGTTCCATTGTGTTGGGATTATTAGTGTTAGTAGAAATCAATATTTATTTCGATAATAATTGATGTCTGGAGGTTATATTGACCAATCGGGTAATTGATCGGATAAATGAGCAATTAATTACTATTAATTCACATGCTTATAACTATTTGTTCACATTTGTGTACTATTGATTCACATGCATGTACTATTAGGGGAGGTGGTGCAAGATTGATAATACTTGCATGACTAAATTAAAAATGGAGATATAGATGAAGGTACTATACTGTAATTATTTTTTCACATGTATATAACTATTTGTTCATATGTGTGTATTATTGATTCACATGATGTACTATTAGGGGAGGTGGTGCAAGTTTTATAATACTTGCAGGACTAAATTAAAAATGAAGGAAAAGATGAAGGTATTATACTGTAACATTTCGAGGCCCAAAACGTGCAATTATCGAAACTATATTTTCCTATAAATAGAAGCTCATTCTTCTTTCATTCTCACCAATTCACTAAGACTCACAAGAGCATTTATAGAGAGAGAAGCTATAGAGAGAAAGAAGAAGAGAAGTCTGCTACTTTACTATTCCAGTATCTCGTATTATTCTGAGGTAAGGGATATTATTTTGTTCAGTATTCATGGGAATAATATTTTCTTCTATACTCTGTAGTATGTGAGTAATATTATTTCGTCTCGTATTCCTGATTATACCCTCATTTTGTTAAAGTATTGCTTCTATACTCCGTGAAATTAGTAGAATATCCTTGAAATTTGCACTTCATCTAGTATCGTTTTATAATGATATTTTCTACACATTATTGTTAAATTTTAAGATTTTCATATCGGAGTACTGTCCATGAGTAGTATTCATTTTTACGGTACTATTCACAAAGTACTATTCACGGGGTACTATTCACAAAGTACTATTCACTGGGTACTATTCATAAAGTACTATTCATGAGAACTATTCACAACGCATTATTCAAAGAAGTACTTATTCACTCTGCATCAGAATGGGTCAAATTGATTGAGTCATGATTCGGGGACATAATCCTTTTAAGGGGGAAAGATGTGATTTAACGAGATTTTGTAATTTAATTTTAATATTTATTGAATTAAATAAATATTTTTCGATGATTTAATTATTAGATTAAATAATTAATTAATGAAGTTGTGATAGATTAATTTAATTATATGTGTTATATTTATTAAATTAATGTGGAGAATTTTATTATTCAAAGTATGTAATTATGTGAGTTTATTGAATTAAAAAAATATTTAATAAGCCTAATATTATTTTATTTAAATTAATAATTAATGAGAAAATTATTTATATGACTATGTGAATGAATGATAAATTATTGTACTTGGTTTAAATTAAATACTTGATTTAGTTTATAAAGGGGTGTGACATTATTAAACTATAATATAAGCAGTTTATCAAAACAAATGGGTTTAAGTTTTAAGAATGATCAAACAAGGCCTTAGGGGAGGTTGAGAGTAGTTAACCCATGATGAGTTAAATGACCACCACAACTGCGCTTAGTTCTTTTTATAAATTTAGTACGTTTTCTTCTTCTTTCATTTGGCTAAGTCTGGAAAAGGAAAATCAAAGAGAATTAAGAAATTTTGAGGGAAATTGTGAGTGTGTGATCAAACAAGTATCTGAGAAAGGATCATCTCTACTAATCTATAATCTGGGTAATTCCTTTAACCAATTTCAAATTACGTTGTTATATTTTTATGAAAATGGTTTTCAAATTCTGTAAAAGCTCTGTAATTGAAAAAGAATAATGATTAGGTGTATATACGTGTTAATATGATATCATAATATGTTTAACTATATCTTATACATTTTCATAACATCAAATTCATAGAAATTTGTCGTATATAGTTTCTTGAAGTTGTAAGTATAAAATATGGCCACATGGCCCTTAAATGCAATTTTAATACGTTAATCATATGTTGTACCATAAATTTTACACTTGTATATAGTTATGCATGTTAAAACGCAGAAAACAAACTTCAAATGAACAGATTCGGTGTTATAACGAACCCGTAGGGTTGAGTTTTATGGTTTGTGTTCAAAACTTTCAAAAACATCAAGAACAGTAAATTACATGTTTTGATTATGTAAATTATGCGGTTTAACTTGTTAAAATCATGCTAGAAAGGTTGAGTAATGATTATGTGTATATTATAATGTTTGGGTATGTTTAAATTCATGTATGAATGAAGAAATTGGTAGAGTTTGGGTTGTTCTGTGTGTTCTTCATGAATGCAGAATCGGGTCTTGTCAAATGGCGCACCGCCCGCTCCAAAGAACGAATGGGCAAGACGCAGCACGCCTGCAGGCTGACGATTAGAGAACAAAGGTAAGAAGCGTCCGCCACCTACCGCAGAATCGCAAAAATATTTCTAGGTGTTCCAGTTTTGAAAATGTCTTTGTAAAACCTAACGTAACTAATATGAAGGCATGTCAAGCATATAATAATATGTTAATTCACTTACGTTATGCGATTAATTAATAAGACTTAAAAGTTCACTAACATATTCAAAGACCAATGTGGCATTCAATAAGTATATCGAACTATTGATTAATGGGTATTGTGTATGCATTGATATATAGGAATTAATAAAGAACGTGAATGTATCGTAGCTTGTGCAAAAGGCAAGTTTCCTAACCCTACTTGTTATTGTTATTCAAACGTATAAATTTACATTGAGCTAATTCTCATTATTATTAATCAAGTTCAATTCGTTATATTAAAGATTATTAATCTTTTCAAAGTGTGATTTCTGTTATACAATTCTTATTCCATTGTATACCTCTTGATTTATATTCGATTTGATTATCAGTTATTGTTGAACCTTGTAAGACTAACGAACCCGTATTGATTCGACTAGTCCATTGTTGATGAACGTTCTAAATTTCAGAACCCTTATTGAATTATCCAAACCAAACTTCCTTTGGTGCGGACTCTAATGTCAAATTGAGATGAACAACCCTGTATAGGGATTACTTATGCGTTAAGCGTTAAGATATTGTACATGTGATGGTACTAAGGTACGATCCCCTAAGCACGAAAGTAGAAGAGTCCATAGTCTTACGATCAAGTATTAAAGGTTTCAAGTATAACCCTTGATAACCTAGGATATAGTTCAAGGTCTTATGACCCTCAGAAATCTTTGGACTCTTGTTATTCATTCTTGATTCAAAAGTTGAGTTTTATTCCAGAAGTCTTTGATTCACTCGCACGTTATTATATTGTTATTTCATTTTTAAACTTGTGGGAAACTGTGTTCACTCTTGCATAATAATAACATTGCAGTTAAGAACGAAAGGCCCGGCGAGCCTTCTAATAGCAAAGGCAAGGGCAAGTTTAACAAGTGATGAATACTTGTTGTGTTATGTGATGTTGAATTTATGTTTTAGACTTATGTTGATGTTGTGTAAGACTATAAACTGTTTATGTTTCCGCAGTCAAGATTTAATATTAGTATGACCTGGGATTTATGTAATTATTTCAGATGATGTAACTCCTTAAGGAGAGGATTTATTTCTATCTATTATTACTTTCTTTTATTATGGGTAGGTAGACATATGATGTTTGAATAGTGAACACCAAATCATGTGGGAACTGAAGTACATGGATTTGGGGGTGTCACAGGTTGGTATCAAAGCTGTAGGTTATGAACCTTAGGTGGGGGAACAACCTTAGGTAGTAGCCTTATAGGAAGAACATAGTGATGGAAGACTCTTATCGAGTTCTAAGAAATGAATTTCTTAATTCATTGAAGATAATAAAAGACTTTATGTGCTTATGTGTTAAATTATGTGCTCGCTAGTACGGCTTAGTAACTAAAACTTGAAACTGTGTTGTCAGGATGTCAGATGTTGGAGGAGCTAGTCGAGTTGGGGAGGAGGAACCCAGAGTACCTATAGAAGAAGAGCAAGAGACATTCATGTCGTGGAGAAGCGATTAAGACAGAGAGAGCCATCTTCGTTGATCACTGTTGTTGGTCAGGAGCATGAGACTGAGACTAATCTAGAGGAAGATCTTGAGGAGGAAGAGGAAGAAGAGGAGTTTCCACCGAACTCCATAGATGCTTTGAGATGTACGACAAGTTATATGACCATAACGTAGAGAGTTATGTGAGGTATCCGAGATCCGATCGAAGCGGGCGATTATTGCCAGATTATCATCGAGCAAAATGATAGGGAGGTTGTGACTCTTCACACACGTCTAGGAAATGTGGAGTGGGATTTGGTTCACGAGAAGGGTCAAACCGAGGAGAAGTTCGAAGAAATTGAGAAGTTAAAGAAGGAACTGAAAGGGAGCTCAGAAAGGCTGACCATAGCAGAGGAGGGTTGGTAACAGAATCACTTCGTGCTGATCTTACAGAAGAGGATTGTCGTGCGAAGAAGGCTAAGCTTTGGGAGACGTATTCTACACTTCAAAATGCAATGGATGAGGCTCAGGATCGAGTTATGAGATACCCAATTTAGTTCGAAGGACTACCATCATATATGCTAGATCGCCGGACGATGTCCCGCATCATGGAAGAGGAACGTAGCAAGGCTTTTCAGCGCCTTAACAGGCAGTGATGGGATTTGTTTAATTATGTGAAAAACTTATCTGGTATTTAGATGTATTTCCGATGTTTTTATAAACAAAGGAATATTTTAATGTTTTTAAATCCTGTAGATTCTTTATCTCGGGATAGTTGATGTAAATAGCAGTGATGCTATCGTTTAATGTTAAGACTTTCGATTTGAATAAATATATCAAGTTATTTTAGATAATGTGTTAAGTGATTATGTTAAATTGTTAAGTAAAGCCTTAAATATTTAGAGAATTGGATAAAGATCTAATAAGCATATATTTTAACAGAAATATGTCGCCGAGAAGAAGACAAAACCATCAACAAGCTCAAGAAGGACCGACGAATAACAACAACGCTAATGCTAACCCCGTTCAGCAATTGGTGAACTTATTAGCTGGAGCGATACATAATCCACCTCAAGCTCCACCGAATACGACGTTTAAGGATTTCAAGGTGGTGGGACCGCCAGAGTTTAAAGGCTCCCTGAACCTAATCGAGGCTCAAACTTGGGTTATGGAGGTGGAAAAAGTTTTTGATGTCACCAGAGTCAGAGAGGACCAGAAAATCGCCTACGCAACATTCATGCTGAAATCCGAAGCTAGTTATTGGTGGCAAGCAAACAAGGTCCGTGGAGGAGAAGGTGTGATTACCTGGGAGAGGTTTAATGTGATGTTTTTCAAGATGTATTTCCGACCAAATTTCATGCAGAACCAAATGGAGGTCCAGTTTTTGGAGTTGAAATAGAGAAATATGTCCGTACCAGACTATGCGGCAAGATTCAATGAGTTGGCTAGGTTTGCCACATATCAAGTGCACACAGATGAGAGAAAAGTAAGAAGGTTTGAATAAGGACTGAAGCCCTGGTTGTATAGTAAAGTGTCGTTGTTTCAGTTGAAGACGCGTTCGATGGGGTACTGGAGAAAGCCATACTGGCTGAAGGTGGAAGCGATGTGGTAACCAAATATAATCGAGGATCGAGAAGAGAAAGAAGAGTGAAAGTGTGACAAACAAGATTTTGTAAATCAATTTTAATATTTATTGAATTAAATAAATATTTTTCGATGATTTAATTATTAGATTAAATAATTAATTGATGCAATTTGTGGTAGATTAATTTAATTGTATGTGTTACATTTATTAAATTAATGTAGAGAATAATTATTATTCAAATATGTAATTATGTGAGCTTATTGAATTAAATAAAATATTTAATTAAACATGATGTTATTTAATTAATTTAATTATTAATTAAAGATTTAATAATTTAACACTATTTATTAATGAGAAGTTTAATTATGTGAATTTATGAGAAATTATTATATTTTATTTAGGGTAAATTAAATAAGATATTTGATTTATTGTGCAAGTGGGTGTGACATGATTTAAACTATATGATAAATGAGTTTATTAAATTAATTGGGTATAAGCCTTTAAGGCTAGCCAAATGAGGCCTTAAGGGGAGTTGAGGCGGTTAAACCACGATGGAGCAATCGACCTCAACTCTGCAAGATAAAAACTCGATTGATATTCTACGTATTCTCCTTTTATTATATTCTAAGTCTAGAAAACATAATAAGAGAGAATTGAGAGAGAAAAGTTAAGAATTTTAGATTGTGTAATTGAAGAAGAGTTTCAATTCATTGTTTAGCATTACACTCTACGCTCTGGGTAATTTCTCCAAACCCAATTTCTAATTCACGTCATTAGTTTTTATAAAAATGGCTTTCATATATTTTGTAAAATCTCTGTAATTGAAAAAGGGTTTTGATTATGAGTTTATATATGGGTTAAGATATATCAAATCGTATTTGATTATATATATATTATATGAATTATCATGTCATCAGTTTCATAATACTATGAATTGTTATTTCAAAAATTTACAGAGTATGGGTTTTGGCCTTATGGCCTTATACGTGATATTTTATGTATTGATCGTATATTATCCCTAATTTTTACACTCGTATATTATTATGCATGTTGATACGAAGAGACCAAGCCTTAAACGAACGGATTCGGTGTTATAACGAATCCGTAGTGTTAAATTTTATGTTTTTGTTCAAAATCTTCAAGAACATCAAGAACAGTACAATTTGCATAATTTAATTCTGTGATTATGTGTTTTAAATGGTTAAAGTCGTTATATAAATGTTGGGTTATGTTTATGTGTGAATTACACCATATGGGTATGTCTAATTTGGAGTAGAAAATAAGAAATTGGAAGAAATTGGCATGTTCTGCGATTTTCATTTAACCCGCCATTTACTGTGTATGCAAATACAACAAGTATGACCATCAAGATCATGCATGCCATATGCATAATGCATAATATCTCGAAAACATGATGCAGCAGTACATACAAAGCCAATCGCCAAGAGTGCCATCATGTATCGCACCGCAACGCAATGACCAAGTGTAAGTGGAAAGTGCAGAATATGACTCTCAAGAAAGTTCAAAAATGAGATTTTTTAAATTGATTAAGTCTAGCAATGTGAAAGCAACTTAATGTAATGAACATGTACACATGTTAGAAGTATAATGTGTTGATTAAATAGTTGTTTAACATGTAAATAACATAATTACATGTGGATTGAATTATTGATTTCATAAGTAGCTTATTAATTCATGAAGTACAAATTATGTGACAAAGTGGTAATTTGACTAAGTATAGTCAATAATCAAAGTAGACAAAGAAAATGAGTTTATGATGATTAGTTAAGCTATAATTAACTGGTATTGTGAATGTGAATGGTATGTAGGATTAAATTCAAAGAACGTGCTTAGTTAAAGTGTAATCTATGCACGAGGCAAGTTTCCTAACCCTACTTGTCATTATTGTTCAAGTTTATTATTTACCTCGAGTAAATTATCATTGTTATTAATCAAGTTCAAAGGTTATATTAAAGATTGATTATCTTTTCAAAGCATGATTCAGTTATACAATAATTGTCCTATTGTATACTTCTTGAGATTATTATTCAATTTGAATATTATTATGATTGAACCTTATTAGACTAGCGAACCCTTATTGATTCGACTAGTCCATAGTTCATGAGCGTTCTAAATTTCAGAACACTTGATGAATTATCCAAACCAAACTTCCTTTGGTGCGGACTCGAATGTCAAACTGAGATGAACAACCCTGCAAAGGGATTTACTTATGCGTTAGCGTTAAGATATCGTGCACAGTATGGTACTAAGGGCTGATCCCCCTAAATAAGAGTAGAAAGGTTCATAGTCTTATGACTGTTAAAGGTTTCAAGTATAACCCTTGATAACCTAGGACATAGTTCAAGGTCTTATGACCCTCAGAAATCTTTTGACTCTTGTTATTCATTCTTGATTCAAAAGTTGAGTTTTATTCCAGAAGTCTTTGATTCACTCGCACGTTATTATATTGTTATTTCATTTTTAAACTTGTGGGCAACTGTGTTCACTCTTGCGTAATAATAACATTGCAGTTAAGAACGAAAGGCCCGGCGAGCCTTCTAATAGCAAAGGCAAGGGCAAGTTTAACAAGTGATGAATACTTGTTATGTTATGTGATGTTGAATTTATGTTTTAGACTTATGTTGATGTTGTGTAAGACTATAAACTGTTTATGTTTCCGCAGTCAAGATTTAATATTAGTATGACCTGGGATTTGGGTAATTATTTCAGATGATGTAACTCCTTAAGGAGAGGATTTATTTCTATCTATTATTACTTTCTTTTATTATGGGTAGGTAGACATATGATGTTTGAATAGTGAACACCAAATCATGTGGGAACTGAAGTACCTGGATTTGGGGGTGTCACAGGTTGGTATCAAAGCTGTAGGTTATGAACCTTAGGTGGGGGAACAACCTTAGGTAGTAGCCTTATAGGAAGAACATAGTGATGGAAGACTCTTATCGAGTTCTAAGAAATGAATTTCTTAATTCATTGAAGATAATAAAAGACTTTATGTGCTTATGTGTTAAATTATGTGCTCGCTAGTACGGCTTAGTAACTAAAACTTGAAACTGTGTTGTCAAGATGTCGGATGTTGGAGGAGCTAGTCGAGTTGGGGAGGAGGAACCCCGAGTACCTATAGAAGAAGAGCCCCGAGACATTCATGTCGTGAGAGAGCAGTTAGTACAGAGAGAGCCATCTTCGTTGATCACTGTTGTTGGTCAGGAGCATGAGACTGAGACTAATCTAGAGGAAGATCTTGAGGAGGAAGAGGAAGAAGAGGAGTTTCCACCGAACTCCATAGATGCTGAGATGTACGACAAGTTATATGACCATAACTTAGAGTTATGTGAGACTGTCCAGGATCTGACTGAGCGGGCGATTATTCAGCAGATTATCATCGAGCAAAATGATAGGGAGGTTGTGACTCTTCACACACGTCTAGGAAATGTGGAGTGGGATTTGGTTCACGAGAAGGGTCAAACCGAGGAGAAGTTCGAAGAAATTGAGAAGTTAAAGAAGGAACTGAAAGGGAGCTCAGAAAGGCTGACCATAGCAGAGGAGGGTTGGTAACAGAATCACTTCGTGCTGATCTTGCAGAAGAGGATTGTCGTGCGAAGAAGGCTAAGCTTTGGGAGACGTATTCTACACTTCAAAATGCAATGGATGAGGCTCATGATCGAGTTATGAGATACCCAATTCGATTCAAGGACTACCATCATCATATATGCTAGATCACGGACGATGTCCCGCATCATGGAAGAGGAACGTAGCAAAGGCTTTTCAGGTATATAATGGCGGTGATGGGATTTGTTTAATTATGTGAAAAACTTATCTGGTATTTAGATGTATTTCCGATGTTTTTATAAACAAAGGAATATTTTAATGTTTTTAAATCCTGTAGATTCTTTATCTCGGGATAGTTGATGTAAATAGCAGTGATGCTATCGTTTAATGTTAAGACTTTCGATTTGAATAAATATATCAAGTTATTTTAGATAATGTGTTAAGTGATTATGTTAAATTGTTAAGTAAAGCCTTAAATATTTAGAGAATTGGATAAAGATCTAATAAGCATATATTTTAACTGAAATATGTCGCCGAGAAGAAGACAAAACCATCAACAAGCTCAAGAAGGACCGACGAATAACAACAACGCTAATGCTAACCCCGTTCAGCAATTGGTGAACTTATTAGCTGGAGCGATACATAATCCACCTCAAGCTCCACCGAATACGACGTTTAAGGATTTCAAGGTGGTGGGACCGCCAGAGTTTAAAGGCTCCCTGAACCTAATCGAGGCTCAAACTTGGGTTATGGAGGTGGAAAAAGTTTTTGATGTCACCAGAGTCAGAGAGGACCAGAAAATCGCCTACGCAACATTCATCTTTGAAATCAAAGCCGAGTTATTGGTGGCAAGCAAACAAGGTCCGTGGAGGAGAAGGTGTGATTACCTGGGAGAGGTTTAATGTGGTGTTTTTCAAGATGTATTTCCCGACCAGCTCGCAGAACCAAATGGAGGTCCAGTTTTTGGAGTTGAAATAGAGAAATATGTCCGTACCAGACTATGCGGCAAGATTCAATGAGTTGGCTAGGTTTGCCACATATCAAGTGCACACAGATGAGAGAAAAGTAAGAAGGTTTGAATAAGGACTGAAGCCCTGGTTGTATAGTAAAGTGTCGTTGTTTCAGTTGAAGACGTTCGCTGGGGTACTGGAGAAAGCCATACTGGCTGAAGGTGGAAGCGATGTGGTAACCAAATATAATCAGGATCAGAAGAGAAAGAAGAGTGAAAGTGTGACAAACAAGATTTTGTAAATCAATTTTTAATATTTATTGAATTAAATAAATATTTTTCGATGATTTAATTATTAGATTAAATAATTAATTGATGCAATTTGTGGTAGATTAATTTAATTGTATGTGTTACATTTATTAAATTAATGTAGAGAATAATTATTATTCAAATATGTAATTATGTGAGCTTATTGAATTAAATAAAATATTTAATTAAACATGATGTTATTTAATTAATTTAATTATTAATTAAAGATTTAATAATTTAACACTATTTATTAATGAGAAGTTTAATTATGTGAATTTATGAGAAATTATTATATTTTATTTAGGGTAAATTAAATAAGATATTTGATTTATTGTGCAAGTGGGTGTGACATGATTTAAACTATATGATAAATGAGCTTATTAAATTAATTGGGTATAAGCCTTTAAGGCTAGCCAAATGAGGCCTTAAGGGGAGTTGAGGGCAGTTAAACCACGTATGGAGCAACTGACCTCAACTCTGCGCATAAAGGCTCAGTTGATATTCTACGTATTCTCCTTTTATTATATTGCTAAGTCTAGAAAACATAATAGAGAGAATTCAGAGAGAAAAGTTAAGAATTTTCAGTGTGTAATTGAAGAAGAGTTTCAATTCATTGTTTAGCATTACACTCTACGCTCTGGGTAATTTCTCCAAACCCAATTTCTAATTCACGTCATTAGTTTTTATAAAAATGGCTTTCATATATTTTGTAAAATCTCTGTAATTGAAAAAGGGTTTTGATTATGAGTTTATATATGGGTTAAGATATATCAAATCGTATTTGATTATATATATATTATATGAATTATCATGTCATCAGTTTCATAATACTATGAATTGTTATTTCAAAAATTTACAGAGTATGGGTTTTGGCCTTATGGCCTTATACGTGATATTTTATGTATTGATCGTATATTATCCCTAATTTTTACACTCGTATATTATTATGAATGTTAATACGAAGAGACCAAGCCTTAAACGAACGGATTCGGTGTTATAACGAATCCGTAGTGTTAAATTTTATGTTTTTGTTCAAAATCTTCAAGAACATCAAGAACAGTACAATTTGCATAATTTAATTCTGTGATTATGTGTTTTAAATGGTTAAAGTCGTTATATAAATGTTGGGTTATGTTTATGTGTGAATTACACCATATGGGTATGTCTAATTTGGAGTAGAAAATAAGAAATTGGAAGAAATTGGCATGTTCTGCGATTTTTCACTGAATCGCCATTTTCAGTCTGTACGCCATACTGCAGAAGACACCGCATCATGCCATGGTATACCAGCATATGTGCAAATAGTCGCCATATCTCGAGTCATGAGTTACCAAATTATTACATGCCAAGAGTCAAGAGTCATGATGCCATCGCTACGTATACAACGAATGACCAAGTGTAACGAAAGTAATATTAATAGCACTCTCAAGAAAGTTCAAAAATGAGATTTTTAAATAGATTAAGTCTAGCAATGTGAAAGCAACTTAATGTAATGAACATGTACACATGTTAGAAGTATAATGTGTTGATTAAATAGTTGTTTAACATGTAAATAACATAATTACATGTGGATTGAATTATTGATTTCATAAGTAGCTTATTAATTCATGAAGTACAAATTATGTGACAAAGTGGTAATTTGACTAAGTATAGTCAATAATCAAAGTAGACAAAGAAAATGATTTTATGATGATTAGTTAAGCTATAATTAACTGGTATTGTGAATGTGAATGGTATGTAGGATTAAATTCAAAGAACGTGCTTAGTTAAATTGTAATCTATGCACGAGGCAAGTTTCCTAACCCTACTTGTCATTATTGTTCAAGTTTATTATTTACCTCGAGTAAATTATCATTGTTATTATTCAAGTTCAAAGGTTATATTAAAGATTGATTATCTTTTCAAAGCATGATTCAGTTATACAATAATTGTCCTATTGTATACTTCTTGAGATTATTATTCAATTTGAATATTATTATTATTGAACCTTATTAGACTAGCGAACCCTTATTGATTCGACTAGTCCATAGTTCATGAGCGTTCTAAATTTCAGAACACTTGATGAATTATCCAAACCAAACTTCCTTTGGTGCGGACTCGAATGTCAAACTGAGATGAACAACCCTGCAAAGGGATTTACTTATGCGTTAGCGTTAAGATATTGTGCACAGTATGGTACTAAGGGTTGATCCCCCTAAGTAAGAGTAGAAAGGTCCATAGTCTTATGACTGTTAAAGGTTTCAAGTATAACCCTTGATAACCTAGGACATAGTTCAAGGTCTTATGACCCTCAGAAATCTTTTGACTTTTGTTATTCATTCTTGATTCAAAAGTTGAGTTTTATTTAGATGTCTTTGATTTATTCGCATGTTATTATACTGTTATTTCATTATTATACCTGTGGGCAATAGTGCTCACTCTTGATTAATAATAACATTGCAGTTAAGAATGAAAGAACTGATGAACCTTCCACTAGTAAGGGCAAGGGCAAAGTTAGAAAGTGATGAAGACTTTTTATTTTATTAGATGGTGTATTTATGTTTAAGACTTGAGTTAATGATGTTGTTAAGACTTATTTATTTATGATTCCGCACAGATGTTTAAGGTTAGATTAACCTGGGATTGTATTAGTATTATTCAGATGTTGTAACCCTTAAGGGGGAGATTTTTATTCTATCTATTGCATGGTTTGCATTTATTATGGGTAGATAGATAGATGATATTTGTACAGTGAATACCAAATTCCGTGGAATTGAAGTACCCGGATTTGGGGGTGTCACAAGTTGGTATCAAAGTTATAGGTTATGAACCTTAGGTGGGGGAACAACCTTAGGTAGTAGCCTTATAGAAAGAAGATAGTGATGGAACTCTTATCGAGTTATAAGAAATGAATTTATGTAATTCATTGAAGATAATAAAAGACCTTATGTGTTTATGTGTTAAAGTATGCGTTAAATGATACGACTTAGTAACTAAAACTTAAAATTTTGTTGTCGGGGATGTCGAATGTTGGAGAAGCTAGTCAAGTCGGGAGGAAGAACCCGGGTACCTATAGTACCCTCTTGACGAGGAACCCGTGTACCTATAAAATGCAAGAGGAGGAGGAGCCAAGAGACATTCATGTCGTTAAGGAGCGGTAGTGCAGAGGGAATCATCTCTATTGATCACCGTTGTTGGTCGGGAGCATGAACCTTAGACTGATCCTGAGGAGGATCCTGAGGAGGAATTTGTTGAGGAAGAGGAAGAGGAAGAAGAGGAATTACCACGGTACACCGTTGATCTTTGAGATGCATGACACATTATCTGCACCAAGTAACGTGGAATTACGAGATGAGGTGCAGGATTTGACCGAGCGAGCGGTTATTCACCATATTACTCTAGAGCAGAAGGAGAGGGAGATTTCGACTCTTCACTCTCGACTGGCAAATGTAGAATGGGACTTGGTCCATGAGAAGGGTCAAACTGAAGATAAGACCGAGGAGATAGAGAAACTGAAGAAGGAACTAAAGGAAACCTCCGAAAGGGTGAACATAGCAGAGGAAGGCTGGGTAAGAGAATCGCGTCGAGCTGATCGTGCAGAGGATGATAGTCGTGCAAAGAAAGAGAAGATTGGGGAAACATATTTTACACTTAACAAGGCAATGAATGAGACCCAAGATTGAGTTTTGAAATACCTAATCCAGTTCAAAGGACTACCATTGTACATGATGGATCGCAGGACGATGTATCGCATCTTAGAAGAGGAGTGTAACAAGGCTAATCAGTACCTTGACCGACAGTGATATGATTTATTTAATTATGTGAAAAACTTAATTAGTTTTTAGATGTAAATTCTGACGTGTTTATGAACGAAAGAATATTTGAATGTTTTATATCCTGTGGATTCTTTATTCCAAGATAGTTGATGTAAATAGCAGTTATGTTATCGTTTAATGTTAAAACTTTGATTTGAATGCAAATATATGAAGTTATTTGAGATGATGTGTTAATTGATATGTTAAATTGTTGAGTAATGCCTTAACTATTCAGAGAAATAAATAAAGTTCTAACAGAAAAATGCCGCCAAGGAGAAGACAACAACGCCAACCAGCTCAGGAAGAGTCTATCAATAATAACAATAACGCTAATGCTAATCCCGTTCAGTAGTTGGTGAACTTACTGACTGGAGCTATGAATAATCAACCTCAAGCTCCACCAAACACAACGTTTAAAGACTTTAAGGCGGTGGGACCGCCAGAGTTCAAAGGTTCCATGAACCCAATCGAGGCTCAAACATGGGTTATGGAAATGGAGAAGGTTTTCGATGTTGCTAGGGTTAGAGAAGACCAGAAGACCGCTTTTGCAACATTTATGCTAAAGTCTGAGGCTAGCTACTGGTGGCAAGAAAACAAAGTGCGAGGAGGTGAAGGTGTAATTACGTGGGAGAGATTTAAAGAAATGTTTTTCGAAATGTATTTCCCAACTAGTTCACAGAATCAGATGGAAGTTCAATTTTCGAGGCTGAGCGAGGAAACATGAGCGTGCATTCGACTCATTTGCTAAATTCAACGAGTTAGCGAGGTTCGCCTCGTATCAGGTACACAAAGACGAAAGAAAAGCTAGAAGATTCGAGCAAGGACTAAAGCCTTGGGTGTACAGGAAGGTATCAATGTTTCAGCTAAACACGTTTGCTGGAGTACTGGAAAAGGCCATCCTCACCGAAGGAGGAAGCGATGCAGTGACTAAGTACAATCAAGATCAAAAGAGTGAAGGTGAAATTAATAACAAGGCCAGTGGAAGTGACACAGTAGGTGGAAATTTCAATCAGAAGAAAAGGTGGAACGACAGCTCATCATCGGGAAATCAACAAGGTAATCAGAAGAAAAGAATCGAAGCATTCCCGACTTGCGGGAAAGCCCATCTGGGAGTTTGTATGAAAGGAAAAAGAGTGTGCTACAATTGTGGTCGAAGGAAGGCCACATAGCACCAAACCTATCCAAACCAAAGAAGGGTGCTTGTTTTACTTGTGGTTTGAAGGACCATCGGCAAGAGATCCCAAGAAGGGATCGGGAGGGTCGAGGATCGGGGAGGAAACCGAGGAAATAACAGTGGAAATACCTTAACCATCACTGGACCAACCACAGAAATCGATCATTGTCTGTACTTTCAACATGGTGCAGTGCAAGATGCAGTTCAATCCCGTGATGTGGTGTCGGTACCTTTCAGATCAATAAAGTTAATGCTTACGTAATATTTGATTAAAGGTGCTACTTGTTCCTTTATATCCGATGATTTTGTCAAGAATTTAGATTTGCCTAAGAATGAATTGGATTACCCCATGAACATAGAAATTGTGAATAGAGAAATAATCCATGTTAAGTATGTACATAAGAACTGTAGAGTGGATATTAAGGGTAATATCATGAACGTAGATCTTATCCCTATTCGACTTGGGGAATTTGATGTTATTTTTGGGAATGGATGGTTATTCAATTACGAAACGTAATTGATTGCCAAAAGAAGCGAATTAACCTTATGACTCCGTCAAATGTTGTGTTTTTTGGTAGCAAGTCGCCTAGACAAGCGAGTTGTCTGACGATGATGCAGGCCAGGAAGTTGTTAAGACAAGGCTATGTAGGATACTTAGCTTACATAGTCGACAGTCGAAAAGAGAATTTGAAGGTCGAAGAGATACCGGTTGTGAGGGACTTCGTCGATGTATTTCCAGACGATTTGCCAGGACTTCCACCTGATAGAGAGGTAGATTTTGTGATCGATCTGGCGCCCGGAACCGCTCCAATATCGAAGGCACCATACCTAATGGCACCAGTAGAGATGAAGGAATTAATGGTACAACTACAAGAATTGTTGGACAAGAAGTACATTCAACCGAGCGTATCGTCGTGGGGAGCGCCGGTGTTGTTTGTGAAAAAGAAGGATGGATCGATGCGGCTCTGCATTAACTACGGAGAACTGTATAAGGTCACGATTAAGAACAGATATCCATTACCGAGGATCGATGATCTGTTTGATCAGTTAAAGGGAGCAAGATACTTTTCCAAGATAGACTTGAGAAGCGGTTATCATCAACTAAAGGTGAGGCCAGAGGATGTACCAAAGGCGCTAATTGAGAATGCGATATACTGATCACTCTGAATTTTTAGTAATGTCATTTGGTCTAACGAATGCTCCTGCAGCATTTTATAGGACTAATGAATGGTGTATTCAAGCCGTTTTTGGACAAATTCGTAGTGGTATTTATAGATGACATTTTGGTATATTCCAAAACCAAAGAAGAACACGAAGAACATTTGAGGTTAACGTTGAAAGTATTGAGAAGGGAGAAGTTGTACGCTAAATTTTTAAAATGCGAATTCTGGATCGAGCGAGTACAATTTCTTGGTCACGTGATCGATAAAAATGGAATCTCGGTAGATCCATTTAAAGTCAAAATTGTGATTAACTGGGATCAGCCGAGAACGCCGTCGAAAGTAAGAAGTTTTCTTGGATTGGCAGGATATTATAGAAGGTTCATACAAGACTTTTCCAAGATCGCAACTCTGTTAACGAATTTAACTCAAAAAGCTGTGAAATTTGTTTGGACTGAGAAGTGTGAGGAGAGCTTTCAAGAATTGAAGAAGAGATTGAGTACGGCACATGTGTTATCCCTTCCGGATGATATAGGAAATTTTGTTGTTTATAGTGATGTGTCGCATAAAGGACTTGGTCGTGTGCTGATGCAAAACGGCAAAGTCATTGCATATGCATCACGACAATTGAAAGATTACGAGAAGGGATATCCGACCCACGACTTGGAGTTAGCTGCAGTTGTTTTTGCTTTGAAAATTTGGAGGCACTATCTCTACGGGGAGAAGTGTGAAATATATACGGACCATAAGAGTCTGAAATATATTTTCACGCAGAAGGATTTGAATATGCGTTAAAGAAGGTGGTTGGAGTTAATTAAGGACTACGACTGTGAAATTTTATACCATCCGGGTAAGGCAAATGTGGTTGCCGACGCCTTAAGTAGAAAGGGTCGTGAGAAATTGATGATGTTGACTACTCAGGAGGAGCTAATTACAGAAATGGAGAAACTAGAGTTAGAAGTGAAGTATCCTATGGAAATTGATGAGAAAATATTTGAGATGCAATCTGGTACAACTCTACTAGATAAAATTAAGGAGGCTCAGCTTCAGGACGAAGAATGGAAAAAGGTGACAAAGAAGATATTTGAAGGAACTGAACCGAGATTTAAGATGGATAATGAAGGAATACTGAGATTTGAGAGTAGAATTTGGGTACCGCCAGTACAAGAAATTAAAGAAGACATTTTCAACGAGGCTCATAGTTCACGATATTTGATTCACCCTGGTAGTACCAAGATGTACCAAGATCTTAGACAAGATTTCTGGTGGCCGAATTTGAAACGTGATGTTGCAGAATGTGTTGCCAAGTGTCGACACCTCGCCGAAAGTGAAAGCGGAACATCAAAGACCAAGTGGATTGCTACAACCGTTAGAAATCCCAGAATGGAAATGGGAACATATTACAATGGATTTCATGGTTGGCCTTCCGAAGACTCAGAGAGGCTACAACGCAGTATGGGTACGCAATTGCAAATGAGTACAGCATACCACCCTCAAACAGACGGACAGAGTGAGAGAACGATTCAAACATTAGAAGATATGCTAAGAGCCTGTGTGATGGACTTTAAAGGAAATTGGGATGATCACCTACCGTTAGTAGAGTTCGTCTACAACAACAGTTACCACGCTAGTATTGGCATGCCGCCTTACGAAGCGTTATCACTGAGAAAGTGCGAACTCGCTTTCTTTGGGATGTAGTTGGTGAAATAGAATTGCTAGGGCCAGAATTGGTACAGCAGACGGCAGAAATAGTCAAAGTGATCTGAGCACGACTAGTAGCGGCTCTGTAATAACCCGAGATTTTCTATATAAAATAAATAAGAAATTTTGTATATAATTTTATTTATTTATTTATTTAAGGACAAGAATAAGTGTCTAGTAATTTGAACGATAAATGCGAATATATTTATTACTTGAAAAATTAGAAATATTTTAAGTTATTTCCCATGACTTTTAATATTTGGGATGAATTTCATTAATTAATGATTATTAATGATATTAAATTTATTTATTGATTATATTAAATAATTAGTTTTAAAAAGATTTTATTATTTTAAAAATCATTTTAAATGAAAATAAAATGTTTAAAGATATTTTGAGTTATAAAATATAACTTTTAATATTTATAAGATAATTTCATTAATAATTATATATTAATGATATTTAGTTAATGATTTGTGATATTAAGTTTATTTAATATTTATATTAAATAAATAGTTTAAAAAGCAGTTTTATTTATTTAAAATCATTTAAAAAGGATATTAAAGATTTAAAAATATTTTAAGTTATAATTAATGACTTTTAATATTTGGATAAATAGTACATTAATATTTAAATATTAATGGTAATTATCTAAAAATGATTTTAATTGTTTTAAAAATCATTTTAAGGGTAATATAAATGTTTTAAAAATAGTTTGAGTTATTATAAATAACTTTTATATTTTTTGGCAAGTGTTTCATTAATAGTTTAATATTAATTAATTATTAATGATAATAGAATTGTTTGATATTTAAATTATTTAATTATGATTTCGATATTTGAAAATCATGATAAATTTTAATAAATGTTTTAAAATTATTTTAAGTCATTTAAAAATAAAATGAGTGATATTTGAGATGTTGAGGTCTGAGAATAAGAGTCTTAGACTCAAGATTTGCCGATAAAAGTCGCTTTCAAAGATGCAAACAAATGTCAGAAATTTATCTGAACTTAGATATTTAACTATATTAATGATCGTTTATGATGTAATGACTGTTAGAGATGTGTGATAATGTGATTAGACTATGTACTGACTGTAATAGACAGTACTATGTGTTATAATAAATTGTTCTAATCGAACAAATGATCTGATTAATGATAGGTTGTGATATAAAGAGATAGAACCTAAGTTGAGATTTGTAATGTGAATCAAAAAGTATCTTACCTTTGCATTTCCTTTATGCAATGGACATGAGTAAGAAGTTTCAGAATTATTCTATTCCTGTACAGATTATGTACGCTTTGATTATCAACGTGTTAATTCAAATATATATATATATATATTCTGTTCGTAAATTTCTAAATGGTTATACAAGTGTCCCCACTTGGATAATCATGGCATCTATTCACATGTTGATACCCTTTTGTCAATTACCCATATATATATATATATATATATATATATATATATATATATATATATATATATATGTTGAATTACATATTATTGTTGAGCAAAATTAAAAACCTTCGGGTTTGGAACCAGACATGTATGAACATCCCTATATGGGAAAAATTTTGCTCCCAAGGCGGATAGAGTGAGCGATGAATTTCGTTCAGGTTATGTAGTATTGATCATCTGAGAGTCTGGCCAAGTGATCACCCCTCCGTGTCAAGTAAGTTATGACGGTTTGCGGATGGATTTCTGCTAAACCTTTTGAAAATGAAAAGAATGTTCATAGTATGTTTCTTAAACCCTATTAATGAGTAGAGCGAGCCAAATTTAAAGAATTTGAAAGAGAGTTGTTATGTGAATTTTTATCAAGTCTGATTACTTCACAACTTTCAATTCGTTGTAGAAGTGTTATGTAAAGAGAATACTTATATTCTTTCGACTTATATATATAATTGCTATTACTTACTTTGGGCACTCAAATGCTCATCCTTGCTTAAATTAAATGTTTTCGAGTTATGTGTGAGCAACTTTGAAGGCTCGAGCACGAACGAGGGAAAGAAAAGTCGCATTGAATGAGTTTATATTATGAGTTAATGGTTATAGTTGTATTGGTATCTATTCAAGTATTGTAAGGAATGTATTTGAAGGTCTCAGTACCGGGAAGTAAACTTTGATGTATGTAAATTAAGTTTGAATGTAATATTACTATTGTATTATTAAACTTATAGAAATGTATCGTGAAAGCACCGAGTTCGGGTTTCAAGTACTTTCCGGATTTAGGGGCGCCATGAGGTTGGTATCAAAGTCAGAGGTTATAAAGCGTTTGGAATCTAAAACCTAGGTTATAACCTTAGTAGAATGGAGGACAAAAGTTAAGATAGATATTGAGTGAACCAAGAGGCGAAGCACTGGTGAGAAGTTATAGGATATGATGAGTCGAAGAGATCCATCAAGTTTAGTCGTACTAAATAAAATATTCCTTCATTTTATCGATGAATATATTTTATTTTGGTACTAATGTTGTCTCGTTTATTGTGGTCATAGGATGGATGACGAAAGTCAAAATAGTAATTCCTTGGCCCAAGAGACGATGGACTCTAGCGAGGAGTACATGACGGTGAGATGATAAGAGATTTGATAGTTAGGAACGGCGACTTAAAGGTTAGAGCCGAAAAGCAAGCGGAGGCGCGAAATCGTACTCTCCGATTTTGAACAATGAAGATAAAGGACTTTGCTCACCGAAACCTGAGATAGAGTTAATGGAAGTTACGAGGAGGTTGGGAGCGAAGGAGATCTGAGATAGACGGTTGAAGGTTGAGATAGAAGCCAAAGACACCAGGATATATACCTTGGAGCAGGCTTTAGTCATCACCTTTATGCGATTCGATGCAGAGTGGATGGAGTTGCCTTTCGGCAGAGAGATAAGCGTTGATGAGAATTGAATAAATTTATCGTCAAACAAAATAAGAGACAACGTATATAGAACTCTTGATTGCTGTGTATATATACTATATGCTAATCAGGGTAACTTATGTATGTAGATGTCTAGTGAGAAAGATATGTGGAATAAGAAGGATTAGATCCATACCCCCGAGCTAATATCGAGGCCAACAGCTGAAATAGAAGCTCATCAGGAACCCAAATCGGACGAGGTGGCTATCTTGGAAAACGTAGCATCAGATCCAGACATGTTGGATTTGACAGATAGTGATTCAGACACTAAAGTTGAAGTTGCTCAAGCATCAATGGAGGTGAAGTATCTGGAGAACAAGGTTACTTTGCTGGAAAGGCTGTGGGAGATAGAGGCGTTGCTTAATATTCAACTGCGTCAAGCATTGCTAGAAACAATGGAAGAGCAGGATAAGCTTAAAATCCAAATTGACCAAATGGGAGCCTTAAGCAACACATCGTGTGCAGATGTTATATTTGCGGCCGTGAGGGACATACCTCTCCTCGTTGCCCCGACTATAAGAAAGGTGGATGTTTTAATTGTGGGATGGAAGGACATCGATCGAATGAATGTCCGAGAAAAAGGCTTGGTAAATAAGTGATAATTCCGCCAAGACGTCAAACTCGAAACCAAAGGGTAGAAGAATCTACCAATGCTGGGGAAAGACAGCCAGAACTGATGCAAAACTTTGCAAATATAGTAGCTCAAAGCTATCGTGAGAGAACACCGATTCTTGGGAAACCAGCCAGACAATTGATTGTCCAAATTTAAAGACTTCAAAGCAGTAGGACCACCAGAATTCAGAGGATCAGCTGACCCTATAGAAGCCCAGACATGGGTTAACGAGATAGAAAAGGAGTTCGTAGTTGCTAGGGTAGATGAAGGGCAAAAGACCGCTTTTGGCACTTATATGATGAAAGGGGAGGCTAACTTTTGGTGGGAGGCGAATAAAACTAGGGCAGAAGAAGAAGTAATTACTTGGGATAGGTTTAAGAATTTATTTTTCGAAAACTATCTCTCGATGAAGTATCTTGAGCTAGGATGGAGGTAAAATTCACGGAGTTAAAACAGAGGAGACATATTTATTCATGAAATATGCCATAAAGTTTAATGAGTTGGCTAGGGTTTGCTCCACATCAAGTGGATCTGAGAGGCTAGGAAGGCAAGGAGATTTGAGTGGGCTTAAAACCACAGCTCTCTACAATAAGGTGTCGAGATTGCAAATAAATACTTTTGCAGCACTCATGGAGAAGGCTATCATAGCTGAACAGGGGAGTGATGCCATGAGCCTCTACTACAAGGAGAAGAAGAACAAAAGCAAGTCATGAGGAGCAATGAAGATGGAAAGTAGTAGCGGGAATAGGGGTGAGAAAAGAATGAGGAATTTTTCTGAGAATGTGCAAGTGAAACAGAAAGGTGCAAAGAAGCAAGTAGTGCAGTGTAAGAACTGCGGGAAGAATCACTCTGGCGAGTGTCTAAAGGGTAAGTTCGTATGCTATAAGTGCGGGAAAGAGGGCCATATCTCTCCCAACTGCCCCAACTTAAGGGTGATTAGTGGATGCTTTATATGCGGATCGACTGAGCATAAGGTGAGGAACTGTCCAAAAAGGGGAATGGAGGCAGGAAACGTAACCACGGGGAGAAACAGTGGTTCTTTAGCAATTTCAGGACCAAACTCAACCAGTACCCCCAACAAAAGCAACTCCGAGGGTCTACAACATGACAGTCCAGGATATGGTGGTAGCTGGAAACAAAACTCCAGGTGCTATTTGAATAACTTATATATCTTATATGATTTTCCTACATAGTAGATTATTGTTTTTATAAAGGAATTTTGAGTTTTCTTTTAGAAATCAAATTTCTGCCTAATCAGAGTGTTATGAAGAATAGTTAAAGATCAGTTCGATCAAGTATGACCGAGGTCTACGTACAATGATTATATACTATGTACCCTTCTGCATATGAGTTTTTAAAGCGGTGATTCCGGGGACGGAATCCTTATAAGGGAGGGTGAATGTAATAACCCGAGATTTTCTATATAAAATAAATAAGAAATTTTGCGTATAAATTTTTTTATTTATTTATTTAATGACAAGAATAAGTGTCTAGTAATCTGAACGATAAATGCGAATATATTTATTACTTGAAAAATTAGAAATAATTTTGGAATTATTAATTACCACAAATTATATTGTTATGGTAATTAATTTCTGTAAGCCGAAATGTTTTTATTAATTATTTTCCATGACAACATGATTGGAAATAATATCTGAAGTGATAATTAGAATTATATAATAAATATTTTATTATATGATTTGTTCAGAATATTTAAGTTAATTATTTTAACTTGATTATTGATGTTGTGTAAGAAAGAGAATTCAGATATGAGATCCAAACCCTGGATTGGGATTGTGATCAAGAGATGAGAATAATAATATTATATTATTTATATAATGATTTTACAGTACCATAAATATGTACTGTGTATATGCGGACAGATAAAGTTGAGCAATGACGGTCAATTAGGTCATATCATATTACCGTGCTGTGAAACCCTAATTATTAAACTTAGTTATGAGATATGACTGAGTAGTGACTGTGTTATATGAAGTTTACTGTGTATAAGAATGTCGGTAATTAGAAGAAATCCTAATTACTGTTTTTACGCCGATAATTAGGACAAGCCCTAATTATTATAACCTTAATCGGTTGAAGTTAGAAACAGTATGTTAATAACACACAGATAATTAGAAAACCCTAATGTTCAATTAAGAAACCCTAATTGGTGACGTTAAGAAACCCTAATTATAGAACCCTAAATTTTCAATCGAAAACCCTAATTTTAAATTACCGGGTTTAATTTCGATGTTATTGTATAAAGTTTTAATTTACCAAATGATAGAAGTAATTGGTAAATGATAAAAATTACCATCTAGTGATTAAATATTATATTTAATTGCTATGTACAAGAATGCCCTTGAAATTATATGTGAAATTACCAAAATACCCTTTTTGTCCATTTTAGTGTATTATTAGTAGCATTATTGCTAGAATCTTTGTAAAAGCTAGCCAACCACCACCTTCTAGAATTCCCTCATGCTACTATGCTATTACACCATCAATTATCAGCCCTAACATGATTGAATTCAATCAATTCTATAAATTAAGGAGAGATTAAGCATATTATGTACACTAATATTATAGCAAGCTTCTAGCTATACTCTCTCAACCTCTTAGCTCCCAAAACCACTTGCCCATACACTCCTAAGCACAGTCCCACGATCACAAGCATAAAAAATAGAAGATCAAAGTCAGAAATCAAGAAATCAAAGTGAGAAAGGTATAAAACACTAAGCTTAGAAATCCTTTGATTCTATGTTATTTGTTGCAATTGATTGTTTAAAGTTGTGTAATATGATGTTAATTGATGATATTGGTTGATAAATCAAAGACCCATAACATCAAAGTACACAAATTTGAAGATTTAAGAAATCTGGAAAATTTCATTTCTGTGATTTTTCGTCAAATGTCAGAGCTTATAGATATTTTCTCGATCATGATTTTTTGTTGTTTTTAAGTTGTTATGTGTTGCCTGATATGTTGAATTTAATCTCCAAAAAGAATCAAGTCCATATATATTGTGGATCAAAAGTTATTTAAGGTCAAATTGGGTTGACCGGCATTGACCGGCTGTTTTTCAAGACTAGAATTTTTCCAGAATTGTTTTTTGGAAAATGTCATGTCTTATATCTTTGTGATCTTTTATTGGTTTTGTGTTTTGAAAGTTGATATGTGTATTCTGTTATGTGGTCTTTAACCTCCAAAACGAATAAGGTCCATATCTATTATGGATTAAAAGTTACTCATGGTCAAACTAGGTTGACCGAGCATGACCGAAAATTCTGGGTAACCCAGAATTTTCAAAAACAGTGTTGACAGCTAGTTTAAGGCTTAATAACTTTTGATTGTGATGTTATAAATCATGGTTATTGGTTGTTACATGTATTATTACACTAGTACTAGAAGATCCAAGTTATAGCCTACCTAGAAACTTCATAGATTGAGAATTATTTATGGTCAAAGTAGCCTACTCGGTTCTGATTTTTGAGTTCTGGGTTTGGTGAAGAACACCATTAGCGACAGTTTTGTCACCTATTGTACCTTTAGCGACAGTTTATTTTCAAAATTAATTATTTTTATTAAATAATTAGTATAAATTAGTTTTAAATTATTAAAAATACAAAATAAATTCCTAAAAATTATTTTAAAGTCCGAAAAATAGTTTTTAATTATTTTGAGTATATTTCATAAATATTTAATATTTTTGGAATATAAAAGGTATTTATTTATTTAATCATAATATTAAATAAATAATTTTAAAATAGTTTTAATTCATGAAAAATCATGAAAAATTATATTATGGTATAAGAAAATATTTTAAGTTATTTCCCATGACTTTTAATATTTTGGGATGAATTTCATTAATTAATGATTATTAATGATATTAAATTTATTTATTGATTATATTAAATAATTAGTTTTAAAAAGATTTTATTATTTTAAAATTATTTTAAATGAAAATAAAATGTTTAAAGATATTTTGAGTTATAAAATATAACTTTTAATATTTATAAGATAATTTCATTAATAATTATATATTAATGATATTTAGTTAATGATTTGTGATATTAAGTTTATTTAATATTTATATTAAATAAATAGTTTAAAAGCAGTTTTATTTATTTAAAAATCATTTAAAAAGGATATTAAAGATTTAAAAATATTTTAAGTTATAATTAATGACTTTTAATATTTGGATAAATAGTACATTAATATTTAAATATTAATGATAATTATCTAAAAATGATTTTAATTATTTTAAAAATCATTTAAGGGTAATATAAATGTTTTAAAAATAGTTTGAGTTATTATAAATAACTTTTATATTTTGGCAAGTGTTTCAATAATAGTTTAATATTAATTAATTATTAATGATAATAGAATTGTTTGATATTTAAATCATTTAATTATGATTAGATATTTGAAAATGCATGATAAATTTTAATAAATGTTTTAAAATTATTTTAAGTCATTTAAAAATAAAATGGTGATATTTCTGAGATGTTGAGGTCTGCGAATAAGAGTCTTAGACTCAAGATTTACCCGATAAAGTCGTCGATGATGCGGCGACAAATGTCGAAATTTATACGAACTTAGATATTTGACTATATTAATGATCGTTTATGATGTAATTTATTAGAGATGTGTGATAATGTGATTAGACTATGTCTTGTTGTAATAGAGCAAGTCTTATGTGTTATGATAAATTGTTCTAATCGAACAAATGATCGATTAATGATAGGTTGTGATATAAAGAGATAGAACCTAAGTTGAGATTTGTAATCGTGAATCAAAAAGTATCTTACCTTTGTATTTCCTTTATGCAATGGACATGAGTAAGAAGTTTGAGAATTATTCTATTCCTGTACAGATTATGTACGCTTTGATTATCAACGTGTTAATTCAAATATATATATATATATATATATATATTCTGTTCGTAAATTTCTAAATGGTTATACAAGTGTCCCCACTTGGATAATCATGGCATCTATTCACATGTTGATACCCTTTTGTCAATTACCCATATATATATATATATATATATATATATATATATATATATATATATATGTTGAATTACATATTATTGTTGAAAGCAAGATTAAAACCTTGGGTTTGGAACCGGACATGTATGAACATCCCTATATGGGAAAAAATTTTGCAAGGCGGATAGAGTGAGTGATGAATTTCGTTCGAGGTTATGTAGTATTGATCAATCTGAGAGTACAATGGGTGATCACCCTCCGTATCGTAAAGTAAGTTATGACGGTTTGCGGATGGATTTGCTAAACCTTTTGAAAATGAAAAGAATGTTCATAGTATGTTTCTTAAACCCTATTAATGAGTAGAGCGAGCCAAATTTAAAGAATTTGAAAGAGAGTTGTTATGTGAATTTTTTATCAAGATCTGATTACTTCACAACTTTCGATTCGTTGTAGAAGTGTTATGTAAAGAGAATACTTATATTCTTTCAAACTTATATATATAATTGCTATTACTTCTTTGGGCACTCAAATGCTCATCCTTGCTTAAATTAAATGTTTTTTTAGCATTATGTGAGCAACTTTGAAGGCTCGAGCACGAACAAAGGGAAAGAAAAGTTGCATTGAATGAGTTTATATTATGAGTTAATGGTTATAGTTGTATTGGTATCTATTCAAGTATTGTAAGGAATGTATTTGAAGGTCTCGTACCTGGGAAGTAAACTTTGATGTATGTAAATTAAGTTTGAATGTAATATTACTATTGTATTATTCAGCTTATAGAAATGGTATCGTGAAGCACCGAGTTTGGGTTTCAAGTTCTCGGATTTGGGGGCGTCACAGGCTCAAGATCGACAGAAGAAATACGTTGATCCACATCGTAAAAATATCGAGTTTGTATCAGGTAGTTATGTTTTCTTGAAGGTCTCTCCTTGGACGGGGAAGATCAGGTTCAGAAAGAAAGGAAAATTGAGCCCAAGATTTATTGGACCATTTGAAGTACTTAGAAGAATCGGAGAAGTAGCGTACGAGGTAGCCTTACCTCCAGCACTCGATAATGTCCACAACGTCTTCCAATTTTCTGTATTACGACCATACAAGGCCGATTACAAGCATGTAATTGAATACGAACCCCTGTATTTTGAGAAAGACTTATCTTATGAAGAAATTCTTGTCCAAATTGTCGACCGAAAAGAACGAGTTCTCAGAAATAAAGTTATACCTTCTGTTAAGGTAATTTGGAGGAACCACAACGCTGAAGAAGCTACGTGGAAACTCGAAGAGAATATGATGAAGAATTACCCTTATTTATTTACTTAATTATGTGTAGGCGATTCTGGGGACAGAATCTTTGTAAGGGGGGGGGGAGAATGTAATAGGTCGAAATTATTGAGTCGTGATTCTGGGGACAGAATCCTTTTAAGGGGAAAAAGATGTGACGAACGAGATTTTGTAAATCAATTTTTAATATTTATTGAATTAAATAAATATTTTTCGATGATTTAATTATTAGATTAAATAATTAATTGATGCAATTGTGGTAGATTAATTTAATTGTATGTGTTACATTTATTAAATTAATGTAGAGAATAATTATTATTCAAATATGTAATTATGTGAGCTTATTGAATTAAATGAAATATTTAATTAAGCATGATGTTATTTAATTAATTTAATTATTAATTAGAGATTTAATAATTTGACACTATTTATTAATGAGAAGTTTAATTATGTGAATTTATTAGAAATTATTATATTTTATTTAAAGTAAATTAAATAAGATATTTGATTTATTGTGCAAGTGGGTGTGACATGATTTAAACTAAATGATAAATGAGTTTATTAAATTAATTGGGTATAAGCCTTTAAGGCTAGCCAAATGAGGCCTTAAGGGGAGTTGAGGGCAGTTAAACCACGTATGGAGCAACTAACCTCAACTCTGCGCATAAAGGCTCAGTTGATATTCTACGTATTCTCCTTTTATTATATTGCTAAGGCTAGAAAACATAACAGAGAGAATTCAGAGAGAAAAGTTAAGAATTTTGAGTGTGTAATTGAAGAAGAGTTTGAGAAGAGTTTCAATTCATTGTTTAACATTACACTCTACGCTCTGGGTAATTTCTCCAAACCCAATTTCTAATTCACGTCATTAGTTTTTATAAAAATGACTTTCATATATTTTGTAAAATCTCTGTAATTGAAAAAGGGTTTTGATTATGAGTTTATATATGGGTTAAGATATATCAAATCGTATTTTATTATATATATATATATATATATATACATATATTATGTGAATTATCATGTCATCAGTTTCATAATACTATGAATTGCTATTTCAAAAATTTATAGAGTATGGGTTTTGGCCTTATGGCCTTATACGTTATATTTTATGTATTGATCGTATATTATCCCTAAATTTTACATTCATATATTATTATGCATGTTGATTCGAAGAGACCAAGCCTTAAACGAACGGATTCAGTGTTATAACGAATCCATAGTGTTAAATTTTATGTTTTTGTTCAAAATCTTCAAGAACAGTACAATTTGCATAATTTAATTCTGTGATTATGTGTTTTAAATAGTTAAAGTCGTTATATAAATGTTGGGTTATGTTTATGTGTGAATTACACCATATGGGTATGTCTAATTTCGAGTAGAAAATAAGAAATTGGAAGAAATTGGCATGTTTTGCGATTTTTCCATAACGACCATTTCTAGAATGTCTGGTATACCAACAATATGTGCCATTACACCGCCTATTTTCTGCACCATGACTCCACTTGCTGTATATAGCGCCATATCTCGAGCCATGCGCCAAGAGTTGGTCATGGTATCATCATAGCAAAGACGAAGACCAAGTGTAACGTATTAAATGGCGTAGAACGCCCACTCTCCAGAAAGTTCAGAAATGAGATTTTTAATTAATTAAGTCTAGCAATGTGAAAGCAACTTAATGTAATGAACATGTACATATGTTAGAAGTATAATGTGTTGATTAATTAGTTGTTTAACATGTAAATAACATATTTACATGTGGATTGAATTATTGATTTCATAAGTAGCTTATTAATTCATGAAGTACAAATTATGTGACAAAGTTGTAATTTGACTAAGTATAGTCAATAATCAAAGTAGACAAAGAAAATGAGTTTATGATGATTAGTTAAGCTATAATTAACGGGTATTGTGAATGTGAATGGTATGTAGAATTAAATTCAAAGAACATGCTTAATTAAAGTGTAATCTACGCACGAGGCAAGTTTCCTAACCCTACTTGTCATTATTGTTCAAGTTTATTATTTACCTCGAGTAAATTATCATTGTTATTATTCAAGTTCAAAGGTTATATTAAAGATTGATAATCTTTTCAAAGCATGATTCAGTTATACAATAATTGTCCTATTGTATACTTCTTGAGATTATTATTCAATTTGAATATCATTATTATTGAACCTTATTAGACTAGCGAACCCTTATTGATTCGACTAGTCCATAGTTGATGATCGTTCTAAATTTCAGAACCCTTGATGAATTATCCAAACCAAACTTCCTTTGGTGTGGACTCGAATGTCAAACTGAGATGAACAACCCTGCAAAGGGATTTACTTATCGTTAGCGTTAAGATATTGTGCACGATGATGGTACTAAATTCGATCCCCTAAAATGCAGTAGAAAGGTCCATAGTCTTATGACTGTTAAAGGTTTCAAGTATAACCCTTGATAACCTAGGACATAGTTCAAGGTCTTATGACCCTCAGACTTCTTTTGATTCTTGCTATTCATTCTTGATTCAAAAGTTGAGCTTTTATTCAGATGTCTTTGATTTATTCGCATGTTATTATACTGTTATTTCATTATTATACTTGTGGGCAATAGTGATCACTCTTGATTAATAATAACATTGCAGTTAAGAACGAAAGAACTGATGAACCTTCCACTAGTAAGGGCAAGGGCAAAGTTAGCAAGTGATGAAGACTTGTTATTTTATTAGATGATGTATTTATGTTTAAGACTTAAGTTAATGATGTTGTTAAGACTTATTTGTTTATGATTCCGCACAGATGTTTAAGGTTAGTTTAACTTGGGATTGTATTAGTATTATTCAGATGTTGTAACCCTTAAGGGGAAGATTTTTATTCTATCTATTGCATGGTTTGCATTTATTATGGGTAGATAAATAGATGATATTTGTACAGTGAAAACCAAATCCCGTGGAATTGAAGTACCCGGATTTGGGAGTGTCACAGAAAGTGAAAGAATTAACAAGGCTAGTGGAAGTAACACGGGAGGTAGTAATAATCAGAAGAAAAGGTGGTCTGACAACTCATCAACTGGAAATCAGCAAGGAGGTCAGAAGAAGAGGATTGAAGCATGCCCAACATGCAGGAAAGCTCATCTGGGAGTTTTCATGAAGGGAAAACGAGTGTGTTACAATTGTGGTTAGGAAGGCCACATAGCACCTAACTGTCCTAACCCAAAGAAGGGTGCCTGCTTCACTTGTGGCCCAAAGGATCATCTGGCAAGAGACTTTCCTAAGAAGGGAACCGTAGGGGTAGGATCAGGAGGGAATAGGGGAAACATCGGTGGAAGCGCTCTGACTATCACAAGACAAACCATAACCAACCGACCGACCGCCAAGACATTCAACATGACGGTGCAAGATGTAGTGTAGTCTCGTGATGTGGTGTCAGGTATCATTCCGTTCAATAAAGTTAATGCTTATGTATTATTTGATTTGGGTGCTACTTGTTCATTTATATCTGATGACTTTTCTAAGAACTTATAATTGCCTAAGGATAAGTTAGAACACCCCATGGACATAGAAATTGCGAATGGAGAAACAATCCCTGTCAAGTATGTACATAAGAACTGTAGAGTGGATATTAAAGGTAATATCATGAACGTAGATCTTATCCCTATTCGACTTGGAGAATTTGACGTTATTTTGGGTATGGACTGGTTATTCAATTACGGGGCTGTAATTGATTGCCAGAAGAAGCGTATTAACCTTATGACTCTGTCAAAGGTTGTGTTTTATGGTAGCAAATCGCCTATACAAGCTAGTTGTCTGATGATGATGCAGGCCAGGAAGTTGTCAAGACAAGGCTGTATAGGATATCTAGCTTACATAGTCGACAGTCGTAAAGCGAAACCGAAAGTAGAGGAGATACCAGTAGTGAAGGACTTCGCAGACGTATTTCCAGATGATCTGCCAGGACTTCCGCCAGACAGAGAAGTTGAGTTCGTGATCGATTTGGCGCCATGAATGGCTCCAATATCGAAGGCACCTTACCAAATGGTACTGGTAGAGATGAAAGAATTAATGGTACAACTACAAGAATTACTGGACAAGAAGTACATTCAACCGAGCGTATCGTCGTGGGGAGCGCCGATGTTGTTTGTGAAGAAGAAGGACTGAACGATGCGGCTCTGCATTGACTATAGAGAACTGAATAAGGTCACAATTAAGAATAGATATCCATTACCGAGGATCGACGACCTTTTTGATTCAATTGAAGGTAGAAATATACTTTTCAAAGATAGACTTGGGGAGTGGTTATCATCAACTGAAGGTGAGGCTAGAGGACGTATCGAAGACAGTGTTGAGAACGAGATACGGTCACTAAGAATTTTTGGTAATGTCATTTGGTCTAATGAATGCACCTGCAGCATTTATGGGCTTAATGAATGGAGTGTTCAAGCCATTTTTGGATAAATTCGTAGTGGTATTTATAGATGATATTTTGGTATATTCAAAAACCAAGGAAGAACATGAAGATCATTTGAAATTAACGTTAGAGGCGTTGAGAAGGGAAAACTTGTATGATAAGTTTTCGAAATGCAAATTTTGGATCGAGCGGGTGCAATTTCTAGGACATGTGATTGATAAAGATGTAATTTCAGTGGATCCATCCAAAGTCGAAGCTGTGATAAACTGGGATCAGCCGAGAACGCCGTCAAAAGTAAGAAGTTTTCTTGGATTGACAGGATATTACAGAAGATTCATTCAAGTCTTTTCCAAGATCACAACTCTATTAACGAATTTGACTCGAAAAGCTGTGAAATTTGTTTCGACGGAGAAGTGTGAGGAAAGCTTTCAAGAACTTAAGAAGAGGTTGAGTACGACACATGTGTTATCTCTTCCAGATGATACAGTAAATTTTGTTGTTTATAGTGATGCGTCGCATAAAGGACTTGGCTGTGTGCTTATGCAAAATGGCAGAGTCATTGCGTATGCATCACGACAATTGAAGGATTATGAGAAGGGGTATCCGACCCACGACTTGGAATTAGCTGAAGTGGTTTTTGCTTTGAAAATTTGGAGGCATTATCTCTATGGGGAGAAGTGTGAAATATATACAAACCACAAGAGTCTGAAATATATTTTTACACAGAAGCACTTGAATATGCGCCAAAGAAGGTGGTTGGAGTTAATTAAGAATTATGATTGTGAGATTTTATACCATCCAGGTAAGGTAAATGTGGTTGCCGACGCCTTACGTAGAAAGGGTCAAGAGAAATTGATGATGTTGACTGCTTAGAATGAGCTAGTTTCAGCTATGAAGAAGTTGGAATTGGAAGTGAAGTATCCTATGGAAATTAATGAGAAGCTGTTTCAGTTGCAATCTATTACAACCCTATTGGATAAAGTTAAGGAGGCTCAACTTCAGGATGAAGAATGTAAAAAGGGTGAAAAAGAAGATATTCGAAGGAACCGAACTATAATTTAAGATGGACAAGGAAGGAATACTGAGATTTGAGAGCAGAATTTGGGTACCGCCAGTACCAGAGATTAAGGAAGACATTTTGAGCGAGGCACATAGCTCACGATATTCAATTCACCCTAGTAGTACCAAGATGTACCAAGATCTTCGACAAAATTTCTGGTGGCCAAATCTGAAGCAAGATGTTACAGTGTGTTGCCAAATGTCTAACCTGTCAGAAAGTGAAAGAAGAACTTCAGAGGCCGAGTGGGTTGCTACAACCATTGGAGATTCCAAAATGGAAATGGGAACATATTACTATGGATTTCGTGGTTGGCCTTCCGACAACTCAGAAAGGCAATGACGCAGTATGGGTTATCGTTGACCGACTGACGAAATCCGCACACTTCCTTCCAATCAAAATCATATTCAACTTAGATCAGTTGGCAAGGTTATATGTGAAAGAGATTGTTTCAAGACATGGAGTTCTGGTGTCAATTATTTTCGATAGGGATACGCGCTTTACATCGACCTTCTGGAAACATCTACATGAATTTATGGGTACGCAATTGCGAATGAGTACATCATATCACCCACAGACAGATGGGCAGAGTGAAAGAACGATTCAGACATTAGAATATATGTTAAGAACTTGTGTAATGGAATTTAAAGGTACTTGGGATGATCACTTACCGCTCGTAGAGTTCGGCTACAACAACAGTTACCACGCTAGTATTGGCATGCCGCCTTATGAAGCATTATACACCAGAAAGTGCAGAACTCCGTTATACTGGGATGAAGTTGGCGAAAGACAATTACAAGGTCCATAATTAGTACAGTAGACAGCAGAAATAGTCAAAGTGATCCGAACAAGACTGGTAGCAGCTCAAGATAGGCAGAAGAAATACGCCGATCCACACCGTAAAAATGTTGAGTTTGAATCGGGTAGTTATGTGTTCTTGAAGGTCTCTCCCTGGAAGGGAAAGACCAGGTTCAAAAAGAAAGGGAAATTAAGCACAAGATTCATTGGACCCTTCGAAGTACTGCGAAGAATCGGAGAAGTTGTGTATGAGGTAGCCTTACCTCCAACACTCGAGAATATCCACAACATTTTCCATGTTTCGATTTTAAGACCCTATAAACCCGATTACAAGCACGTGATTGAATATGAATCCCTTCATTTTGAGAAAGACTTATCTTATGAAGAAATTCCTGTTCAGATTATCGACAGAAAAACAAGTTCTCAGAAATAAAGTAATACCTTCTGTTAAGGTAATTTGGAGGAACCACAACACTGAAGAAGCTACGTGGGAACTCGAAGAGAATATGATGAAGAATTATCCTCATTTATTTTCTTAAATTATTTGTAAGCGATTCTGGGGACAGAATCTTTGTAAGAGGCGAAGAATGTAACATGTCGAATTGATTGAGTTGTGATTCTAGGGACAGAATCCTTTTAAGGGGGGAAAGATGTGACGAACGAGATTTTATAATTTAATTTTAATATTTATTGAATTAAATAAATATTTTTTGATGATTTAATTATTAGATTAAATAATTAATTGATGAAGTTACGATAGATTAATTTAATTATATGTGTTATATTTATTAAATTAATGTGGAGAATTTTATTATTCAAAGTATGTAATAATGTGAGTTTATTGAATTAAAAAAATATTTAATAAGCCTAATATTATTTTATTTAAATTAATAATTAATGAGAAAATTAATTATATGACTATGTGAATTAATGATAAATTATTATATTTGGTTTAAATTAAATATTTGATTTAGTTTATAAAGGGGTGTGACATTATTAAACTATAATATAAGCAGTTTATCAAAATAAATGGGTTTGAGTTTTAAGAATGACCAAACAAGGCCTTAGGGGAGGTTGAGAGCAGTTATCCCATGATGGGTTAATTGACCACCACAACTGCGCTCATTCTTTTTTATAAATTTAGTACGTTTTCTTCTTCTCTCATTTGGCTAAGTCTGAAAAAGGAAAATCAAAGAGAATTAAGAAATTTTGAGTGAAATTATGAGTGTGTGATCAAACATGCAAGTATATAAGAAAGGATCATCAAGGATCATCTCTACTAATCTATAATCTGGGTAATTCCTTAACCAATTTCAAATTACGTTGCTATATTTTTATGAAAATGGTTTTCAAATTCTGTAAAAGCTCTGTAATTGAAAAAGAATAATGACTAGGTGTATATACGTGTTAATATGTTATCATAACATGTTTAACTATATCTTGTATGTTTTCATAACATCAAATTCATAGAAATCTGTCGTATATAGTTTCTTGAAGTTGTAAAGTATAAAATATGGCGACATGGCCCTTACATGCAATTTTAATACGTTAATCATATGTTGTATCATAAATTTTACACTTGTATATAATTATGCATGTTAAAACGAAGAAAACAAACTTCAAATGAACAGATTCGGTGTTATAACGAACCCGTAAGGTTGATTTTTATGTTTTGTGTTCAAAACTTTCAAAAACATCAAGAACAGTAAATTACATGTTTTGATTCTGTAAATTATGTGTTTTAACTTTTTAAAATTATGCTAGAAAAGTTGAGTAATGATTATGTGTATATTATAATGTCTGGGTATGTTTAAATTCATGTATGAATGAAGAAATTGGTAGAGTTTGGGTTGTTCTATGTGTTCTTCATTTAACTACGTAACTGGTTCTGTCAGTATGGCAGCGGCACCGCTCCAAAAAACAAATGGAGCGCACTACATGTGTCTGCAAAACAAGACCGCATGCCGATTCATAGAGCAAAGGTTGCCCTACCTACAGAACTGCAGAAATTTTTCGAAGTGTTCTAGTTTTGAAAATGTGTTTGTAAAACCTAACATAATGAACATGAACGAATGTCATGCATAAAATAATATGTTAATTCACTTACGTTATGCGATTAATTAATAAGACTTAAAAAATCAATAACATATTCAAAGACTAATGTGGGATTCAATAAGTATATCAAACTATTGATTAATGGGTATTGTGAATGTATTGATATGTAGGAATTAATAAAGAACGTGAATTTATCGTAGCTTGTGCAAAAGGCAAGTTTCCTACCCCTACTTGTTATTGTTATTCAAATGTATAAACTTACATTGAGCTAATTCTCGTTATTATTAATCAAGTTCAATTCGTTATATTAAAGATTATTAATCTTTTCAGAGTGTGATTTCTGTTATACAGTTCTTATTCCATTATATACCTCTTGATTAATTATTTGATTTGATTATCAGTTATTGTTGAACCTTGTAAGACTAGCGAACCCTTATTGATTCGACTAGTCCATAGTTGATGAACGTTTTAAATTTCAGAACCCTTATTGAATTATCTAAACCAAACTTCCTTTGGTGCTGACTCTAATGTCAAACTGAGATGAACAACCCTGTATAGGGATTACTTATGCATTAGCGTTAAGATATTGTGCATGTGATGGTACTAAATTTGATCCCCTAAGTACGCAGTAGAAGAGTCCATAGTTTTATGACTGTTAAAGGTTTCAAGTATAACCCTTGTTAACCTAGGACATAGTTCAAAGTCTTATGACCCTCAGAAATCTTTTGATTCCTGTTATTCATTCTTGATTCAAAAGTTGAGTTTTATTCCAGAAGTCTTTGATTCAATCGCATGTTATTATATTATTATTTCATTTTTAAACTTATGGGCAACTGTGCTCACTCTTGCGTAATTATAACATTGCAGTTAAGAATGAAAGGTCCAACGAGCCTTCTACTAGCAAAGGCAAGGGCAAAATTAACAAGTGATGAAGACTTGTTGTGTTATGTGATGTTGAATTTATGTTTTAGACTTATGTTGATGTTGTGTAAGACTATAAACTGTTTATGTTTCTGTAGTTAATATTTAAGGTTAGTATAACCTGGGATTTATGTAATTATTTCAGATAATGTAACTCCTTAAGGAGAGGGTTTATTTCTATCTATTATTGCTTTCTTTTATTATGGATAGGTAGACATATGATGTTTGAATAGTGAACACCAAATCATGTAGGAACCGAAGTACCCGGATTTGGGGGTGTCACAGGTACTATTCACCCGGGGAATTATTCATGACAAAAATTGATTTATTTGTTGTCCAAATCAGTTTTGATTCAATATTATTCTTGTATTTTACTCCACAAAGAAGTATCATGTTGACAATTTCGACATTATTGAATTCTGGATAAATTAAGTTATAAATATTTAAAAAGTTATCATTTGCTTTCTTTTAATTGAATTCTTATATCATTGTCATCATCATCATGCTTAGATTGTGATAAAAGTCATATGTGGCTTACGTGCATAGATGTACTATTGATTGGTATGATTATGACCAGGGATTATTTGGTATAATCATGACCGTAATGTTACAAATGATGTGGTAAAATTCCTCATTGGCCCGTAGTGCATTGATGGACAGTTGTTGGTATGATCATGACCATTGATGATTACATGAATATCATTGGCCCATAGTGCAGGGATGATTCGATGATGTGGTTTAATTATTAAACTGAGTCTCAGTGAAAAAGTTGATGAAAAACTTTTTAAATCATAAAACATAGTAGATATCATGCTCTACTTGACTCTTCTATTGGATTGCTTGTTCCGTTGCACTAAAACTTGATGTTTATTGTATTTTATCAGTTTAACATTGTTGAAGGCTAACGATAATTTATTCTTCATTATCTTAGTCATAATATTTCTTACTAGGCTAGTTGAGCTCACCCTTTTGTTTCATTGTTTTCTTCAGAAAATGAGAATGTAGCTGGGACTAGTCGGGGAACAGAGTGACGGTCCGAGATGATGGCTATAGTAGTCCTCACTATTTCAGTGATAATAAATGTAATGAGGACTTCATTTTAGTTTGAATATCGTCTATGAGACAATATTCGTGTAAAAACTCTAAGCTACGTTGTTGTCGCATTGTATAAAAGAAGTTTGTATTTGATTTATGTACCATGTATTTGGCGACTCAGAATGGGTGATGTATACCTATTTTGGGGGCGTCACAGTCACCCTATGAAGTCTTATATGGGAGGAAATGTAGAACACCTTTATGTTGGGATGAAGTCGGGAAAAGGCAAATGCTAGGACCTGAAATAATCCAACAAACTACTGAAACCATCAGAATTATACGTGAACGATTACAAGCATCACAAGATAGACAAAGGAAATACGCTGATCTACATAGTCAACAACAAAACTTTAGCGTAGGAAGCCATGTATTCTTGAAAGTATTTCCTTGGAAGGGCAAGATACATTTTGGCAAGAAAGGAAAACTACGTGCGGGATTCATTGGACCTTTTGAAATTTTGAGGAGAATAGGTGAAGTTGCTTATGAAATAACACTACCTCCTGAGTTAAACCGTATTCATAATGTGTTTCATGTGTCCGTATTATGACCTTACAAACCTAATTACAAACACGTTATAAATTATGAGCCAATCCAAATCGAAGAAGATCTTTCTTATGTAGAAGAACCTGTGCAGATCGTTGATCGTAAAGAGCAAGTTCTGAGGAATAAAGTAATAACATCGGTCAAAGTGATTTGGAGGAATCAGAACATTGAATAGGCTACACGGGAGCTCGAAGATAAAATGCGAGAGAACTATCCCCAACTGTTTACTTAACCTGTACTGTAATTTCGAGGACGAAATTCTTATTACTGGGGGTGATTGTAAAACCCCAAAACCCTAATAAGACTCGGATATGTAAATTCAGTTATATTAATAAAATCACTCCGTTCTGAAAGTGTTATGTGTTAATATATACTATGTTTAACAAATTAGGTTAAATCAATTTTTGTCCAAAAATTGACGTGCTTGACACCTCGTGCTTAAAAATTTTCTTCCGAAAATTAACTTTTCGGTATATTTGTTTTGACAAGTTACTTTTTCGTGCTTACACTGACAAAACGCTTTGTCATGCTTGTTAGGATTTATAGAAAATCTAAGTTAAGAACCCTAGATTATAAACCCTAACCCTAATTTGTAAACCCTGACTAATAAGCTTGACAAAACCCTAATTAGGTTATGCTAACACCTAATCATGATTACTAACCTTTAATTAGGTACTATAAATATCATTAAGTAACCCTAATCATGAAAAACAAAATCCTAATCAAGATTAGTGAGGATTATGGCATAATTTAGCTACTAATTATATCAACTAACTTACAAGTATGTTGAGTGTCATCCACACAAGTTCCAAGACATCACATGACATGCTTCCAAACTCCCAAGCACCACCACAGTCACAGATTAGATCTTTTAGGAGGCAAGCAGGTGGAAAAATGACCAAAAAGCCAAGTTAGAAAATTCTATAAAAGGAAACCCTAGCTCAGAACAAACCCACGAAAATTATAAGCCTATACACTAATATAACTTGCCTATACAAGCCCTGGTGATAGCAACAACAGATTCAATAGTTAGAAATCAAAAATCAAGCAAGAAAAGTGCAAACCCTAATTATTAGCTAGATCTTTGATGTTTTGTTCAAAGTGTTGTTTTGATGTTTAGATATATGTTATAACATGTTTGAAAGTATGCTTATTTGATAGAACACGTTTTCATAACATCTACATGCCTCAAAGTGATGTTTTAAGCAATCTGGAAATTTTGGAAAAACAAGTCTGATAGTTGAATGTCAGAGCCTGTAGATCCATGTATGTTAATAGTTAGGTCTGTTAATTGTGTGTTATTTATAGTATGCCATGAGGTCTTTAATCTGGAAAAGAAAATAGGTTCATTAGAACCATATATTGCAAGATATAGGTGGTCAAAGGTGGTTGACCGATAACGAAGTTCCGTTTTCTGGGTCACCCAGAAAACTCAAGAACAGGTTGAACCGACTACTTTGACCAACCTTTTAATCGCTTTCTGTTAGATATTATAATGACTTTTTGTAATGAATTAATACCTTGACATACATATTACATATCTATGACATTCAATTGATTATACAAATCATAGGATTACCAGAATTAATGGTCAAAAGTCGTTGACCGAGCATGACAAAGTTTTCTGGCTTACCTAGAAAACTGATGAACATGAAGAACAACCTTTGGTTGTACTTTGACAAACATAGATCGATGCCTTAGAATCAAACTTTGTCCAACTCAGTGTTCCATAAATGTTGTAAAGCCCCCAAATCTGGGTACTTAAAACCCGAACTCGGTGCTTCACGATACCATTTCTATGAGTGGAATAATACTAATAATAATAACAATAATATAAAGATCAACTTAATTTACATATCATCAGAGTCTGAATCCCAAGTACGTAACCTTTAAACATTCATTATAACCCATGATAGATAATATATATCATATTTGTCTTAATAAAGTTAATTATTACATAAAATAGCATTTCTTTCCTTCAGAAACCTTTCCCTTTCCCTTGTTCTTAGCAGAGCTCTCTGGTCGTTCACACTTAGCTGAAAATATTTAAATTAAGCAAGGATGAGCATTTGAGTGCCCAGCAAGTAATAACAATTATATATATAAGCTGAAAGAATTTAAATATTTTCTTTATACTACCCTTCTACAACGATTCAACAAGTTATGAAGTAACTGTACCAATGATAATAATATATCAATTCTATACCAAAATTTTGAAACTACGTACTGACTATAAATAGGGTTTAGGTGACATGCTATGAACATTGTTTTCAATTTTCGAATAGGTTAAACAGAAATTCATCTGCAAACCGTCATAACTTACGGGCACGGGGGGTGATCAGCCCGTTATGCCCTGCATTGATCAATACTACGTACAAGAATGAGGGTAACGTTCACTCTGTCCACCTTGGGTGCATAAAAAGTTTTCCCGTGTAGGGATGTTCATACTTGTTTGGGTTCCAAATCAAAGGTTTTATCTTGTTCAACAATAATCTATAATTCAACATATATATATATATACGGATAATTGACAAAGGTATATCAACATGTGATTAAATACAATGACTATCCAAGTGGGGACACTTGTATAACCATTTATAGAAATTAACGAACAGAATATATATATCTGAATTTGCCATATACTAACATTTTGATAATCAATGAGCATATATAATATAAGGTTAATAATATGTACAGAAATAATATAATTCATAAATATCTATACTCATGTCCATTGCATAAAGAAAATGCAAATGTAAGATACTTGCCCGATGCGCTGCTTACAGTTCGCAACTTAATTCTATCTTTTATATCACGACCTATCATTAATCAGATCAATCGTTTGATTTGAACAATAAACTATAACACATAGTAGTGCAGTTCACAGTCTGCACATAACCTAATCACATTGTAACTTATGTTTAACAACCATTGAATCACAAATAAACACATATTTAATCAAATTATCTAAGTCCAGATCAATTTCTGAAATATGTCGGTGTACCGACAGCTTTATCGGGTAATTATCGAGTCTAAGACTCTATTCTGTAACTCAATGTGTGTAAGTATCAGTCATATTATTTTTAAATGACTTAATATAATTTTACAATATTTATTATAATTTATCATGAATTTTCAAACACCGGAATCATTATTAAATGATTTAAATATTAAACAATTTTATTATCATTAATATTTAATTAATATTAAACTATTAATGAAATCATTTCTAAAATATTAAAGTTATTTATAATAACTTGAAATACTTTTAAAGTATTAATATTACCCTTAAATGATTTTTAAAATAATTAAAATCATTTTTAAATAATTACCATTAATATTTGAATATTAATGTACTATTTATCAAAATATTAAAAGTCCTTAATTATAACTTAAAATATTTTTAATTCATTTATATCCTTTTAAATGATTTTTAAATTAATAAAACCATTTTAAAACTATTTATTTAATATAATTATTAAATAAATTTAATATCATTAATAATAAATTAATAATTATTAATATTAAATTATTAATGAAATTATCCTTTAAATATTAAAAGTTATATTTTATAACTTAAAATATCTTTAAACACTTTATTTTCATTTAAAATGATTATTATAATATTAAAATCATTTTTAAACTAAATTATTTAATATAATTATTAAATAACTTTAATATCATTAATAATAATTAATTAATGAAATTTATCTTTAAATATTAAAAGTTATATTTTATAACTTAAAATATTTTTAAATACCTTATTATTATTTAAAATGATTTTTAATATAATAAAATTATTTTTAATTAATTTATTTAATTTATTTAGTAAATAACTTAATGATCATTAATATTAAATAATTAATAAAATTTGCTTTAAATATTAAAAGTTATATTTTATAACTTAAAATATTTTTAAATAACTTATTATCATTTAAAATGATTTTTAATATAATAAAATCATTTTTATTTTATTTAATGTATTTATTAAATAAATTAATTATCAATAATATTTAAATAAATACTAATATTTATGAAAAATATTTTAAATTATTAAAAGTTAATTTTATAATTTAAAAATAATTTTTAAAATAATTTTTGTAAATTTCGGAAATTAATAACTATTTTTAAATAATTTTCAAAATTTTAAATAATTAATTTTAATAAAAGTTTTGCTAAGGACTGCCTATAGCGACAGAACCGTCGCTATAGGTGTTCTTCGTGTTCTTGGCTAAACCCAGAACATTCATGCCAGTTTTCTAGTTGCTTAGTTTGACCAATCATAATTTAGTGTGTGATGTGTTTCTAGAAATTCTGTTGCTCATATTGTGTAGTGCTAATGCAAGACTACAAGATACAACAATAAATAGGATCATAGCATGCATAACCAAAGAGGTCTGAGCCTTCAAACAAGCTGTCAGACATGTTCTTCATTTATGGGTTACCCAGAAATGAAGAACAAATTGTCTGTCCATTTTTGGGCTTCTATAACATGTGAGATATGAAATGTTTTAGTGATTTACAAGATGCAGTATGTAACCAACATGTAATAGAGTAGATCTATTACAAAACATCAACAAAATCTCAACACAATCGACATATACAGATCGGTCAAACCTTGTCAGAAATACATGATCATACGTTTTCTGAGTTACCCAGAAAATGTATTTCATGTTCTTCCTGCTCGGTTTGACAGTTCATGAAATCCAACACGAATGATGTTTAGACTATATAAAAGTTTGAATCAATAGTTAACATAACATACTACAATATGGTTTCAACAAAATACTCAAAACATCTACAATCGGACAGATCCATGGCCAACAAATACTTGTCAGACTCTAGTTCTCGGTTTCTAGGCTACCCAGAAATGGTCCAGTCAATGCCGGTCAACGACCTTTGATCGGTTATAACTTACAATATACAACTAATCTAGGCCTGATTCTTGATCCAGATCCAAGATCACATAACAGACTACAACTACAAACTTTCAAAACACAAAAATCATTAAAGATCACAGAGATATAAGGCCTGACATTCGTTGTCAGACACCAAAACAAAAATTTTCCAAATTTTATAGATCTTCAAATCTGAGTCTCTAGATGTTATGGATCTAACATCTAGCAACCCAGTTCATAATTAGATACCTTATACAACATATTTAACACAAAAAAATAACATCTAACATGAGATCAATGGACAGATTTTCAAGTAGAGTTTATACCTTTACTTTGATCAATCTTGATCTAAGGCTACTGATTTGTTTTTGATATTAGTGGGGCTCGGTTCTTGACTGATCTTAGGAGAGAATTTCGTAGGTGGGGAGCTTGAGAGAAAATGTTTAGTGTTTGGAAAAATTTGAGCTAGCAAAATGAATTTCTCTCTCTCCAAATCTATTTATATAATGTGTTATATGCATGAATGGCTGAGCTAGAGCTGAGTGCTGTCATTTGAAGTCAATGGAGTTAGTAAGATTAGGTCACCCACTCCATATTTGCATAGATACACAAGTTACATAATAAAAATATCCAAAGAGGGGTATTTTGGTTATTTGGGTGGGAATTTTAATGGCAATCTTGTCACTTGGCAAACCCTTAGGGTTTGACCCTTAGTGTTTAACCCTTAGGGTTTAACCCTAAGGTTTAGCACAAATCAAATGTAAGATTTCCAATTTAGGGTTTGCACAAAAAAAATAAAATTAAATAAATTTTAGTTTCTAAAATTTGTAATTAGGGTTTTCTTAATTAAATTAGGTTTCTAATTGAATTATACAGGAACATTAGGGTTTAAATCATATAATTATGATTATCCTTGCTAATTTAACAGTTAGGGTTTATAATTAGTAATTAGATTTTAAAATTACTAATTAGGGTTACTAAATATAGAAATTAGGGTTTCTAATTTAGTAATTAGGGTTTTTGTGATTAACAATTATAATTCTAATACTTGTAAATTAATCAACTTATCACAATTACTAACAATCTCGAACTCTAATTTGAGTTTCCAATTAGGGTTTCTCATTTCAGAAATTAGGGTTTTAGAAATATTAATTAGGGTTTTTAGATTTTAGTTAGGGTTTACCTAATTAATCAAATCATTATCTAATACACAGTATAAATCGTATAATACAATTATATAACAGTCTTAAACTCACAATTGATTTTCAACTTAGGGTTTCCCTCAGTAAAACTAGGGTTTAACCAATTAATATTAGGGTTTTGAAAATATAAACCATAATTGACCAACCTCCTCAATACATATATACATTACATATTTATAGTATTGAAAAATTAAAATATAATTAATATTATATTATTATTGCTATTCCTTGATAAAAATCCAAAATTAGGGTTTGGATTTCATATTCGATTTATTCTTCATATTTAACCTTAATAATTAAGGTAAAATAATTAACTTAATAATCAGTACTAAAATTCATATAATAAAATAATTATTATAATTATTCTAAAATCTCTCCATATATTATTTAAATAATATATGCTTATATTTTCATGGAAAATAATTAATAAAACATTTCTACTATAAATTAATTATTATAAGAATATACTTTATAAAAATCAATAATTCTAAAATAAAATTTATTTGTAAATATTTATTTAATAAATATATTTTTATTTACCACATAAATACTTATACACATTATCTTGTACAAATCCTCATCCTTCAAGTAAAAAAAAATTATACGCAAAATTTCTTATTTATTTATATAGAAAATATCGGGTTGTTACATTCACCCTCCCTTATAAAGATTCCGTCCCCGAAATCACCGTTTTAAAACCTATACATACAAGGGTACATAGCATACACAATCATTGCCAGTAGATCTCGATCATAATTTGATTGAACTGATCTTTAACTATTCACATAAAGCTTGTCTTTCTGATTAAACGGAAATTTAATATCTAACAGAACTCAAATTCCTCCCTCAAAATTTCTTTATAAAATAATTTACTATATATAGGAAAATCATGTATAATAAAATAAAAGTTATACGAATAATACCTAGAATTCCATTGCCAGCTGCTGCCGTATCCTAGACTGTCATGTTATAGACCCTTGCTGTTGATTTTGTTGGTTTGTTTGACGAAGTTGGTCCGGTGATTGTTAACGTCCCGCTGCCAGTGCCCGTGTTCACACTTCCTGTCTCCGCCCTCCTCTTCAGACAATCATTCACCTTGTGCTCAGTCGATCTGCACAGAAAACATCCATTGTTCATCCCAGGATTGGGGCAGTTGAGAGAGATATGGCCCTCCTGCCCGCACTTATAGCAAACAAATTTTCCTTTCAGACCTTCTTACTTCACCTGCACACTGTCTGTTTCTTCATACCTTCTTTCTTCACCTGCACACTTCCAAAACTGCTCCCCTTCCTCTTGCTACTACTACCCCTATTACCACTATTAATTTCCACTTTCCCAGCTCCTTCGGTCTTACCCTTATTCTTCCTCTCCTTGTTGTAGAGGCTCACAGCCTCACTCCCCTCCTCAGCAATAATCGCCTTCTCCATGAGTGCTGGAAATGTAGGAATCTGCAACACCGCCACCTTGTTGTAGAGCCAGGTGTTAGTTCCCAGAGGACACTATAGATCTAGAAAGAGGGGGTTGAATAGATCCTTCTTATTTCAAATACTTTTGTTGTTAATGTTGTATTGTTCATATTTAAGTATATGACAAACATAAGAATCTTTTCAAGCACATCGGAATAAGTAAAAGATTCCCCTTCATTGATATATTCATAATCATACATACATTGTTCGTTGGGTTAGTTTAGTTGTAAGCAGTTAGAACATACATAGCAGTTATAGACATAATGTAAAAGACACAAGAGGTTTTAAGTGGTTTAGAGACTCAAGCTCCTAATCCACTTTTCTACTTTCAACTAGCAGGATTTCCACCAAGAAGGCAAGACTCGAATCTCTACGATTCCTTCAAGGCCGCGTGACCTTGGGACTTGATTCACTAAGAACTCTTTAAGGCCAGCAGCCTTGGGACTCCTCTAGTTCCCTAGGAACTCTTCAAGCCCAGCAGGCTTGGAACTTCGTTTAGTCCCTCTGGACAAGGACCCTTTGGCCTTGCTTTGTTTAGTCCCTCCGGACAACGACCCTCTTAGCCCTGCTTCATTTAGTCCCTCTGGACAAGGACCCTTTCATGCCCTGGCTTCGTTGAGTTGTTTGTTTGTTGTTGTTGGAGTCGGTGCTGAGCTACTAAGATGTCTTCATGCTCTGAACATCTTCTATCCTTAACAGCTTGGCTTGATCATCCTTGAAGAAAGCAGTTTGAGTATTGCATGATACTCACTTCTTAGGTTGCTCAACTACTCCGGATGACCCCTTGATGAACTGCCTTGAAGATCATTCTCCTTGGTACTTGATGGTCGCATACATGAGAGGCTTCTAAGATGACCGTAAGCTCTTCATTATAGTACTTAGAAGCTTTCTCATGCTTTCCACCAAGATGGCTTTTGTGATCTCCCTTCTTGCTACTTGATGCCTTCTCATGATGGACTTGCTAAGATGATTGTAGGCTCTTCTATATTATACAGAGAGTCTTCCCATGATGGACATCCAGATGGCATGATGCTCTTCTTTCTATCGACAGTTCAGAACACTCTTCAGGTAGTAGAACTCTCACTTCTACATAGTAGAACTCACACTTCTACTTCTTGCTTGATCTGACTTCTGAGTGTTCTTGGTGGATTGTAGAGTGAGCCTTCGAACTCACAATTACTCGGTTGGATCAGTCCACCTTCTCTCCAAATTTAACAACTCCAGCAACCTTGGATCTTTGAATCTCTTTCTCATTTATACTTCTTCTCAATCCTTCCGTTGGAAAGTAACCGCTGAAGGCTATTCAAATATCTTCACAGATCTCAAGTTGCTTGATGTAGACTTCTTGATGTGACTTGTCATACTTTTTCTGACGCTGTAATCTCATCGTTTCACCACCCACCTCGCCGGATGTATCACTTTACTGTCTTGGGCAGGTTGAAGACTTTATTACCTCTTTCTGATTTCTCGATCAGAGGTTGTCCTATTGCATCGATGCTCTCAATAAGCACTTGTTAGAATGTTACCCTTCAGATTTAACTGTTGCCAATGCTTTAGTCTTCAGGTATTTGAACTCTACTATTTTGATGCATGTCTTCAAGGACCTGATCGTAGTGTCTTGTTGATTGTTGCTCGTTGACTCGTAGAGTTAACACTACGATCCTGAAGAGTGTTGATTTGATCTTCAATGTAGAACACCTCTTCCTTGCATTGTGCAGCACTTTAATATTTCTGTTTGCTTCGACTGTTCTCAGATACTGATGACCTAATTCCTTGCTCTGGTCCCCTTTTGAATATCAAGACACTTCCAATTTGTGGCGCGTCCAGCTTACTTTCTCCTGGTGATCTTCCTCTCACTTATCATCAATGAACTGACCCTGCACTTAATCACTTTAGCCTTTCTTTTCAGAAGATGACCAGTATCTCGGTTCACCTTCCATCAATTCCTTCTTTATTTGGCAAACACTACGATCTTGGTTGCTTCCAAGATTGTTGTCTTATTTACACTTGATAGCTACTGCATAAGCTGACTTTCCTTAGTCAGCTTCTGAAGTCTTCTTTGGATCTCCTTGTGGAAGACTTCATCACGAATGGCCTTACACTTCAATCTTAATGCTTATTGGGTTTGTTCTGAGATCTTCTGTTAGTCTGCATGTCATTCGTTGAGTGCTCTCTGGTTCCCTTTTTGTGGATTGCATCTTTGCAGTGCCAACCAGAGGTTTCGTACCTTTGGATATTCCGGGGACCGCCATTCTTTGAGAATGATTCCTTTCTACGATTCTGACTTGGCATTGTGAGCATTTTTGTTGGAGTCGTAGGTCTGCACTCTACGATTCAGCTTTGGCTGTGCAGACACTACGATCTTGAGATCAGATCTTGATACTCTACAATTTCTGCCTTGTGCTTGTTGTCTTCATCTGATCTTTCCCGACTACGATCTCTGTATGCACTCAATGGACTCTACGAACTCAGAGTGTTGTCTACGATCCTTGACTTGGCTTCGCCATCACTAAGCTCTACGACTCTGAGTGTAGTCTACGTTTCAGACTTGACTTCGGCAGATGATCGTTCGGCTCTTAGGCAGGCTGTCTCTACGATTCTGAACATAGCTTTCTCAACACACTAAGATCCCGAGGAAGCTCTTCTCGATACACTACGATCCTTCTTTGTTTCCCGGCGCTCTCTTAACTCGAGATCTACTATCTTGATACTCCTATTACGCCTCGATAGCTCCCGAAGTTAACCTTGACTCACCCTGGCAGATCACGACTTACAGTGCGGTTTCGACGATCGAGACTAGCCTATCTATTACATCATAAGATCAACCTAACAAGCTTGATCTTTCTATATTTATAGTCCTTGTACATAATTTCTTTTTAAGGACTTTATAAAGCTGTCTTTCTTATGTAGGATCAACCTAACATATTTGATCAATTCATTCTAAGTCCTTGTACACATATTTCTATTATCTATCAGAGGACTTTACAGCTTTTCTTAATGCAAGCATACTTGCATATTAGTCATTCATATACATATATATCATAATCAAATCATATATAAATAGGAATAGCATTCTCATGCTTATTCCTGACACCAGGGTTTTAATCCCAGCTCAAATCTTCTAGCTTTCCTAGCCTCCGTATCAACTTGATGCGGGCAAACCTAGCTAACTCATTAAATTTTGCGACGTATTCTGACACCGTCATATTCTCCTGCTTCAATTCTAAAAATTTAACCTCCATCCTAGCCTGCATACTAGGTGAAAAATAATTATCGAAGAACAGTGTCTTAAACCTATCCCATGTGACTACACCTTCCCCTGCCCTCGCCTGGTTCGCTTCCCACCAAAAATTTGCCTCCCCCTTTATCATGTAAGTGGAAAAAGCAGTCTTCTGCCCTTCATCTAATCTAGCTACCATGAATGCTTTTTCAATCTCATTGACCCAAGTTTAGGCTTCTACAGGGTCAGTTGTACCTTAGAATTCTGGAGGTCCAACAGCCTTAAAGTCTTTGAAGTTTGCTAAGCGATTATCCGACTGATTCCCAACGACTGGTATCCCTTGTTGCATGGCCTGAGATACCATGTTTGCAAAGTGCTGCATCGGGTCTGCTTGTTGTTGTCCCTCAACGTTGTTGACAGATTCTTCTGCCCTTTGGTTTCGAGTTCGACGTCTTGGCGGCATTATCTGATTAAATAAAACCATAAATTTAACTTACATTCTAAACCTTATCATATCAGTTTATTATTTTAAACTTGTTTCATCACTCAAACATAGATTCATATTCATTTAATAAATATTTTGCATAACATACCACATAATGCTTTAAACATCAGTTATCCCTTGGTGACTACAAAAGTCGGGATTTACAAACTTGATCATTACAAAAGTTGGGCACATTACATTAAACAGGCATACTTATCCTATATATTACATTAAACACACCTACATCATAGAACCTATACTACTTATTTATTAAACCTCTTCCTTGGACAACTTTTTACCTGATGACCTTCTATCCCACAGATAAAACATGCTCCTGGTTTGTAGTCAGGACAATACAGAGTAGTATGTCCTTCATAACAGCATAGATAACATATTCTTTTCCCTTTCTTCTTATCGGATTTTCCTAAATTATGGTCTTCTATCTTTCTTTTCCCTTTCTTGCTCGGAGCTGCACACGATGTGTTGTTTGTGGCTCCCATCTGATCAATTTGGATTTTAAGCTTATCTTGTTCTTCCATTGTTTCTATTAACTTTGGACGAATTGACTATTTAATGACTTTTCTATCTCCCATGACCCTTCCGCAGGAGAAGAAACCTTATTCCTCAAATCAAGCACCTCACCACGCTTGATCGACTTCAACTTTAGTGTCTGAATCGCTATTTGTCAGCTCTACCATCTCCGGATCTGGTACTACGTTTTTTACAATAACCACATCGTCTGAGTTGTTTGCATTGTAAGCCTCCTTTTCAGCTATTGGCTTCGATATCAGCTCGGGTGTATGGGTTTGACCCTTCGTCATGCTATAAGCATATAACAAGCCTTTTCCACCAGACATCTACACACATAAATTATCCTGATTAGCATATAGTATATACACACAGCAAATAAGAGTTTTATATAAGTTATCTTTTATTTTATTTGACGATGAACTTAGTCAATTCATCTCTTTTTAAACTCTATATGAGTTATTTATATTTTTAACATTTCCCTCTGTTCTAAGGTTATAGCCTAAGGTCTAGCCCTCCTAAGGTTTTTAACCCTAAGCTCTGATACCAACCTGTAAAGCCCCCAAATCCGGGTACTTGAAACCCGAACTCGGTGCTTCACGATACCATTTCTATGAGCGGAATAATACTAATAATAATAACAATAATATAAAGATCAACTTAATTTACATATCATCAGAGTTTGAATCCCAAGTACGTAACCTTTAAACATTCATTACAACCCATGATAGAAAATATATATCATATTTGTCTTAATAAAGTTAATTATTACATAAAATAACATTTCTTTCATTCAACAACCTTTCCCTTTCCCTTGTTCTTAGCAGAGCTCTCTGGTCGTTCACACTTAGCTGAAAACATTTAAATTAAGCAAGGATGAGCATTTGAGTGCCCAATAAGTAATAGCAATTATATATATAAGCTGAAAGAATTTAAATGTTTTCTTTATACTACCCTTCTACAACGATTCAACAGTTGTGAAGTAATCTGTACCAATGATAATAATATATCAATTCTATACCAAATTTTTAAAACTACGTACTGACTATAAATAAGGTTTAGGTGACATGATATGAACATTGTTTTCAATTTTTGAATAGGTTAAACAGAAATTCATCTACAAACCGTCATAAACTTACGGGCGCGGGGGTGATCACTTGCTTTTGCCTCAGACGATCAATACTACGTGCAAAAACGAGGTATCGTTCACTCTGCCCACGTTGGGTGCATAAAAATTTTCTCCAGTGAAAGTTTTCATACTTGTCCGGGTTCCAAATCAAAGGTTTTATCTTGTTCAACAATAATCTATAATTCAACACACAAACACACACACACACACACACATATATATATATATATATATATATATATATATATATATATATATATATATATATATGCGGGTAATTGACAAAGGTATATCAATATGTGATTAAATATAATGACTATCCAAGTGGGGACACTTGTATAACCATTTATAGAAATTAACGAACAGAATATATATATCTGAATTTACCATATACTTACATGTTGATAATCAATGAGCGTATATAATATAAGGTTAATAATATGTACAGTAATAATATAATTCATAAATATTCTTACTCATGTCCATTGCATAAAGAAAATATAAAGGTAAGATATTTTCGATCGCTATTTACTGATTCGCAACTTAATTCTATCTTTTATATCACGACGTATCATTAATCAGATCAATCGTTCGATTAGAACAATATACTATAACACATAGTACTGCAGTTCGCAGTCTGCACATAACCTAATCACATTGTCACCTATGTTTAACAACCATTGAATCACAAATAAACACATATTTAATCAAATTATCTAAGTTCAGATCAAATTTTCGAAACATGTAATAAAATAAACTGACTTTATCGGGTAATTATCGCGTCTAATACTCTATTCTGTAACTCAATGTCTGTAAGTATTAGTCACATTATTTTTAAATGAGTTAATATAATTTTAAAACATTTATTATAATTTATCATGAATTTTCAAACACCGGAATCATTATTAAATAATTTAAATATTAAACAATTTTATTATCATTAATATTTAATTAATATTAAACTATTAATGAAATCATTTCTAAAATGTTAAAGTTATTTATAATAACTTGAAATACTTTTAAAGTATTAATATTACCCTTAAATGATTTTTAAAATAATTAAAATCATTTTAAATAATTACCATTAATTTTGAATATTAATGTACTATTTATCAAAATATTAAAAGTCATTAATTATAACTTAAAATATTTTTAATACATTTATATCCTTTTTAAATGATTTTTAAATTAATAAAACCATTTTAAAACTATTTATTTAATATAATTATTAAATAAATTTAATATCATTAATAATAAATTAATAATTATTAATATTAAATTATTAATGAAATTATCCTTTAAATATTAAAATTATATTTTATAACTTAAAATATCTTTAAACACTTTATTTTCATTTAAAATAATTATTATAATATTAAAATCATTTTTAAACTAAATTATTTAATATAATTATTAAAAACTTTAATATCATTAATAATAATTAATTAATGAAATTTATCTTTAAATATTAAAAGTTATATTTTATAACTTAAAATATTTTTAAATACCTTATTATTATTTAAAATGATTTTAATATAATAAAATCATTTTAATTAATTTATTTATTTCATTTCAGTAAATAACTTAATGATCATTAATATTAAATAATTAATGAAATTTGTTTTAAAATATTAAAAGTTATATTTTATAACTTAAAATATTTTTAAATAACTTATTATCATTTAAAATGGTTTTTAATATAATAAAATCATTTTTAATTTATTTAATGTATTTAATAAATAAATTAATTATCAATAATATTTAAATAAATACTAATATTTATGAAAAATATTTCAAATTGTTAAAAGTTAATTTTTATAATTTAATAATTATTTTTAAAATTATTTTTGTAATTTTTGGAAATTAATAACTATTTTTAAATAATTTCTGGAATTTTAAATAATTAATTTTAATAAAAGTGTCGCTAAAGATCCTTTATAGCGACGAGTAACTGCTATATAGGTGTTCTTCGTGTTCTTGGCTAAACCCAGAACATTCATGCCAGTTTTCTAGTTGCTTAGTTTGACCAATCATAATTTAGTGTGTGATGTCTTTCTAGAAATTCTATTGCTCATATTGTGTAGTGCTAATGCAAGACTACAAGATACAACAATAAATAGGATCATAACATGCATAACCAAAGAGATCTGAGCCTTCAAACAAGCTGTCAGACATGTTCTTCATTTCTGGGTTACCTTGAAATGAAGAACAGATTGTCTATCCATTTTTGGGCTTCTATAACATGTAAAAATATGAAATGTTTTAGTGATTTACAAGATGCAGTATGTAACCAACATGTAATAGAGTAGATCTATTACAAAACATCAACAAAATCTCAACACAATCGACATATACAGATCGGTCAAACCTTGTCAGAAATACATGATCATACGTTTTCTGGGTTACCCAGAAAATGTATTTCATGTTCTTCCTGCTCGGTTTGACCATTCATAAAATCCAACACGAATGATGTTTAGACTATATAAAAGTTTGAATCAACAGTTAACATAACATACTACAATATGGTTTCAACAAAATACTCAAAACATCTACAATCAGACAGATCCATGGCCAACAAATACTTGTCAGACTCTAGTTCTCGGTTTATAGGCTACCCAAAAATGGTCCAGTCAATGCCGGTCAACGACCTTTGACCGGTTATAACTTACAATATACAATTAATCTAGGCCTGATTCTTGATCCAGATCCAAGATCACATAACAGACTACAACTACAAACTTTCAAAACACAAAAATCATTAAAGATCACAGAGATATAAGGCCTGACATTCGTTGTCAAACACCAAAACAAAATTTTTCCAAATTTTGTAGATCTTCAAATCCGAGCCTCTAGATGTTATGGATCTAACATCTAGCAACCCAAATCATCATTAGACACCTTATACAACATATTTAACACACAAAAAAACAACATCTAAATGGGATCAATGGACAGATTTTCAAGTTGGGTTTATACCTTTACTTTGATCAATCTTGATCTAAGGCTAGTAGATTTGTTTTTGATATTAGTGGGGCTCGGTTCTTGACTGATCTTAGGAGAGAATTTCGTAGGTGGGGAGCTTGAGAGAAAATGTTGAGTGTTTGGAAAAATTTGGGCTACCAAAATGAATTTCTCTCTCTCCAAATCTATTTATATGATGTGTTATATGCATGAATGGCTGAGCTAGAGCTGAATGTTGTCATTTGAAGTCAATGGAGTTAGTAAGATTAGGTCACCCACTCCATATTTGCATAGATACACAAGTTACATAATAAAAATATCCAAAGAGGAGTATTTTGGTCATTTGGGTGGGAATTTTACTGGCAATCTTGTCATTTGGCAAACCCTTAGGGTTTGACCCTAAGGTTTTGACCCTAAGGTTTAGCACAAATCAACTGTAGGATTTCCAATTTAGGGTTTGCACAAAAAAATAAAATTAAATAAATTTTAGTTTCTAAAATTTGTAATTAGGGTTTTCTTAATTAAATTAGGTTTCTAATCAAATTGTACATGAACATTAGGGTTTAAATCATATAATTATGATTATCCTTGCAAATTTAACGGTTAGGGTTTATAATTAGTAATTAGGTTTTAAAATTACTAATTAGGGTTACTAAATATAGAAATTAGGGTTTCTAATTTAGTAATTAGGGTTTTCATGATTAACAATTATAATTCTAATACTTGTAAATTAATCAACTTATCACAATTACTAACAATCTCGAACTCTAATTTGAGTTTCCAATTAGGGTTTCTCATTTCAGAAATTAGGGTTTTAGAAATATTAATTAAGGTTTCTAGATTTTAACTAGGGTTTACCTAATTAATCAAATCATTATCTAATACACAGTATAAATCATATAATACAATTATATAACAGTCTTAAACTCACAATTGATTTTTAACTTAGGGTTTCCCCCAGTAAAACTAGGGTTTAACCAATTAATATTAGGGTTTTGAAAATATAAACCATAATTGACCAACCATCCTCAATACATATATACAGTACATATTTATAGTACTGAAAAATTAAAATTTAATTAATATTATCTTATTATTCTCATTCCTTAATAAAAATTCAAAATTAGGGTTTGAATTCTATATCTCGATTTATTCTTCATATTTAACCTTAATAATTAAGGTAAAATAATTAACTTAATAATCTATACTAAAATTCATATAATAAAATAATTATTATAATTATTCTAAAATCTCTCCATATATTATTTAAATAATATATGCTTATATTTTCATGGAAAATAATTAATAAAACATTTCTACTATAAATTAATTATTATAAGAATATATTTTATAAAAATCAATAATTCTAAAATAAAATTTATTTGTAAATATTTATGTAATAAATATATTTTTACTTACCACATAAATACTTATACACATTATCTTGTACAAATCCTCATCCTTAAAATAAAAAAAAAATTATACGCAAAATTTCTTATTTATTTATATAAAAAATATCGGGTTGTTACATATGTACTTTGACATATATACTACCTATTATAACAAACAAAACACAAATCTATTACACGGATTAAAAGATATAGAAGCTACAAAACCATTGGCCGACCATGACCACTGTTTTGGGTTACCCAGAAACTCAAGAACAGCTCTGACAGTGACTTTGAGCCTCTATAACTTCGTGTTATTTGTAGGTTAAAGCATGATATTGATCTGATGTTGTACTACTGTATGAGTACTATAACATCCATGCTTGTCCAAACCCAGAATCATCAACAGTAGCAAATTAGATCAAGGTCAAAATGGTCCATAGGCCACGACCGACTGAAACCCAGTAACTCAAGAACACCTATAGCAACACTTCTTGTCATTATAGGGCTTTAGCGACATACATTAATTATTTTTTAAGAAATTAATTAATAAAAATTAGAAATAATTAATAAATAAATGTAAAAACAGTTTTAAAAATTATTTTAAGTTATTATAACTAACTTTTAATTGTTTTACATAAATTCAATAAATTTTTTTTGGATATTATTAATAAATAACTTAATAATAAAGTAATTAGAATAATTACTTATAAATAATAAATAATTATTGAAAAATAATATTAATGATGTAAAAATCATAATAAATGGTTATAAATTATTTAAAAATAGTAAACAAAGTTTTTTATAAATTTCTAAGTAAATATTAATTATTTAGAAATAGAAATAAATGATTTAAAAATCATTTAAGGGATAAATAAATACTTAAAAATTAGGGAATTGTTAAATCCATACTACTTTTTGTTATTTCCACAACAAAATTGTCGTTTTAGATGTATAGCGATGGTGAAAACCGTCGCTATAGAATCTATAGCGACACTTTTGTTATGGAAATAATATTTTCTGGTGTGGATTTAACAATTTCCAAAAATTATTATAAGCTTATAGAAATTATTATAAGGATATTTAAATTATCTAAAAATATAATAAAGCATATAAATAAAATTTAGTCGATTTATTAATACTCCGTAAAGTCTTTGGACACTGAAACCATATCAAACTTAACCCGAACATATGTAAATTTTGTATTTGAGTATTGTTATCAATACTAATGTGTTGGATTTATATGAATGAACATATTGGGTGTTTATTAACGAATCGGGTAGCATTACTTGACTGATCTTCGCTCAGGCAAGTTTCCTAAACCCTAACCTTATTTCTTCATTATGCAAGTTCCCTTTTTTAACCAATTTTACTTACGCAAATTTCTTGAACCCTGTGTATTCATTAAACAAGATCCCTATCTTGATTTGCTTTTTATATTATATACCAAACCTAAACTTGAATTACCACTTATTGTAATGTTATTGTTATAGCTTCAGCGTAACTAAGAAATGAATTATTTATTCATATGATATTATTTATTAAGCATAAATTGTTGTGTCAAACCAAATTGTTTTGGTAAGACATCCTATACTGAAGTTGTGTATCCCGTAAAGGGATCGATGTTTGGTCAATAATATATTGACGTTGGGTACATGTGAGCACTAGTAGGATGAGATGAATACCCTTAGAATATTGAATAGGCTGATCATCTATCTCATATCTAAACAAAGTTTCTAAGTCTGTGTGACTGACATAAATAAAAAGTCTAGAAATGGTTGAAAAAGAAATTCCAGAAATAGTAGCAACTATCAGTTAAATTTTAAATTATTATACTTCTTCAAATCATATATTGTTATAAATATAGAACATGTTGAGCATGTCATAGCTCACCCTTGCAAATTATTCCCTTTGCAGTATTAGATGGTAACCCTGAAACTTCTAGAGTTAATAAAGAGAAGCGTCCCTATTTTTATTTTATTATCTACTTGAATGTAATACTTTGTAATAATAAATTATGTATGAAGAATCATGTAATCGAACCATAATGATATATATAACATCTTTTATTTCCACAACCGTGTTTTCTTTACATATATAGATGTAAATAGAATTTCTAATTTAGTTGAGATCCTTGGAAACTATTTATCTGAGTGAGGGTATTGACAACATGGATTGTTCATGTTGTTGTTGATACTCTGGATTTCGGATAGATAGGTACTATCGATATGATAGTGTAAATTCGCATAATATAGACTATACATCTGAGTGAGGGTATTGGTAATATGGATTGCTCATGTTATTACTGGTACTCTGAATTTCAGATAGATATATACTATTCACAGATACAGTTCATACATCAAAATGAGGGTATCCAAACACAGTAATAGTTCTCCTAAGAATTGTTATATGTTATGGGATACTATGAATCTTGGATCTATGGGAATTGCATCTGGTTATAATCGTATAGTCACTCAATTAGATATAAGCATATATTCAGATACCATGGGCGTATAGATTCGAATGCGTTATATACATTGACTAGTAGTAAGCACCATATCAGATACCGTCGAAGTATAGATATGGGTGCGTTACAAGTTTGTTATCAGAGTTGTTAAGGCTATAGATATAAGGAAGAGAAATCTTAGTATATAGTCTTTGAGTCTGTAAAAACATTACACATAAAAATAACATTAAAAATATTATGTTTGTATAAATTTCCATACTAGTATTAAAGGAGTTTTTTTTATAGATGGCCAACTCCAGTGCTAAAGAAATGGTGATAGTAAACAATCCACCACAAATTGAGTCATTTATATCTAGTGATGCAGAGGATGAAGAATTGTTTCATAATCAACAACCGCTAGATGCTGAGGAAGAGGAAGATCCAGTAGCAGGAAATTGATGAGAATTGATGAACATGATGAACCAATGGCATCACTAATGAAGACTTCTGAATATGAGAATAATAAAATAAAGTTTAGGGCACACTTAGCTGAAGGGATGTTAGAGCATGAAAGGGGAACTAATAACCGACTAAAACTATAACTGAATCATGCACAAAGGGGCAGAAAGGAAATAAAATCAAGGCTTCTCAAAACATCTCTAGTTACTCGAGATGTTTTCAATGATTTGTAGCACCGAGCAGTTCGATATCCGGTGGAGGAGAAGAAAATTGCCTACCTAATAGATCGATATGTGGAATGCCACATAATCCAGGATTCCTTCGATAATGTTAATGAGTTCAAGAGGGTAGTATAGAAGTCTAAATGCTCTATAATAGTATGAATAAAGAAGCATTTAAAGTTGTAATATAGATAGTAGTATGTGTAAACTACTAAGTTATTTTGTATGAATCTTGTGATATATAAATAAAAGATATGTTTGTTTTATTCAAATTCTTATGTGGATTTTTGTTGTTATTTTATATAGAATCATGCCACCAACCAGAAGACCCCAACGAGAGATAGATAATGATGATAATCCTACCCCAAAATTTATTAGAACTTTTGTTAGGTGCTATAAATAAACCTATAACCCAAAACACTTCTTTTAAAGATTTTAAATTAGTTGGTCCACCCGAGTTCAAAGGTACATCTGAACCTGTCGATGCACAAATCTGGAATACTAAAATAGAGAAGAAAAAAAATTAGTAACCAATGTCAATAATAATCAAAAGACCACTTTTGTAACCTTTTTCTTGAAAGGTGAGGCAAATTTCTGGTGGGAATCAACTAAGGGATGGGTAGAAATTGCGAACAATGAAAAGATACCGGTTAAGACCATATATAGGGACTATAATATGGAGATAAAGGGTCATAATTTTTTGGTAGATCTTATTTCAATTCAGTTGGGAGAATTTGATGTAATCTTAGGAATGGATTGGTTAGTTAAACATAATGCGATGATCGATTGTCATCAAAAACGTATAAACCTTTTGACTGCGTCGAAGTCAAAGGTAGTATTCAACGGTGCTTGTTCACCTAAGCAATCTCGATGTCTGACCATAATTCAGGCAAAAAGGTTACTTAGAAAATGTTGTTCATTATTATTTGGCCTATATAGTTAATACTCGACATGAAGGAGTAAAACTAGATCAAATACATATACTTAAGGATTTTCCCGATGTGTTTCCAGATGACTTACCAGGTTTACCTCCAGATATGGGAATTTAAGTTTTTCATTGATCTTGCACCGGAAACGTCACTAGTTTCTAAGGCACCATATAGAATGACACCAGTAGAACTATTACTAGTACAACTATAGGAACTCTTATATAAAAAGTACATACAACCTAGTATTTCACCTTGGGGAGCACCAGTGTTGTTTGTAAAGAAGAAGGATGGAACCATGAAGTTATGTATAGACTATAGAGAATTAAATAAATTAACTATTAAGAATAAATATCTTTTACCAAGAATTGATGACTTTTTTGACATATTAAAGGGGGCCGAACACTTTTCCAAGATTGACCTTAGGACATGTTATCATCAGTTAAAAGTAAGAAAGGAAGATGTGCCGAAGACATCATTTAGGACACACTATGGACATTATGAGTTTCTTGTAATGTCTTTTGGGTTGAAAAATGCACCGGCAGCATTTTATGGACTTGATGAATCGAGTGTTTAACCATGCTTAGACAAATTTATTGTAGTGTTTATCGACGATATTCTGGTATACTCGAAAACACGGAAAGGGCATGTTGAACACTTGAGAGTCATTTTGGAGATATTACGAAAGGAATAACTTTATGCAAAGTTCTCCAAATGTGAATTTTGGTTGAAAAGGGTTCAATTTTTAGGCCATGTAATTGACAAAAATGAAATATCAGTAGATCTAACTAAGATCGAAACGGTTTTGAATTGGGAACAACCAACAACTCCAACAGAAGTAAGAAGTTTTCTCAGTTTAGCGGGTTATTATCGACGGTTCATAAAAGATTGTTCAAAAATAGCAACTCCACTAACTAATTTAACTCGAAAGACGATGAAATACGTCTGGACAGATAAGTGTGAACAAAGCTTCCAAGAGTTGAAGAAGCGACTAAGCATGGCTCCAGTATTGTCCTTACCAGATTATACATGAGGCCTTGTAGTATTTAGTGATGCGTCACACAGAGGTTTAGGGTGTATGTTGATGAAACATGGGAGTGTTATTGCTTATGCATCACAACAACTCAAAGATTATGAGAAAAAGTATCCTACTCATGATCTAGAGTTAGCTGCGGTAGTTTTTGCTCTAAAAATTTGGAGGTATTACTTGTACGGGGAAAAGTGCGAGATATATACAGATCATAAGAGTCTGAAATATATTTTTACACAAAAGGAACAGAACTTAAGGTAGAGAAGATGGTTAGAACTGATAAAGGATTTTGATTGTGAAATCTTATATCATCCCGGTAAAAATAATGTTGTGGCTGATGCGTTAAGTCGAAAGAATCAAAAAAATGGAACACAATAACCACCAATGATAGGTTAATAACAGATTTTGAAAAATTAGAAATTTGGGTTGAATGTCCAACTACCTCTACCCAAAAGTTATTCATCATAGAGGGAGTTTCGTCTCTACTTGATAAAATCAAAGAGATGCGGGAAAAGGATGAAGAATGTCATAAATGTAAATCTAATCTAACTCATATTAAGTATAAAAACTTTAGGATAGATAAGGATGGAATAATAAGATATGACGATAGAATCTGGGTTCCGTTAAACCAAACCTTAAAAGATGAAATCTTAAACGAAGCTCATAATTCTAAATTTGCCATACATCCTGGCAATACTAAAATGTACAAGGACTTAAGTCGATACTTTTTGTGGTCGAATATAAAAAGAGAAATAGCCGAATGGGTAAGTAAATGTCTCACGTGTCAAAGGGTTAAGGATGAACATCAAAAGTTGAGTGGTTTACTTCAACCTTACCAATTCCTGAGTGGAAGTGGGAACATATAACCATGGACTTTGTAGTAGGCCTTCCAGCTACACAGAAGGACCATAATGCCATTTGGGTAATAGTTGACCAGTTAACCAAATCAGCTCACTTTTTACCTATTAAAGTTACTCATAACTTAGACCAACTTGCCAAGCTGTACATTAATGAAATCATCTCTAGGCATGGAGTACCTATTTCTATAGTATCAGATCGAGATCCACGTTTTACTTCAAATTTTTGGAAGAGCCTTTAAAAACACTTAGGAACACATTTAAGATTGAGTACAACTTATCACCCTCAAACTGATGGGCAAAGTGAAAGAACCATTCAAATATTAGAGGATATGTTACGAACATATATCGTCGACCTCAAAGAAAGTTGGGAAGATCAATTACCTTTGGTAGAATTTGCCTATAACAACAGTTATAATGCTAGCATAGGTATGCCACCCTATGAAGCCTTATATGGGAGGAAATGTGGAACATCTTTATGTTAGGATGAAGTCAGAGAAAGGCAAATGCTAGGACCTAAAATAATCCAACAACTACTGAAACCATCAGAATTATAAGGAACGATTACAAGCAGCACAAGATCGACAGAGGAAATACGCTGAACCACATCGTCAACAATGAAACTTTAGTGTAGGAAGCCACGTATTCTTGAAAATATTTCCTTGGAAGGGCAAGATACGTTTTGGCAAGAAAGGAACACTAAGTCCGAGATTCATGACCTTTTGAAATTTTGAGGAGAATAGGTGAAGTTGCTTATGAAATAGCACTACCTCCTGAGTTAAACCATATTCATAATGTGTTTCATGTGTTCGTATTATGACCTTACAAACCTGATTACAAAGATGTTATAAATTATGAGCCAATACAAATCGAAGAATATCTTTCTTATGTAGAAGAACCTGTGCAGATCGTTGATCGTAAAGAGCAAGTTTCTGAGGAATAAAGTAATAACACCGGTCAAAGTGATTTGGAGGAATTAGAACGTTGAAGAGGCTACATGGGAGCTCAAGGATAAAATGCGAGAGAACTATCCCCACTGTTTACCTAACCTGTACTGTAATTTTGAGGATGAAATTCTTATTAGTGGGGGTGAATGTAAAACCCCAAAACCCTAATAAGACTCGGATATGTAAATTTAGTTGTATTAATAAAATCTCTGTGTTTTGAAAGTGTTATGTGTTAATATATACTATGTTTAACAAATTAGGTCAAATAAATTTTCGTCCAAAAACTTAACGTGCTTGACACCTCGTGCTTAAAAAGTATCTTCTGAAAACAGACTTTTCGGTATATCTGTTTTGACAAGTTGCTTTGTCGAGCTTGTTAGGATTTGTGGAAAATCTAAGTTAATAACCTTTACAAACCCTAACCCTAATTTATAAACCCTAATTAGGTTATCCTAACACCTAATCATGATTACTAAACTTTAATTAGGTACTATAAATATCATTAAGCAACCCTAATCATGAAAAACAAAATCCTAATCAAGATTAGTGAGGATTAGGGCATAATTAAGCTACTAATTATATCAACTAGCTTACAAGTAGGTTGAGTGTCATCCACACAAGTTCTAAGATATTACATTACATGATTCCAAACTCCCAAGCACCACCATAGTCACAAATTAGATCTTTTAGGAAGCAAGTAGGTGAAAAAATGACCAAAAAGTCAAGTTAGAAAATTCTATAAAAAGGAAACCCTAGCTGTGAGACCCCAGATTTTATGAATAAAGATTTAATTTTCTTGAAATATTTTTTTAATATTATGGTGTGGATTTGATATAATGTTATAGTTGTGGGTAATATTTATAAATTTTGCAAAGTATGCAAGTTGTTGTATAATATTCGATTGGTCGGGGAATATTCGTTTTAACAGGAAATATTCGTACAACGGCACAATTATTGGTGGACCCCACAACAGAATTATTGTCGGATTGAGAAAATGACAAAAATATTTTATTGAAAATAACGACGGAAGTTTTACCATTAATACTGTTGAACTACTCGATAGTAAAAGTACAGTAATACGCGTGGTTGCATAGTAGCACACGGTATTGATTATTGATGCTTATGTGATAAGTCACTCAATTTTGTTTTATTAGTATTATTAATGTAATAAAACAGAAAAGCTTTTTATATAAAACAGAATACTTTTATAAAGTTATTCGTTTTATTAGGCTAATAGTAAAATCTTTTTATATAAAATAAAATACTTTTATAAAGTTATCTATTTTATTAGACAATAATTAGAATAAATTATATTTTATTATGCATAGTGTTTGCATAGTAAAATCTTTTATAAAGTTATTCATTTTATTAGATTATAAATAGAATATATTATATTTTATTTAAAAGATTTTTCTTTAAATATGGATCGTCGATTAAAGTAAATCAAACTGGACCGTTCATGAGTTGAATTCTTATGCGGTCCATTTTTTCTATAAATGAAAGCTCATTCCTTCATTATTTCTTACGAGTTCTTTGAAACTCTAGAGAGATAAACTATAGAGAGAAAGAAGAAAAGTATTCTGCTACTTCACTACTCATATATCCAGTACTCTTCTTCTTAAGGTAAGGGATATTATTTGTTGTACTCGTAGGGGGTATTATTTATTTTGTATTCATGAAGAGAACTTTTGTTATTCCATTCTTTATTATTCTGTTGGAATAACCTGTATACGCAGACTCCCCTATACTTGGTGAAGTCCTTCTATTATTCCATTCTTTATTATTCTGTTAGAATATCCTGTCTGTGCGTTTTACGCCAGATCTAGTTTCGTATTTATTATTCTGTTGGAATAACCTGCATGTGCTATCTATCACATGCATGGTGATTTCTTTTGTTATTCCATTCTTTATTATACTCAGTTGGTTAAAACTTTGACTTCTATACTCCATGAAATTAGTGGAATATCCTTGATATTTGCGCTTCATCCAGTATCTTTTCATGGAAATATTCTTCTGAGCATTCTTGAATTTTACTCTACAAAGAAGTATCATTGTTGATAATGTGGACGTTATTAGTTCGTGGATAAATTAATTCTTGAACTTGTTTTATTGAATTCTTATATCATTGTCATCATCCTCATGCTTATATTATGTTGAAAGTCATCTGTGGACTGTAGTGCATAAACGGACTTGGTATGATTTTGACCAGGGATTATTCGGTATAATCATAACCGTAATGTTACAAATGATGTGGAAAAAGTCCTCATTGGCCCGTAGTGCATTGATGGACAGTTTTTGGTATGATTGTGGATATGGATTCTCTTCGGCCAAGGGTGCAAAGATGAATTATTTTATGGCATGATCAGGACTGTTGATGAAAACACAATTATCTTTGGCCCGTAGTGCATGGATAATTCATGGTTGTGATACTAAAGAATATCATTGGCCTGTAGTGCAGGGATGATTTGATGATGTGGATTATTTTTTTAGCTGAGTTTCAGCGATAAAAGTGATGAAAAACCTTTTAAATCATAGAAGATAGTAGATTTTATTCTTTACTTGACTCTTCTAATGGATTGCTTGTTTTATTTATAGATTAAACTTGATGTTTATTATATTTTATCGGTTTAACATAATTGAAGGCTAACGATAAATTATTCTGCATTATCTTAGTCATAATATTTCTTACTGGGCTAGTTGAGCTCACCCTTTTGCTTTCATTGTTCTCTTCAGGAAATGAGAACGTAGCAGGGACTAGTCAGGGAACAGAGTGATGGTCCTAGATGGTGCATTAGTAGTCCTCACTATTCTGTGAAATAGTGTGATAATAAATGTAATGAGGACCCCATTGAGTTTGTATATTATCTAGATGACAATATTTGTATTAAAACTCAAAGATATGTTTAGTTGTATTTTACACACATCGTTGTTTAATTAAGTTGTATTTGAATTTTTTGTACCATGTATTTGGCGACTCAAGATGGGTGATGTATACCTATTTTGGGGGCGTCACAGTTGGTATCAAAGCTTAGGGATATGATCCTGGTGAGATGTGAGACAAGAACTAGGAGGGGAGAGCGGGAATTCCTTCGCTAGTATGACCTACCTAAGTTTATTTGGTATTTAATTGGTCTGTCAGAGTATAGGGATAATATGTGATATGTTAATTAACCCTTGTTTTGTGGCAGTATTAGAAAATGACATCTGAGAATGTTGAGAATAGCAATGGAGCACATGAGACTGTGGAGACACCTCTAATCACCAACCAAGATAATGTGATTAGAGATATCCATGTGGTGATTGAGGAATTAAAAGTTGCACTCAAGCTAGTCGCAAAGGTAACAATTGAGAGTGAGGAAGAAGAGGAACCTGAGGAGGATTTATTAGAAGAACTTATTGATCAAAATGTAGAATTACAAAATCGTATTCATGAGTTAAAAGAGAAGGCTGAAGAACGGAAGGCAGTCGTGGGGCAAAGGAATGTAACAATTCAAAATTGTATTACCCGATGTGCAATAGTAAAACAGAGAGCGCTTTGGAAAGTATACGATATTAAAATTTGGAATCGAGAATTAAAATGTCAAGGAGCATTTGAAAGAAGAAACAATCGAGCAGTGAGAATGAAAGATGCATGGGTAAAAGCCACACGACGCTGTTGATATTGTGGAAAGAGAAGTCCGATCTAAGAAAGCTAAAATAGATGATATGTATTTCTTTTTGACAAAGAATTGGGAGAACCCATCATCGAAGTTTTGAATTACCCTATACATTGCGGTCAACCCCAATTCGATATGGATCGAAGGCTAATGATTCAAATCATGGAGCAGGAGTACGACGAAGTAGTTGAGGGTGGAATATGCCCTATAGCGAAAGTCAATTCCAGTGGTAATGACGACACCAAAGACTGTCCCGAACAAGTCAAATTTGGTAGTTTAAGGGAGAGCGTTTTTCCTGACGAGGAATCGAACGAAGTTATCACGGGTTAGTTAATTATAAATTCTTGCGAAGTCTATACCTTATTTGATACCGGTTCTACCTATTCTTTTATCTCTCTTACTTGCGCTCAACGTTTAAATTTAACTCCGGAGAAGTTAGACTTTGACTTATTGGTTGAAACTTCGTTAGTAGAAACCTTCGTTACCTCCACTATTTATAAATCTTTTTGATTCAAATCGACACTTTCACGTTACCTGTCAATCTTATCTCTTTGAAAATACATGCCTTTGATGCAATTTTTAGAAATCGATTGGTTAACTACTCATCATACTTTTCGTAAGGTTGTTAGCTTTCATATTCCTAACCAACCTGTTATGCGAATTCAAGCAACCAAACCACTAAAGTCAATCATTGTCATATCAAGCCATAAGTAAAGAGCCCCAGTCCTTTCGTTGTTGACTTCCTTGTGTGGAATGTACCGAAGCCAGACTTTCTGTAGGCGACGTCGTGAATGACGATGGCAAGTTGATAGGTGTCACTATCCAAGTCTTGGATGAGGGTCACAGTTTTGAATGATATTTCTATTGTTAATAAATTTCCTGACGTATTCTTGAAGACTTCTTAGCCAACCCCTAGAGAGTGAAATCGAATTTTGTATTGACCCCAGTACAAAACCAATTTCTTAAACCCTCAAATATTTCTTCAACTAAAATGAACGTAGCATGCGCCAAAGACGTTGACTCGAGCTGTTGAAGATTACGATCGTACCATTAAATATCATCGTGGAAGTATGAACGTGGTAGCTGACGCGTTGAGTAGAAGATCGTATGCGGTTACAAGTGAGAATATATGAACCCACGTGAAGATAACGAATATACGATTAGAATCGACTTTAATCGATAAAGTTAAAGTCGCTCAAGCTACATACTCAGAGCTGATGAATGTGAAGAAGAAGGTTCAAGAGGGCGTTATTCTAGAAACAAGAATAGACGAAGAGAGGAAATCTCAACCCTCGATTTAATTGGCCCATTTGAAATCCTCGATGAAGTAGGAACTGTGGTCTATAGACTCGTTTTACCGCCAAGTATGTTGCGTGTTCAGAACGTTTTTTTTACGTATCGATGTTACGTAAATATGTGGACGACCCAAACCACATTATTAAATTTGAACTAGACAAGATAACAGAAGATTTAACATATGAGGAGATACGTGTTAAAATCTTGGATAAGAAGGATCATATTCGACACTCAAAGGTTATACCTCAAGAATTAGAATCTGAAATGAAGTCAAGGTATCCTCACCTCTTCTAAGATACCAAAATGCACGTAGACGTAAATTCGAGGGGCGAGATTTCATAAGGAGGGGAGATTGTGAGACCCCAGATTTTATGAATAAAGATTTAATTTTCTCAAAATATTTTTTTAATATTATGGTGTGGATTTGATATAATGTTATAGTTGTGGGTAATATTTATAAATTTTGCAAAATATGCAAGTTGTTGTATAATATTCGATTGGTCGGGGAATATTCGTTTTAACAGGGAATATTCGTACAACGGCATAATCATTGATGGACCCCACAACAGAATTATTGTCGGATTGAGAAAACGACAAAAATATTTTATTAAAAATAACGGCGAAAGTTTTACCATTAATACTGTTGAACTACTCGGTAGTAAAAGTACAGTAATATGCGTGGTTGTATAGTAGCACACGACATTGATTATTGATACTTATGTGATAAGTCACTCAGTTTTGTTTTATTGGTATTATTAATGTAATAAAACAAAAAAGCTTTTATATAAAAAATGTAATACTTTTATAAAGTTATTCGTTTTATTAAGCTAATAGTAAAATCTTTTTATATAAAATAAAATACTTTTATAAAGTTATACATTTTATTAAACAATAATTAGAATATATTATATTTTATTATGCATAGTGCCTGCATAATATTTGCATAGTAAAATCTTTTATAAAGTTATTCGTTTTATTAGATTATAAATAGAATATATTATATTTTATTTAAAAGATTTTGCTTTAAATATGGACCATCAAATTAAAGTAAATCAATTTGGACCGTTCATGAGTTAGTTACAATGCAGTCCATTTTTCTATAAATAGAAGCTCATTCCTTTATTATTTCTTACGAATTCACTGAAACTCTAGAGAGATAAACTATAGAGAGAAAGAAGAAAAGTATTCTGCTACTTCACTACTCACATATCCAGTACTCTTCTTTTTAAGGTAAGGGATATTATTTGTTGTACTCGTAGGGGATATTATTTCTTTTGTATTCATGAAGAGAACTTCTGTTATTCCATTCTTTATTATTCTGTTGGAATAACCTATATACGCGGACTCCCCTATACTTGGTGAAATCCTTCTGTTATTCCGTACTTTATTATTCTGTTGGAATATCATGTTCCAGACGCGTTTTACGCAGGACTGGTTCCGTCTTTATTATTCTCATTGGAATATCTTTGTCTATGCGTTTCTACGGGACCTAGTTCCGTATTTATTATTCTGTTGGAATAACCTGCATGTGATATCTATCACATGCCCGGTGATTTCTTTTGTTATTCCATTCTTTATTATACTCAGTTGGTTAAAACTTTGACTTCTATACTCCATGAAATTAGTGGAATATCCTTGATATTTGCGCTTCATCCTATATCTTTTCATGGAAATATTCTTCTGAGCATTCTTGAATTTTACTCTACAAAGAAGTATCATGTTGACAATGTGGACGTTATTAGTTCCTGGATAAATTAATTCTTGAACTTGTTTTATTGAATTCTTATATCATTGTCATCATCCTCATGCTTATATTATGTTGAAAGTCATCTATGACCTGTAGTGCATAGATGGACTTGGTATGATTATGACCAGGGATTATTCGGTATAATCATAACCGTAATGTTACAAATGATGTGGAAAAAGTCCTCATTGGCCCGTAGTGCATTGATGGACAGTTTTTGGTATAATTATGGCTATGGATTCTCTTCGGCCAAGGGTGCAAAGATGAATTGTTTTAGGCATGATCAGGACCGTTGATGAAAACACGATTATCTTTGGCTCGTAGTTCATGGATAATTCGTGGTCGTGATACTAAAGAATATCCTTGGCCTGTAGTGCAGGGATGATTTGATGATGTGGATTATTTTTTAAGCTGAGTCTCAGGGATAAAAGTGATGAAAAACCTTTTAAATCATAGAAGATAGTAGATTTTATTCTCTACTTGACTCTTCTAATGGATTGCTTGTTCCGTTGCAGTTAAACTTGATGTTTATTATATTTTATCAGTTTAACACCGTTGAAGGCTAACGATAAATTATTCTGCATTATCTTGGTCATAATATTTCTTACTAGGCTAGTTGAGCTCACCCTTTTACTTTCATTGTTCTATTCAGGAAATGAGAACGTAGCAGGGACTAGTCAGGGAACAGAGTGATGGTCCTAGATGGTGCATTAGTAGTCCTCACTATTCTGTGAAATAGTGTGATAATAAATATAATGAGGACCCCATTGAGTTTGTATATTGTCTAGATGACAATATTTGTATTAAAACTCACAGCATATGTTTAGTTGTATTTTACACGACTGTTGTTTAATTAAGTTGTATTTGAATTTTGTACCATATATTTGGCGACTCAAGATGGGTGATGTATACCTATTTTGGGGGCGTCACACTAGCTCAGAGCAAACCAAAGAAAATTATAAGCCTATACACTGATATAACCTGCCTATACAAGCCCTGGTGATAGCAACAATAGATTCAATAGTCAGAAATCAAAAATTAAGCAAGAAAGGTGCAAACCCTAGTTAGTAGCTAGATCTTTGATGTTTTGTTCAAAGTGTTGTTTTGATGTTTAGATATATGTTATAACATGTTTGAAAATATGCTAAGTTAATAGAACACGTTTTCATAACATCTAAATGCCTCAAATTAATGTTTTAAGCAATCTAGAAATTTTGGAAAAATAGGTCTAACAGTCGAATGTCAGAGCCTGTAGATCCATGTATGTTAATAGTTAGGTCTGTTAATTGTGTGTTATTTGTAGTATGACATGAGGTCTTTAATCTGGAAAAGAAAATAGGTTCATTAGAACCATATATTACAAGATATAGGTGGTCAAAGGTGGTTGACCGATCACGAAGTTCTGTTTTCTGGGTTACCTAGAAAACTCAAGAACAGGTTGAACCGACTACTTTGACCAACCTTTTAATCGCTTTCTATTATATGTTATAATGAATTTTTGTAATGAATTAATACCTTGACATACATATTACATATCTATGACATTCAATTGCTTATACAAATCATAGAATTGCCAAAATTAATGGTCAAAAGTCGTTGACCGAGCATGACAGTTTTCTGGGTTACCTAGAAAACTGATGAACATGAAGAACAACCTTTGGCTGTACTTTGACCAACATAGATCGAGGCCTTAGAATCAAACTTTGTCCAACTCAGTGTTCCATATATGTAGTTTGACATATATACTACCTATTACAACAAACAAAACACAAATCTATTAAAAGTTATAGAAGCTACAAAATCATCATTGAACCATGACCACTGCATTGCAGGTTACCAGAAAACAAGAGAAGCGACTCGGCGGTGACTTAGAGCCTCTATAACTTCTTGTTATATATAGGTTAAAGCATGATATTGATCTGATATTGTACTACTATATAAGTACTATAACATCCATGCTTGTCCAAACCCAGAATCATTAACAGTAGCAAATTAGATCAAGGTCAAAATGGTCTATAGGCCATGACCGACTGAAACCCAGAAACTCAAGAACACCTATAGCGACATTTCCTGTCATTATAGGGCTTTAGCGATAGACAGTAATTGTTTTCTAAGAAATTAATTAATAAAAATTAGAAATAATTAATAAATAAATGTAAAAAGAGTTTTAAAAATTATTTTAAGTTATTATAACTAACTTTTAATTTTTTTTACACAAATTCAATAAATATTTTATTTTATTTGGATATTATTAATAAATAAGTTAATAATAAAGTAATTAGAATAATTACTTATAAATAATTAATAATTATTGAAAAATAATATTAATGATGTAAAAATCATAATAAATGGATATAAATTATTTGAAAATAGTAAACAAAGTTTTTTTATAAATTTCTAAGTAAATATTAATTATTTAGAAATAGAAATAAATGATTTAAAAATCATTTAAGGGATAAATAAATACTTAAAAATTATTATAAGGTTCTAGAACCCTGTGTATTCGTTAAACAAGATCCCTATCTTGATTTGCTTTTAATATTATATACCAAACCTAAACTTGAATTATCACTTATTGTAATGTTATTGCTATAGCTTCAGCGTAACTAAGAAATGAATTGTTTATTCATATGATATTATTTATTGAGCATAAAATGTTGTGTCAAACCAAATTGTTTTGGTAAGACATCCTGCACTGAAGTTGTGACACTCCCAAATCTGGGTACTTCATTCCCATAGGATTTGGTGCTCACTGTCAAAGTAATTACATTTAACTACCCATAATAAAGGATAAAAAAACATCAATTAATTTAAACAATAATCTTCCCCATTAAAGGGATACGTCATCTCAAAAAAAATCCTAGGTAATCTAACCTTAAATATGACGCCCCCAAAATAGGTATACAACACCCATTTGAGTCGCCAAATACATGGTACAGAAACAATTACAACTTTATTAATACAATTGTCGTGCAAAATACGACAACAGATAAACTGTGAGTTTAAATACAAATATTGTCATCTAGACAATATCCACACTCAAATAAGTCCTCGTTATAATTATTGATACACTATTTTACAAAATGGTGCGGACTACTAAAATAACTTCTAGAACCATCATTCCACACCCCGACTAGTACTCGCTACATTCTCGCCTCTTGAGAAGAAAAATAGAACAAAAAGGAAAAGGGTGAGCTCAACTAGCCCAGTAAAGAACATTATGACTAAGATAATATAGAACAAATTATCGTTAGTCCTCAACAAGGAAAAGTCTAATAGAATACAATAGACAACTAATTTTAAATCAATATTCGCAGCGGAAATAATAATTCATTAGAAGAGTCAAGTAGAGAATGAAATCTACTATCTTCTATATATGAATTTAAAAGTTCATCGTCAATATTTTATCCCTGTAACATCAATCAATATAAATAGCTGGAATCAAATATTCATCTTTGCACTACAGGCCAAAGATATTCATCAGTTGGTCATGTTTATCTAAACACATGTTCATCTTTGCACTACGGGCCAAAGATATTCATCAGAAAATCATTCATCTTTGCACTACATGCCAAAGATATTCAGTTATATCATCATTTAGGACTGAGGATGATGAAAAATATTTTAAAGAAAACGAATCCAGTAAAACAAAAGAACAAATATTAAGAATTTGTGCTTTAAACAATCCAAGTTCAAAAATACTTCATAATAACCATAGTAGAGTAAACTTCAAGAATGAAGATCAAAACATGGATACAATCAAAGCTAGTATCCATAATAGATATCTTGGACCAAAAATGAAAATTTAAATTTTCTGTGAATAGTCTTAGTGATTCGTGAATAAGGTCGTGTATATCGTGAATAGTGTCAGTATACGTGAATAAGTGCCCCAAACACTAAAAGACCAAAATTTCACAAGAAAAATCTTACCAATATTCCGGCATAATGATATTGAAAGAAATAATATCATTTATAAAAAAAATAACATCCCTTACCTCAAAAAGACAGTACTTCTGACTTGAATACTGGATATAGTGCTGAAGGAACTTGTATCGTATAGAAACACTCAAAGTATCAAAATACTCACAAGAATACGCTCGATAATATAGAGAGAGAAATATTTAGTTTCTGGTGTGATTTTCAATTCTAACCTAAGCACCCTATTTATAGGAAAATGCTTAGAACACCAAAGTAGAAAATTTAATATATTATAAATATAAATAAAAAAATTTCATGCCCACCTAAGACCAACTGAATTCAGCACATTTATATCACATGTGGGGCCCACCAACATAACAAAAACATTTTTCTTAAAAATAATAATTAAAACTTCAAAAATCAATTATTCCGGAACTTCAATAATTCATAATAAATAACATGTTTATCAGAAAAATTCGAATCTTATATCCATTCCATAGGAAATTCAATTCTTTACAACTTTATAAGTTTAAGTTTTTCCAAATTCCAAACAGAAATTGACCGAAATTCACATACGAGCGATTTTACAGGTTATAATCAAATTTCAGTTAAGAAATGGGGTCCACAAATATGAAAAACATGTTTTAAATATTTTTAGTAACAAAAATACTTATCCTCCTCATTTATTCATATATCACACATTCATTATAAAAATATCACCATTATTATATTATTATAATATAATAATAAATTATTTTATCAGAAAAGATAAAATATCAATTTTCAACAATTGTCACTTTTTTAAAAATTCCTCCATTTATATCCACATAAATAAATATTTTCCTTATCATATAAATCAATAATTAATTATTCACAAATAATATTACAGAATCACAATAATTACAACCAGACCGTTCCCAGGAAAGATGGGGCTTTCCAATAAAGATTTCTCCTTACTTGTGCGCAATTAGGTGACCAAACCTCTCCTTAGACAAAACTTTCTAGGCATTGCCAATAATGTTATCTAGTAATATTATTAAAATAATATGAATCATTGATCTGATAATGGGAAATACTGTGTAGTGACAATTATTAAAGCTACAATAATATAAAATATCAACGTAGCAATTATTGAATCAATAAAATAAAATATTGAGCGAAGAATTATCGTAACAATTATTGAAAGTAGTGCCTTCTTACGTAAGAATCAATAATTGGTGCAATACCGCAGTGTCTTCTTTGTCAACAACGCAGACGATGTGTGTTTTAACCATCGGGTATTCCAATAGTATTAACGGTAACAACTACGCCATTATTTATAAACAACTTATACTTGTCGTTTTCTTCATCCAATCGCTTTCCGTTATGGGGCCCACAAAAGGCTGCGCCATCGTACGAATATTCCTCGACAGGAAGAATATTCCACGACCAAACGAATATTCCCCGACAACAATGAATATTTTATAACCACTTGCTTATTTAAAATATTTGCGTATTTTACCCCATAACTAACCACATTAATCAAATCAACCCTTACTATTTCAAAATAATAAATAGAGGAAATTCCATTTCATTTATAAAAAGTTGGGGTCTTACATTAAATTATTACATAAGTTTGCGGAATACATCATAAAAGAAAACAAGTCTTATAACATAATGCATTTAAATAAATTCTAATAATTCTTCAACACTTGGACATCTTGCCCTTTCCTTTGCTAGTAGATGGCTCATCGACTCTTCCAACTTTAGTTGCAGTGTTAATTACAAGAGTGAGAAAATAATTGCTCACTGATATAAAGAGTAGTAATAATAACAACATGAGAATGAACCACGAATGCTGAACAATAATGAACTTGTTCCACGAATCAAAAATAGAAAACAAGTTCAAACTTTAATGTCTGAGGGTCTTAAGACCACGAACTATGTCCACGGTGATTAGGTATTACTATCCCAACCTTAACAGTCAATTAGACTATACAGACCCTTCTTAACTTACTTAGGGGGATCAACCCTTTGTACCATGTATTGTGCACAAATATCTAAACATTACACGTACAAAAATCCCCTATGTTAGGGTTGTTCGTCTCATTTTGAATTTATAATTTCCGCACTAAAGAAAGTTTAGCTTGGAACTAACTTATCAGTGGTTCTAGAATTTTAGAACACTATTCATAATAGACCAGTTCAATCAATAAGAGTTTGCTTACTTCTTGGAGGTTTAATATAATCAATATAGAATTGAACTAGGTTATCAACGTCAAAGACCAAATAACAACAATGTATAATTGAATAACCGTTTACACTCAGTGGTAATGTAGCGCAATGACTATGCCACTTTATGACGTAAACTCGCAGCAGCAATTCTGCTACACAGTGGACACCCAATTCAACCCAAAACCACAAGAATTCACAAACCTAAACATCTAAAACTCTGTAATAACATAGTTAAGCATGTTATACACCATTTTAACAACATAAACATCACATATACACGAGTTTGAAGAATCAAAACCAAAATTTTCCAAATTTCTTCAATTTCTACACTTTTAATGAAATCGATCGCTACGACTTCATTTCATAACCAATTATATGATTCAAACTACGCCGCTTTCGTTTCTTAACATACTAACATAATCCAACATCAATTTTCAGATTATCATACATATTAAACATGAAATTTTGTACTTTCTTAAGCCATTTTCATAAACATACACTGTTATTTACTTTTCTCCCTACAAACACAAATTTTATGTATTCTAATCATCAAATAGCACTCACATAAGTTGATTAACAGATTATAAACCCTTCATACATGTATATATAACAATTCGACATAACTACCAATAGAAATTTCAACAATAAAAGTTAAGATTAGAGTATGTTATACATTAATTTAGCAAACCATTCTCTCAAAATCATTGTGTTTATTTTCTTCTTCAAAACCTCTGCAATTCTTCTCACCAAGCTCTCTATCTAATCTATGTGTTTTCCTCTTTGTAATTCTATGTTATCTAGCCATATGAAAACTCATGCAATATACACTGACTCCCTTTTCCCAACGTACGTCAGGTGAGAAACCCAAAAGACGTCAGTTAAAATAAACCCAAAGCCATAAGGCTGTGTGTGGTTACAGACATATTTCGCCAAACTAGATTATTTTAATAATATTATATTATATGATTTCATGTGTCACACTCTAGTTAATTTAAATAACTTTAGTTTAGTTAATTTAATTTAAATAACTTATAATAGTAATTATAATAATTTCTATTATAATTATATTTATGATTAATAAATAATTAAATATCTAGTTTAATTAATAAATTAGATTAAAACCTTACTTTATTTAATTTACTTATTTTCTTAAAAATTAAACACTTCATTTAATTTAATTATTTTCATTAAATTAAATCCTCAAATAATAAAATTAACTAGGGTTTGCACCTTTCTTGCTTGATTTTTGATTTCTGACTATTGAATCTGTTGTTGCTATAACCAGGGCTTGTATAGGCAGGTTATATCAGTGTATAGGCTTATAATTTTCTTGGGTTTGCTCTGAGCTAGTGTGACTCCCCCAAAATAGGTATACATCACCCATCTTGAGTCGTCAAACACATGGTACAAAATTCAAATACAACTTAATTAAACAACAGTCGTGTAAAATACAACTAAACATATACTGTGAGTTTTAATACAAATATTGTCATCTAGACAATATACAAACTCAATGGGGTCCTCATTACATTTATTATCACACTATTTCATAGAACAGTGAGGACTACTAATGCACCATCTAGGACCATCACTCTGTTCTCTGACTAGTCCCTGCTACATTCTCATTTCCTGAAGAGAACAATGAAAGCAAAAGGGTGAGCTCAACTAACCTAGTAAGAAATATTATGACCAAGATAATGCAGAATAATTTATAGTTAGCCTTCAACGGTGTTAAACTGATAAAATATAATAAACATCAAGTTTAACTGCAGCGGAACAAGCAATCCATTAGAAGAGTCAAGTAGAGAATAAAATCTACTATCTTCTATGATTTAAAAGGTTTTTCATCACTTTTATCCCTGAGACTCAGCTCAATAAATAATTCACATCATCGAATCATCCCTGCACTATAGGCCAAGGACGCCCCCAAATGTGACTCCCCCAAAATTAGGTATACATCATCCATTCTAAGTCGCCAGATACATAGTACAAAATTCAAATACAACTTCATTTATAATAATTGTTGAGTACGTCAGATAGAATACGACCACGATTAATCGTGAGTTTTAATACAAATGTATGTAACTCTCATGGTGCCTCGACCACAACCTTACAATGGTACTTTACATAAAAGTATAGTCAAAAACTGTTTTAGAAATTAAAATCTTTGGGAAGTGCTCAAGGAAACCTTCGTACATGGGAGGCCATACGTCTAGGTTATAGTAGATATCATATGGCCACAGAATTATCCTTGGTTGACCCAATAGACCCCAAAGAAAAACGAGAAGATTACTATCATCTTCTTTCCAATGGTGAGTCTTCTCTTGACATATAACTATCTCCACTATTTCCAAGTGAATATTATATTTCAAATAAACTCTAACCATAGTTGCAGTGGAACGAGCAATCCATTAGAAGAGTCAAATAGACCATCAGGTGTATTATCTTCTCCATGTTAAAAGTCCACCAATAATGTTTTATCCATGTAAAATAAATCAACAGTTCCTGTCCACAATCATATGAATAACTCATAATCATAATTGTGGTTCTAAATTCCTCTTCGCAACTGTGACGAAGATAATTTCAAAGACCTATCTTCACAGAAACATCAAAAATCATGGTTATACCAAATCACAATTCCTACTCGTAATCATTAAATCATCTTTGCACTACAGCCAAAGATATTCATTATTATCACATCCATGAATTAATATTTCATTGCTGAGACTCAGCTCAATAAATAATTCACATCATCGAATCATCCCTGTACTCTAGGCCAAGGATATTCTTTAGTATCACGACCACGAATTATCCATGCACTACGGGCCAAAGATAATCGTGTTTTCATCAACTATCCGATCATGCCATTAAACAATTCATCTTTTGCACCCTTGGTCAAGAGAATCCATAGCCATAATCATACCAAAAACTGTCCATCAATGCACTACGGGCCAATGAAGATTTTTTCAATAGTATCACAACCACAAGTTATCCATGCACTACGGGCCAAAGATAATCATGTTTTTATCAACGGTCCTGATCATGTTATAAAATAATTCATCTTTGTACCCTTGGCCTAAGAGAATCCATAGCCATAAGCATACCAAAAATTGTCCATCAATGCACTACGGGCCAATGAGGACTTTTTCCACATCATTTGCAACATTACGGTCATGATTATACCGAATAATCCCTGGTCATAATCATACCAAGTCCATCTATGCACAACAGGCCACAGATGACTTTCAACATAATATAAATATAAGGATTATGACAATATTATAAGCATTAATCAAACTAAATCAAGGATAAATATTAAAAACTTTAAATTTATCCAGACATTATCAATCACTTAATAAAATCATAATCTAATACTGTTAATACTATAACAATATTTTAATCACTTCTTAAACTTATAAACAATTACATTTAATTGTTTATACTTTTCCAAATAATGCATTTAATCATTCAAAAATGTCACACTCATAAGATTTCATCACCAATAATCAAATTACTCATCAAAAATCTGCATATACCTTTTATAGGATTTCCAAGCCATAAAATCCTATTTACCAATTCTTCAACTCCATATACCATATTTAACTCATATGTTCGTAGCTAAACTATTATCATGAAAAATACCAAATCAGTCCCAAATATTATTCTTTTCTGGGATTTAGCATAATATAGTCCCATATTGAACATATATTTTTCTTGACATTTTTAAAATTCATTTACTATTTTTCAAAAATTAATTTCTAATTAATTCCTTAAGAAATTAGCTAACTCACGGTTAACTCCAGAAATTCCCAAATCTTAGCAGGATCTTACACATGTTAACGTGAGCTTCCAGTTTAAATTTCATGGTCATCGGAGTTATAGAACTTTGGTTATAGCATTTTTTGTCGGAAAAACCTAAATATTGAAATGGTCATAACTTGCTCATTTTAAGTCGGAATGAGCTCATATTTGGACGTGAGGTACTTTATACCATATACTTTTATGTCCCAAAAGGCCAGAATATTTCTCACAAATTAAGTGGCCGAAACAGCCCTTTTAAAATCATGGCAGCAGCCTTTTTCATATTTTGAAGTTTTTCGTACTTTGCTAAAATCAGCCCACACCAAAATCTACAACACCTTTTCCAGTGATTCCACTTGGATAAGTTACAAAACTCATAGACCTAACTCTAGAACTTGACCACACTCAAAAATTCAAAATATAATAGGAGATATGGTCAATTGAATTTCATGTTCCATTTTCACCAAAATCAGATTTTTAAACCCTTTGTGATTTCTAAGAAACTTTCATGTTTTCACATAATAACCAACATAACTCATCATAACACTTACTAATACCACATATACCCATGATTTTCATTAGTCCAATGCTTTTATTATGACTTTCATCATAATCCACGTAAACAGATCTTTTCCACAATTTAACAAGGAATGAAATACAAAGGATCGTTCACCATGCATGTGGTAATCCACATAGACAGCTTATTCCAATAGAATAATAAAGAATGGAATAACTGAAGGATTCACCATGTATGCGATAGAAACCGCATGCAGGTAAAGGTTATTCCCAATAGAATAATAAATACGGAACTGTGTCCGGCAGAAACGCATGTATGAGGATATTCCAAAGATAATAGTAAAGATGAACCCAGTCCCGCCAGAAACGCATGCACAGGATATATTCCAAAGAGGATAGTAAAGACGGAACCCGGTCCCGCGTAGAAACGCATGCATGTGATGTTCCAACAGAGTAATAAAAATGGAATAATGTAAGAATTTCACCAAGTATAGGGTAGCTCAGCGTGATCAAAAAGTTATTCCAATGAATAATAAAGAATGGAATAATGTAAGTTCTCTTCATGAACACAAAAGAAATAATACCCCTTACGAGTATAACAAATAATATCCCCTACCTTATAAAGAAGAGTACTTGAACGGTAGGGCGAGGATATACTAGAATAAAATTTGCACTATGCTCAAAGCTTTCATAAACTCTAAAGAAATACGCCAAGATTATAGAAGAAGAACTCTCTATAGTTTCTTTTCTAGAGTTTCAAAGTGAATTCAGAAGAAATAATGAATGAATTAGTTTTATTTATAGAAGAATGGACCCATAGTAACTAATTCATAAACGGTCAGATTGATTTACTTTTAATCGGACTATCCATATTTAAAAGCAAAATCTTTTAAATAAAATATAATATATTCTATTTATAATCTAATAAAATGAATAACTTTATAAAAGTATTCTGTTTTTATATAAAAAGATTTTACTATGCAAAATATTATGCATAATAGAATATAATATATTCTATTTATAGAATAACTTTATAAAAGTATTCATTTTTATATAAAAAGATTTTACTATGCAAAATACTATGCATAATAGAATATAATATATTCTATTTATAGAATAACTTTATAAAAGTATTCTTTTTTATATAAAAGCTTTTACATTTTATTACATTAATAATACCAATAAAACAAAACTAAGTGACTTATCACATAAGCATCAATAATCAATACCGTGTGCTACTACGCAACCACGCCAGACATCGCATTTTTTTACTACAGAGTAGTTCAACAGTATTAATGGTAAAACTTCCGCCGTTATTTGCAATAAAATATTTTTGTCGTTTTCTCAATCCGACAATAATTCTGTTGTGGGGTCCACCAATAATTGTACCGTCGAACGGATATTCCCCGACACAACGAATATTTTATATCAACTTGCTTACTTTGCAAAAAAAAAATTCCCATATTACCCTTAACTTTAAACTTTTATCAATTTAACTATACCAAAATAAAAAAATTGAATACTTTTATTTCATAAAATTCGGGGTCTCACAAGAATTGTATAACAGAAATCACACTTTGAAAAGATTAATAATCTTTAATATAACGAATTGAATTGATTAATAATAACGAGAATTAGCTCGATGTAAGTTTATACATTTGAATAACAATAACAAGTAGGGTTAGGAAACTTGCCTTTTGCACAAGCTACGATAAATTCACGTTCTTTATTAATTCCTACATATCAATACATTCACAATACCCATAAATCAATAGTTCATTATACTTATTGAATCTCATATTGGTCTTTTAATATGTTAGTGGACTTTTAAGTCTCATTAATTAATCGCATAACGTAAGTTAATTAAAATATTATTATATGCTTGACATGCCTTCATGTTCATTACGTTAGGTTTTACAAACACATTTTCAAAACCGGAACACTTAGAAAACTTTCTTCGAGATATCTCTAGTAGATACAAGGCTTACCTTTATTCTCTGAATCGGCGTATGTACACTGTTGCTGGCATGCTGCTGGCCCATTCATTTTTTTTAGAGAGCGCATACATCGCCGCATTTGACGCAGAACCTCCAGATTCTGCAGGTTCATTTAATAACAAACATGTAACAACCCAAACTCTACCAATTTCCTCATTTATACATGAATTTAAACATACCCAGACATTATAATATACACATAATCATTACTCAACCTTTCTAGCATGATTTTAACAAGTTAAAACACATAATTTACAGAATCAAAACATGTAATTTACCATTCTTGACGTTTTTGAAAGTTTTGAACACAAAACATAAAAATCAACCATACGGGTTCGTTATAACACTGAATATGTTCATTTGAAGTTTGTTTTCTTCGTTTTAACATGCACAATTATATACAAGTGTACAATTTATGATACAACATATGATTAACGTATTAAAATTGCATGTAAGGGCCATATGGCCATATTTTATACTCTGTATTTTGAAGAAAATATATACGACATATTTTTTATGAAACTGATGTTATGTAAATATACAATATATATTAAAACATGATATGATAACATCTTATCACATATATAAACACATAATCATTACCCTTTCCAATTACACAGATTTTAACAGAACTTGAAAGCCATTTTCATGAAACTTTAAATGACGTAAATAAAAACTTAAGTTTAAGGGTTTATGTAACACCCCAGTCCCGGGAAACATTTGTCTGCATATAAGGAAATAAGTTACTACCAATAGTACCTTCAAGTAATGACCTTTTGGGAGCCTGTGGTGGGTTAAGATGACCCAAGAAGATACTATTGGGCCAGTAGTTTGAGGCCTTATTTTGATGGATTTGATTCGATTCGGACTTGGGATTTGACCCGAGATTTGTTCCGGACTCGGGATTTGACCCGGGTTGTTTCATATGGTATCAGAGCCGACTCTAGAAAGCTCGGGTCGGGTCATCCGATCGGGTTACCGGAGGTGAGGACATGAAGGCTGGTGGTATTATCTCACAATGGAGAGATGGAGGTCCGGAGGTGGGGACACGAAGCCAGCTGGTATTATCCCACAATGGCTAGAGAGGCAAAGATCTTTGGATCGTGTGTGTGATCGGTTCTGAAGGGGACGTCAGAAATTTAAGTGGGGGAGTTTTTAACACCCCAGTTCCACATCGAAAGATAGGGGGGAAATTTGTCTGCAAATAAGTAAATAAGTTACTACCGATAGTACCTTCAAGTCATGACCTTTTGGGAGCCTGTGGTGGGCTAAGATGACCCAAGAAGATACTATTGGGCCAGTAGTTTGAAGCCTTATTTTGATGGATTTGATTCGATTCGGACTTGGGATTTGACCCGAGATTTGTTTCGGACTCAAAATTTGACCCGGGTTGTTTCATATGGTATCAGAGCCGACTCTTGAGAGCTCGGGTCGGGTCATCCGATCGGGTTGCCGGAGGTGGGGACACGAAGGCTGGTGGTATTATCCCACAATGGAGAGATGGAGGTCTGGAGGTGAGGACATGAAGCCAGTCGGTATTATCCCACAATGGCTAGAGAAGCAAAGATCTTTGGGCCGTGTGTGTGATCGGTTCTGACGGGGACGTCAGAAATTTAAGTGGGGGAGTTTGTAACACCCTAGTCCCGGGAAAAATTTGTCTGCATATAAGGAAATAAGTTACTACCAATAGTACCTTCAAGTCATGACCATTTGGGAGCCTGTGGTGGGCTAAGATGACCCAAGAAGATACTATTAGGCCAGTAGTTTGAGGCCTTATTTTGATGGATTTGATTCGATTCGGACTTGGGATTTGACCCGAGATTTGTTCCAGACTCAGGATTTGACCCGGGTTGTTTTAGTTTACCCTTGATTGCTCTGCTTGGATTACACAAGGGTGATAACAACTTCCAATTTCTCACAATCCTTCTCTTTTACTCTCACTGATTCTAAATTCTCTCTGTGATTTTTGCTTGACAAACTTAGAAAATAAAAGAAGAAGACGTATGAAAATATAGGAAACTGACACTATGTGGTCAGTTAACCCGATCATGGTTTAACTGCTCCCAACTCCCCATAAGGCTTTGTTTGGCTAGCCTTAAATGGTTCAAATCCTTTTAATTTCATTAATCCTTTATACTATAGTTTAATAATGTCACGCCCAATTACACAATAAATTAAATATCTCATTTAGTTTAATTTAAATAAAATATGATAATTTCTCATTAATTCACATTGTCGCATTATTAATTTTTCTCATTTATTAATTATGTCAAATTATTAATTTTCTCATTAATTATTAATTTAAATAAAATAATATTAGGCTTATTAAATATTTCTTTTAATTCAATAAACTCACATAATTACATACTTTGAATAGTAAAAATTCTTCACATTAATTTAACAAATATAACACATATAATTAAATTAATCTACCATAACTTCATCAATTAATTATTTAATCTAATAATTAAATCATCGAAAGATATTTATTTAATTCAATAAATATTAAAATAATTACTACAAAATCTCGTTTGTCACACACACTGTATGATGCCTTCGAAGAGACTTATTATGTGTTAAATTTGATTTTATATCAGTTAACATTGTTGTGGAGCACACACGCACAATATTAGTGATAACAGTCTAAGATTTGATGATTGATTGGGAAGTTAATGATTTATTTTGAGATGATTTATTATCATGTTTACTTGATTTCTCTAAGCCCGGTTGAATAGCCTTGTTTCTGTCATTACTGCTGGACTCGTAGGCATGTAGATTAGTTGCATTGCATAGCATTGTTGTTTTATGTTTTTGCTTGAGGAAAAGCAACTGTTTAAGTTTGGGGGTATTTGATAAGTAGGTTTTATAACTACTTATCTGGTATCTATTACTTGAATTAGTTGCTTAAACCTATGTTTTGTAGTTACTTTACATGCATTGTGTGTGCATTTCATACATGTTATGTTATTTTGTAGGCTATGGCACAACATTGGCATGAAGAAGAAAGGAAAAGCAATTCAAACATCTTTTGGACTAAAATATGCAAGCAAGTGCAAGAAGGGAAGATTACAGGGCTTTTAACACCAAGTTGGATGCATGTTCTTGGCTTGGAACTTGGATTTTATGGTAGATCTACTTCTTAGCTTTCTGAAACATCTTGAATCTTCCCAATCGGAGCTTGGATACGAGAGTTATGGTCTTTTTCTCAACAAAGATCAAAGCTCAAAGTTGTCATGCTTGCAATTTATATAGCATCTACTTCAACCTCGATTTACTCCTTGATCCAAATGGAATCTGTCAATCATCAAAGAATAATAGTTATAGAACTCGTCGATATCTTCGATTTGATCGGTGGCAGCCCCCATAACTCTTAGTGAATCAAATGTTATGCATGTTTTACCAAAGGACGTCGCAACAGAAAATAGAGTTGTGCGGGCCGCGCCATAAATGAACTAAAAACAGCCTAGGAACGGCGTGGGGCGCGTCGATCGGTGGGATGACAGCTGATTTGGGTTATTTGATGTCCAATTTGAGCTAGAATAGGATTCTTAGTTGCCTAACTTGCTAGGGTGTCCATTAGAACTATAGATACTTGAGTTTAACTTGGATTGGGAGGCTAATTTTGTGGATTCCATTAGATTAGATTAGAGTAGATTAGGAGAAAAACCCTAGTTCTTATGAGATTTGGAGAGTGAAGCAACTTGGAGACCACTGAAGATCAAGAGGAGGAGCTTGAGGAAGATGAAGATTTTCTGACAATAAATTTATTCTTTACTCTAATCTTATTCTTATCTTTTAATGTGTATTCAAGTCTGAATTCTTAGTTTTAATTCAATGAACTAATTCTTTGTTTGAGATTACAATGGATCTTATTGTGTAGTTTATTTTAATATGCTTCGCTATCAATTATTATGTTCTATTGTGAGGATTGTCTATTGTGATTTGGACTTAATTGTTTAATTGTTTGGCCATCAATTATCGTGATAATCTATATGAACTCGAGAGATGAAGTTTAGATTTAGATCTGATCATGATATCATGTGTTTGTGATTTCTGCATAGATGGAATTCATGATTCGTGTTTAGGATAGGGATATACCTTTACGCCATGTGTAATCTTATAGAGAACTTGTGCTTTAAATCCTTTTTAATTATAATTCACATAGAGATATAGTGAATTAGTTAATTAGGGTGTCTTGGTTAATTCTATCATCTATGGATTTAAGTGAGTATGGGTATTATGCATCGAGAGGTGCTTTTATCTACTTTAGTGTTCTTGATTAACAATTCAGGATAGAGAATAATTGATGAGAAGTGTGTTAACTTAAATGAAGCAATAAGTGAAGTTGTGATCTTAAATCTCTGTAATCTTAATTTAACTAGTGGTAATTAGAATTAGTTTACTTATAGATTGAAATTCATTCGCTTAAATAAGATTGAGTTGGTTACGGGTTAGTACTTAGTGATTTTTATTAAATAATTTCTCGTGGGAACGATACTCTACTTTCACTTTATTACTTGTTGACCACGTATACTTGCGTGTTGTGCGTAATTAGATTTTACCCAACATGGACATGCACCAATTCTGGAGGTAAAGCTACCTCGTATGCCACTTCTCCCACGCGTCGAAGAACTTCAAAAGGTCCTATAAACCTAGGGCTTAATTTCCTCTTCTTACCAAATCGAATTTTCCCCTTCTAGGGAGATACTTTCAAGAACACATAACTACCAATATCGAATTCCCGATTTTGTCGGTGTTGATTGGCATATTTCTTCTGTCTATCCTGTGCATCTATCAATCTTGCTCGAATGACCTTGATGATTTCAAAGGTTTCGTGTACCAACTCTGGACCCAATAGCTGATGTTCACCTACCTTATCCCAGCATAACAGACTTCTGCATTTCCTACCGTATAACGCTTTATAAGGCGGCATGCCAATACTCGCGTGATAACTATTATTATAGGAAAATTCAAATGATCGTCCCAATTCCCCTTGAAATCCATAATACTTGCTCTAAGCATATCCTCAAGTGTCTGGATGGTTCTCTCACTCTGTCCGTCTGTTTGAGGATAGTACGTCGTGCTCATTCTCAACTGAGTTCCCAAACATTCTTGTAATCGTGTCCAAAAATTTGATGTAAAATGCGGATCTCTATCTGATACAATGGACACAGGTACACCGTGTCTTGAAACAATTTCCTTCATGTAAAGTTTTGCCAACCTATCTAGGTTAAATCTAATCTTGATTGGTAAGAAGTGTGTCAACTTCGTCAATCGATCAACAATCACCCAAACAACGTCATAACCTTGCTGAGTCGTTGGAAGACCTACCACAAAATCCATTGTGATATGCTCCCATTTCCATTCCTAGTATCTCCAATTGCTGTAAATAATCGCTTGGCCTTTGGTGTTCAGCTTTAATTTTCTGACATGTTAAGCATTTTGCCACACACTCAGCCACATCCTTTTTCATATTCGGCCACCAAAAATGATATCTAAGATTTTGGTACATTTTCGTACTTCCAGGGTGAATCGAATATCTTGAGTTGTGAGCTTCATTCAGAATTTCCTCTTTAACTTCTGATACTCGCGGAACCCAAATTCTCCATTCGAATCGAAGTAACCCTTCCGAATCGATTTTGAATTTGCTTTCCTCCCCTTCAGATACTTTCTGTTTTATCTTTTCGCAGTCTTCATCCTGAAGTTGTGCATTCTTCACTTTATCTACCAACGTTGAACCGTTTCCTAGCTAAAATAACTTTTCGTCAGATTCTGTCGGATATTTAATTTCCAATTCCATCTTAGCCATTTCCGACACTAACTTCTCCTCAGCTGTCAACACCATTAACTTCTCCCGTCCCTTTCTACTTAAAGCATCAACAACAACATTCGCCTTTCCGGGATGATAGAAAATCTCACAATCATAGTCTTTGATCAGCTCCAACCATCTTCTCTGCCTCATATTCAAGTCTTTTTGTGTAAAGATATACTTCAAACTTTTTTGGTCAGTATATATCTCACACCTCTCACAATAAAAATAATGTCTCCATATCTTCAGGGCAAACACCACCGCAGCCAACTCTAAGTAATTAGTCGGATACCCCTTCTCATAATCTTTTAATTGACGTGATGCATACGCAATAACTCTGCCATTCTGTATAAGCACACACCCTAGTCCTTTATGTGATACGTCACTATACGCCACAAAATTCCCTGTATCATCAGGCAATGACAACACAGGTGCCATACTCAACCTCTTCTTTAATTCGTGAAAACTTTCCTCACACTTCTCAGTCCAAACAAACTTAACCGCCTTCCTGGTTAAATTCATCAACGGGGTCGCAATCGTGGAAAAGTCTTGAATAAAACTCCTATAGTATCCTGCCAACCCTAAGAAACTCCTTATCTCTAACGGTGTCTTAGACTGATCCCAGTTTACTACAGCTTCAACTTTTAATGGATCTACCAAAATTCCACCTTTATCAATAACATGTCCGAGAAACTGTACATATTCCAACGAAAACTCATATTTTGAAAATTTTGCGTACAACTTCTCTTTTCTCAATGTCTCCAACGTCACTCTTAAGTGTTCAATATGTTCCTCCTTGGTCTTAGAATACACCAGGATATCATCAATAAACACCACCACAAACTTATCTAAGAATGGTTTAAACACCATGTTCATCAAATCCATGAACGTTGCAGGTGCATTGGTTAAACCAAATGACATAACCAGAAACTTATAATGACCATACCAAGTTCTGAATACCGTCTTCGGTACGTCTTCTAGCCTCACTTTCATCTGATGATAACCACTCCTCAAGTCTATCTTTGAAAAATATCTCGTACCCTTCAGTTGATCAAACAGGTCGTCGATTCTCAGTAACGAATACTTATTTTTAATCTTGACCTTATATAATTCTCTGTAATCAATGAAGAATCGCATTGATATATCTTTCTTCTTAACAAACAATACCGGTGCTCCCCATGGTGATACACTCGGCTGGATATACTTCTTGTCGAGCAACTCTTACAATTGCACCATCAACTCTTTCATCTCTACCGGAGCCATTCTGTATGGTGCCTTAGATATTGGGCCCGTTCCTGGTACTAAATCAATCAAGAACTTGATTTGTCGTTCTGGCGGAAGACCCGATAAATCGTCTGGAAATACATCTGTAAAATCTCTTATGATCGGTATCTCTTCTAACTTCGCACTCTTCTTCTGTGTATTAACTATGTAGGTTAAGTATCCTACACATCCTTGTCTTAACAACTTCTTGCCTTGCATCACCGTCAGACAACTTGCTTGTCGAGGTGACTTACTGCCATGGAACATAACCTTTGACGGAGTCATAAGGTTAATACATTTTCTTTGGCAATCAATTACTGCTCCGTGATTGAATAACAAATCCATTCCCAGTATAACATCAAACTCACCAAGTCTAATTGGTATCAAGTCTACCATCATCTCTTGACCCTTAATAACCACTCTACAATTCTTATATATGAATCTAACAGGAATTACTTCCCTATTTGCAATCTCTATGCTCAAAGGATAATCTAATTCTTCTTGAGGCAAATCTAAATTCTGGGCAAATTCATCGGATATAAATGAACAAGTAGCACCCGAATCAAACAGTACATAAGCATTAATACCATTAATCAGAATGATACCTGACACTGCACATCCTTAGACTAAACAACATCCTGCACAGTCATATTGAAAGTTCTCACAGTAGGTCGGCTTGATTGTGCTGGTCCAGTGATAGTCAATGCACCACCACCGTTGTTGTTTCCCTTTCCTCCATTTGAACTCCTTGCTGGCTTTTTAGGGCAATCACGAGCCATGTGATCCTTTGAACCACAGGTAAAACATGCTCCTTTCTTTGGGCTAAAACAATTCGGTGCAATGTGTCCCTCTTGACCACAGTTGAAACACACCTGCTTTCCCTTCAAACATACCCTAGTATGGTTCTTTTAACAAGTAGCACAAGCTTCAAACTTTTTCTTCTGCTGACTTCCTTGCTGTCCTCCCTTAGTCGAATTCTCGCTCCACTTCCTCTTCTAATTGTTACTTCTAACGTTACTTCCACCAGCCTTATTTTCATTCTCATTCTTCCTCTTCTTTTGTTCTTGATTGTACTTGGTCAAGGCATCGCTTCCACTTTCTGCGATAATTGCCTTTTCCAGTACAGCTGCAAATGTATTTAACTGGAACATTGAAACCTTTCTATAAAGCCAAGGTTTCAATCCTTGTTCGAACCTTCTCGCCTTTCACTCGTCAGTATTGACTTGATAAGTGGTAAACCTTACAAACTCGTTAAACTTCGTAGCATATTCTGGCACCATCATGGTTCCTTATTTCAGCTCCAGAAATTTCACCTCCAACTGATTCCGAGAACTCGTTGGAAAGTATATTTCGAAAAACATCTCCTTAAATCTATCCCACGTTATCACTCCTTGTCCCCCACGAACCTTATTTGCTTGCCACCAGTAGCTAGCTTCGAACTTCAGCATGAACGTCGCGAACGCAGTCTTCTGATCTTCGTTAACTCTAGCAACATCAAACACTTTCTCCATTTCCATGGTCCAGGTTTGGGCTTCCACTGGATTCATAAACCCTTGAAACTCTGGCGGTCCAACCGCTTTGAATTCCTTAAAGGTCGTAACTTGAGCTTTTGGTTGATTCGCAAGTGCTCCCGTCAACAAAGTCACCAACTGCTGAACTGGGTTAGCGTTGGCCTCATTGTTATTATTAGTAGACCCCCTCAGGAGGTGGTTTTAGACGTGGTTGTCTTCTTCTAGGAGGCATTTTCTGTTAAAATATATGCTTATTAGTTCATCACTCAACTTCTTGAGTATTTGAAGTTTAACTTAAACATTCTAAGATTAAAGCTATAACACAAAAAATTTCAAATAAACTTTGATATTTTATTCATTCATAATGCTTTAAAATATATAAAAGATAGCATATCTGCTATTAACATCCACTTTCCTGAACTAAACAAGTTTCAGGATTACATACTCATACTACCCCTTTATTCATCTCAAAATAAGGGATTTAAAATTTTATTTATTCACATAAATAACCACATATTATTATCACTATTAATCTTTCTATCTATATATATTAAGACTTCGAGAGGCTTCTCTGCGCTCTTCCTCCATAATATGATATGTCGTCCTACGATCCATCACGAACCACGACGAGTCTTCAAATTGAGGCGGGTAATAAAAGGCATGATCCATTTCGTTCATTTTGGCTTTCTTCACTTGGACTTTAGCCTCAGCACGATGTGCACGTTGAGTCGCCTTCATCCAAGCTTCCTCTGCTCTTGCACGCTTAGCTGATTCCTCTTTGAAGTCATCTTTTAACTTCTCCATGTCAATCTTCATCTTCTCGTTCACTGCCAACAGATCTTCATGCTGACCCTTAGTATGAACTAGGTCCCACTTTGTGTTTCCAAGTTTTAAGTCAAGTTCCTGAATCTTTGCATCCTTCTACTCCATCGTAGCGTGATGCATCTCAACTAACTCCTTTAGTTCCTCAACATTATCCTGTAACTCTATGTTACGGTCGTACAAAGCATCATACATCTCAGCCGATATGGAGTTTGGTTGAAACTCCACAGGATCCTCCTCCTCATCATCCTCCAATATCTCCTCAGAACTATCCTCCTCGGGATTGGTCACAGGCTCATCCTCCTGAATCAACTATTCCCGCACATTGTGAATATCCTGGGGTTCGTCATCTCTAGATATCTGAGGTATCACCTCCGTAGCTGGACTGGACCCTTCTTCGTTAGACATCCTGAAAATAAAATATTTTAAGTTTTACTTAACATTATCGATACTCGCAAGCACATAAGTTATTAACATATAGCACATAATTTCTTTTATTGTTTAGCTTCAATGGATGCCTTAATCCATTCCTTAAAACCCGATAAGAGTTAAACACCAATATGTTTTCTGACTCCTAAAAGGTTACTTCCTAAGGTTTCCCCACCTAAGGTTCATAACCTAAAGCTTTGATACCAACCTGTGACACCCCCAAATCCGGATACTTCATTCCCATAGGATTTGGTGCTCACTATCAAAGTAATTACATCTAACTACCCATAATAAAGGATAAAAAACATTAATTAATTTAAACAATAATCTTTCCCATTAAAGGGTTACATCATCTCATAAACAATCTCAGGTAATCTAACCTTAAATTATTACATAAGTTTACGGAATACATCAAAAAAGAAAACAAGTCTTATAACATAATGCATTTAAATAAATTCTAATAATTCTTCAACACTTGGACATCTTGCCCTTTCCTTTGCTAGTAGATGGCTCATCGACTCTTTCAACTTTAGCTGCAGTGTTAACTGCAAGAGTGAGCAAACAATTGCTTACTGATATAAAGAGTAGTAATAATAACAACATGATAATGAACCACGAATACTGAACAATAATGAACTTGTTCCACGAATCAAAAATAGAAAACAAGTTTGAACTTTCATGTTTGAGGGTCTTAAGACCACGAAATATGTCCACAGTTATTAGGTATTACTACCCCAACCTTAACAGTCAATTAGACTATACAGACCCTTTTTAACGTACTTGGGGGGATCAGCTGTGACAACCCGAGAATTTGAATAATTATAAAATATTAAAATATTGAATTAAGGTTAAATAATAAACCTAGTCAGAAAATAAGTGAATGGATTCGAGATTTCCGAGAAGGAATTTTGGGAATTTAAAATTTCTGTGGTGAATTATTCAGGATTAAGGGTATACATGAATATGTTCTGTGTATATGGTATTATATATGTACAGTATGTGGTTAAGGGTCAAGGGTTGACAAGGTAATATATATCAGTGGCAAACCCTAATATTATATTAAGAACGTCAAACGTCAATATTCAGTTAGAAAATTCTTACGATTTATAAGAAACCCTAAAATTGATTCTGGAAACCCTAATTTCAGTTCCGAAAATTTGAAACCCTAATTTGGAAGTTGAAAACCCTAATTTGGGAATTTAAATGCTAGTATAAGGTTTAACGTTATTAATTATTGTAAGAACCCAACTTTTTATAAATAAAATCAAATTTCCTCTATTTATTATTGTGAATAATAAGGTGTTAATTTGATATAATACTTTGGTTAAGGGTGAAATGTTCAAATTTTGCAAAATAAGCAAGTGGTTATAAAATATTCATTTTACCGGGGAATATTCGTTTGGTCATGGAATATTCTTGCTGTCGGAGAATATTCATACAACGGCACAGCCATTTGTGGGCCCCATAACAGATAACTGTCGGATGAATAAAACGACAAGTTTGAGTTTTTATAAATAACGACGTAATGGTTACAGATTAATCTTTGTTGGAATACCGGTGGTTAAAATACGATGTCTGGCGTGGTTGCATAAAGATGACACTGCGGTATTGCGGTATTTTTGAAATTATTGATTCTTATGTAAGAAGGCACTACTCAATAATTTTTACAGTAATTACTGTTCAATATTTTATTTTATTAATTCAATAATTGTTGCGTTGATATTTTATATTATTGTTGTTTCAATAATTGTCATTGCACAATATTTCCCATTATTAGATCAATAATTCATATTATTTGAATAATATGATTAAATAGCATTATTGGCAATGTCTAAGGAAGTTCTGTCTAGGAAAGGGGTTTGGTCACCTAATTGCGCGCCAGTAAGGAGAAATCCTTATCGGAAAACCCCTTCTTTCCTAGGAACGACCTGGTTGTCATAATTGTGATTCTGTAATATTATTTGTCAATAATTAATTATTTATTTATATGATAAGGAAATATTTATTTTATGTGGATATAAATGATAGAATTAATTTGAGGTATTTTATCAGTATTTTGTCGGAATGAATGTATTAAAAATCATCCGTATTGGATTTTTGGATATTTTCTGTTTGGAATTTGGAAAACATTTCTTTTGCAAAGTTGTAGAGAATTCTATTTCCTATGGAATGAACATAAAATTCGTATTTTTTTGATAAAAGGGTTATTTATTATGAATTATTGAAGTTTTGGAAATTAAATATTTTTATTAAAATTATGGGTCCCCACTTTTGTTTTAAACATGTGGGCTGCAAATTTTTTTCAGAAATGGCATGCTGGTTGCTGGTCTTGGTAGGTGGCGTAGAAGGAGGAAAATATATATTATTTTATTAATTTAGTCTCCTTTGGTGTTCTAGCATTTTCCTATAAATAGGGTGCTTAGTTAGAATTGAAAATCACACCAGAAACAAGTTTTCTCTCTCTGTATATTATCGAGCATATTTTGTGAGTATTTAGATACTTTGAGAGTTGTTATTCAGTGCAAGTTTCTTTCGGCTTTACACTCGATATTCCAATCAGAAATACTGTTATTTTGAGGTAAGTGATGTTATTTTCTTCATAATGATGTTATTCTTTCAATATCATTATACCAAAATATTGGTATGGATTTTATTGTGGAATTTCTACCTTTTTCATGTTAGGGTTACTATTCACATATACAACATTATTCACGTATACGACACTATTCACGAAAAAAATAAAAATTTTCTTTTCTTTGTCCAAGTTATCTATTATGGTTACTATCTATGATTGTATCCATGTTTTGATCTTTATTCTTGAATTTTGCTCCACAATTGATTATTTTAAGGTATTTTTGAACTTGGATAAACTAAAGTACGAGTCCTTAATCTTTGATCTTTTATCTCACTGGATTCGTTTTCTTTAAGATATTTTTCATCATCCTCAGTCCTAAATGATGATATTACTGAATATATTTGGCATGTAGTGCAAAGATGAATGATTAACTGATGAATATCTTTGGTCTGTAGTGCAAAGATGAACATGACCAACTGGTGATACAAATGAATATCTTTGGCATGTAGTACAAAGATGAATATTTGATTCAAGATGTATATTGATTGATGTTACAAGGATAAAATATTGATGATGGACTTTGAAATCTTAGAAGATAGTAGAATTCATTCTCTACTTGACTCTTTTAATGGATTGTTGTTTCCGCTGCAGTTGTTGATCTAAAACTTGTTGTCTATTATATTCTATCAGATTTGTCCATGTTAAAGACTAATGATAATTTGTTGTATATTATCTTAGTCATAATATTCTTTGCTGGGCTAGTTGAGCTCACATTTTTCCTTTTTGTTCCATTTTTCTTCTAAGGAGGTGAGAACATAACAGGAACTAGCCAGGGTATGGAGTGATGGTTCAGGATAGTTGTTTTAGTAGTCCTCACTATTTTGTAAAATAGTGTATCAATAATGGTAATGAGGACTCCTTTTGAGTTTGTATACTGTCTATTAGACAATATTTGTATTCAAACTCACAATATATGTGTTGTCGTATTTTGCACGAAAATTGTATTCTTGAAGTTGTATTTGTTTTTACATACCATGTATTTGGCGACTCGAATAGGTGATGTATACCTATTTTGGGGGCGTCACAGTTGGTATCAGAGTTTAGGGATATGGTCTCTGATGGAGATCGGGGAATAGAACTAGGAGGGGAGAGATGAGTAATCATTCGCTAGTGTGTCATACCTAAGTTTATTTGGTTGGTCAGTCAGAGCATATGGTTAATATGTGATATATTAATTTGTTAATTAACCCTTGTTTTGTGGCAGTATTTGAAAATGGCAGCCAGAAATATTAACAATGGATTGAATGAGACCGTGGAGACACCTTTAATAACCACCTAGAGGAACGTCCAATAGGAAGGGAATATTCCTCATGTAAACAACACTACCGAACAGATGATGAATGATGGGATGTTTAGAAGCTTTTTGCAGTTCATGCAAAATTAGACGAGGGAGACTCGTGTACAAAAATGAGTGAAAAAAATGATAGTAATGGCGGCTTGTCAAACCCAGCGATTCAAAGAGTTGGGACCATCAGAATTTGCGGGAAAGCCGGATCCGATCAAGGCAGAAATGTGGGTCAAGAAAATTACAAATATATTCGATGTCCTGAGATGCACGGAGGAACAGAAGGTTCCATTCGCCACCTTTATGTTCCGTGGTGAGGCAGACTACTGGTGGGAGTCTGTGAAGCGTACCCAGCCAGCCGCACTCAACATGTCTTGGGAAACATTTCAAAAACTATTTAACGACAAGTACTTTCTTGAAAGTATTCGTCATATGAAGGAGGTAGAGATTATTAGACTAGAACAAAATAACATGACGGTGTCCCAATATGAGGCGTGTGATGCCCCCAAAATAGGTATACAACACCCATTCTGAGTCGCCAAATACATGGTACAGAAACAACTACAACTTTATTAATACAACTGTCTTGCAAAATACGACAACACTTAAAGTGTGAGTTTAAATACAAATATTGTCATCTAGACAATATCCACACTCAAATAAGTCTTCATTACAATTATTGATACACTATTTTACAAAATAGTGGGGACTACTAAAACAACTTCTAGAACCATCATTCCACACCTCGACTAGTACTTGCTACATTCTCGCCTCCTGAGAAGAAAAATGGAACAAAAAAGAAAAGGGTGAGCTCAACTAGCCCAGTAAAGAACATTATGACTAAGATAATATAGAACAAATTATCGTTAGTCTTCAACAAGGAAAAATCTAATAGAATACAATAGACAACCAGTTTTAAATATATATTCGTAGTGGAAATAATAATTAATTAGAAGAGTTAAGTATAGAATAAAATCTACTATCTTCTATTTATGAATTTAAAAGTCTATCATCAATATTTTATCCCTGTAACATAAATCAATATATATCTGGAATCAAATATTCATTTTTGCACTACAGGCCAAAGATATTCAGTAATATCATCATTTAGGACTGAGGATGATGAAAAATATTTTAAAGAAAACGAATCCAGTGAAACAAAAGAACAAATATTAAGGATTCATATTTTAAGCAATCCAATTTCGAAAATACTTCATTAATAACCATAGTGGAATAAAATTCAAGAATGAAAATCAAAACATGGATACAATCAAAGCTAGTATCCATAATAGATATCGTGGACAAAAATGAAAATTTAGTTTTTCTGTGAATAGTGTCGTATTCGTGAATAGTGTCGTATACGTGAATAGTAACCCCGACACTAAAAGACAAGAAATTCACAAGAAAAATCTTACCAATATTCTGGCATAATGATATTGAAAGAAATAATATCATTTATATAAAAAAAAAACATCCATTACCTCAAAAAGATATTACTTCTGACTGGAATACTAGATATAGTGCTGAAAGGAACTTGCACCGTATAGCAACACTCAAAGTATCAAAATACTCACAAAAATACGGTCGATATTATAGAAAGAGAAAACTTTAGTTTCTGGTGTGATTTTCAATTCTAACCTAAGTACCCTATTTATAGGAAAATGCTTAGAACACCAAAGCAGAAAATTTAATATAATATTAATATAATTTATTAAATTTCCTACGCACACCACCAGCCCACAACATCAGCCACCCACCCATAATAAATAAGAAAAATGTTTTTCTTAAATAAAACAATTAAAACTTCAAAAATCAATTATTTTAGAACTTCGGAACTTCAATAATTCGTAACAAATAGCTCTTTTATCAGAAAAATTCGAATCCTATGTCCTTCCATAGGAAATTCAATTCCCTACAACTTTGCAGAAGAAAGTTTTTCCAAATTCCAAACAGAAGTTGACCAAAATCCACAAACGGGTGATTGTTACAGCCTATAATCAAATTTCAGTCAAGAAACGGGCCCACAAATATGTTTAACATGTTTTAAATAATTTTGTAATAAAAATACTCTTCCTCCTCATTTATTCATATATCCCACATTCATTGTAAAATAACACCGTTATTATATAATAAAATATAATAATATATTTAAATGAATTATTTTATCAGAGAAGATAAAATATCAATTTTTCAACAATTGTCACTTTAAAATTTTCTCCATCTATATCCACATAAAATGAATATTTTCCTTATCATATAAATCAATAATTAATTATTCACAAATAATATTACAGTAATCACAATCATGTGCAACCGGTAGTTTTAGGAAGAGGGGCTTTCAATAAGAATTTCTCCTTTCTTGCGCCGCAATTAGGTGACCAAACCTCTCCTTAGATGTAACTTTCTAGACATTGCCAATAATGTTATCTAGTAATATTATTAAAATAATATGAATTATTGATCGATAATAGAAAATATGTAGTGACAATTTTTAAAACAACAATAATATAAAATTTCAACGTAGCAATTATTGAATCAATAAAATAAAATATTGAACAATAATTACTATACTTGATTATTGAGTAGTGTTTTCTTCACGTAAGAATCAATAATTGGTGTAATACTAAAAGCTATCTCTTGTGCAACAATGTGTATTATCGTGTTTTAACCAATAGGGTATTGAACAATGTTAGCAGAATAACTACTAGATTATTTATAAAAACTCATACTTGTCGTTTCTTCATCCAATCGCTTTCCGTTTTGGGGCCCATAAAAGGCTGCGCCGTCGTACGAATATTCCCCGACAGGAACAATATTCCACGACCAAACGAATATTCCCCGACAATAATGAATATTTTGTAACCACTTGCTTGTTTGAAATATTTGCGCATTTTACCCATAACTAACCACATTAATCAATTCAACCCTTACTATTTCAAAATAATAAATAGAGAAATTCAATTTCATTTATAATAAGTTGGGGTCTTACAAGGTGAGATTCGCAAAGTTATCCAGGTTTGCACCTTATTTGGTAAAGAATGAGGAACGAATGACGCGGATGTTTCTGAGAGGTCTAAAACCCGAGATTCGACTGTAACACCCCAGTCCCACATCGAAAGATAAGGGAAAAATTTGTCTGCATACAAGGAAATAAGTTACTACCAATAGTACCTTCAAGTTATGACCTTTTGGGAGCCTGTGTGGGCTAAGATGACCCAAGAAGATAATATTGGGCCAGTAGTTTGAGGCCTTATTTTGATGGATTTGATTTGTTCCGGACTTGGGATTTGACCCGGGTTGTTTCATATGGTATCAGAGCCAACCCGGGTCATCCGATCGGGTTGCCGGAGGTGGGGACATGAAGGCTGGTGGTATTATCCCATAATGGAGAGATGGAGGTCCGGAGGTGGGGACACGAAGCCAGTCGGTATTATCCCACAATGGCTAGAGAGGCAAAGATCTTTGGGTTGTGTGTGTGATCGGATTCTGATTACCCAGAACATGAACAATATCGAAGTTAGCCCTGGTCAAAGTACGTTGACCGTTTTGCCTTATGAAGGTTTCTAGGAAACCCAGAACCTTCATAAGAAATTTTTCCAGTATGGTTTGACCGGCATGTATCTATCGATTCTATTGATGTTATATGTATTTTGTGTATTAGATCTCTTCACTAACATATCATCTACATACTTAAAGTGTTATATCACATAAATCATATATGTAAAGAGAGTTATAAAAGATCAAAGAAAAGTAAGATGAATTCTTCATTTCGGAAAACCAGAAATGAAGAACAGCTCTGACAAGACATTTGAGAGCTTAGATCTATCAGATGAGATGTGTGTTGGCCATGTTATCGATTTCTAATTGTAGTATTGCATTTATATTACACTCTAAATAGTTTAGGCTGACCAGAATACCTTTGGATCATGGCGAAATTGTTGATCAAACGTGACACCTTAGTTACTGACACGCTTTTTGGGTTTGGCCAAGAACAGCTCAAGAACACCTATAGCGACAGTTTTCACGCTATAGATCCTTTAATGACAGATTTAATTAATTTAATTTCCTAAATTCAGAAAAATGCTTTAAAAATAGAAATAAATTCCTAAAAATTATAAATTCAGTTTTAAAAATTATTTTAAAATCCAAAAATTAGTTTTTAATTATTTTGAATATATTTCATAAATATTTAATATTTTTGGAATATTAAAAGTATTTAATTTATTTAATTATAATATTAAATAAATTATTTTAATACATAAAAAATCATTTAAAATTATATTATGGTATAAGAAAATAATTTAAGTTATTTTTGATAACTTTTAATATTTTGTGATAAATTTCATTAATTAATTAATATTAATGATAATTAAGTTATTTATTTAATATATTAAATAAATTATGAAAAATAAAATTAATGATTTAAAATTATAGAAAAATGATTTAAAAGGTTATACAAGTATTTTAAGTTATAAATATAACTTTTGATATTTTTTTCATGAAAAATATTAATGATATTAGAATTATTTAATAATCATATTAAATAAATTAGTTTAAAATAATTTTAATATTATAAAAATAATTTAAAATGAAAATAAAGTGTTTAAAGATATTTTAAGTTATAAATTATAACTTTTGATATTTGAAGGAAAATTTCATTAATAATTTATTATTAAATGATATTAGATTTATTTAATAATTATAATAAATAAATAGTTTAAAAATGGTTTTGTTTATTTAAAATCATTTAAAAAGATATAAATGAATTAAAAATATTTTAAGTTATGATTAAGGACTTTTAATATTTTGATAAGTAATACATTAATACTTTAATATTAATGATAATTATTTAAAATGAATTTAATTATTTTAAAAATTATTTAAGGGTAATATTAATACTTTAAAAGTATTTTGCGTTATTATAAATAACTTTAACCTTTTGGCAATGGTTTCATTAATGGTTTAACATTAATTAAATATTAATGATAATAGACTTGTTTAATAGTTAAATCATTTAATAATGATTCCGATGTTTGAAAATTCATGATTATTTATAATAAATGTTTAAAAATTATTATAAGTCATTTAAAAATAATATGACTGATACTTACAGATATTGAACAACGGGATAGAGTCTTAGACTCGATAATTACCCGATAAAGTCGTCGGTACACCAATATGTTTCAGAAATTGATCTGAATATAGATAATTTGATTATATATGTGTTTATTTGTGATTCAATGGTTGTGGAACATATGTGACAATGTGATTAGGTTATGTCTTTGATCGCAATAAGCAAAGTCTTATGTGTTATAGTATGTTATTCTAATCGATCAAATGATCTTATTACTGATAGGTGTTATATAAAGATAGAACTAAGTTACGAACTGTAAGCAGCGCATCAAGCAAGTATCTTACTTTTGCATTTCCTTTATGCAATGGACATGAGTAAGAAGTTTCAGAATTATATTATTATTATGCTATATTATTAACCCTATTGTGATATATTCTATATCCGATCATTTTTTATTAACATGTTAGTATATGGTAATTCATATATATATATTCTGTGAGACCCCGAATTTTATAAAATAAAAGTATTCAATTTTTCTATTTTGGTAAATAGTTAAATTGATAAAAGTTTAAAGTTAAGGGTAATATGTGAAATTTTTTTTGCAAAGTAAACAAGTTGATATCAAATATTCGTTTTGTTGGGGAATATTCGATTAGTCGGGGAATATTCTTTTTATCAGGGAATATTCTTTTTGTCGGGGAATATTCGTACGACAGTACAATCATTGGTGGACCCCACAATAGAATTATTGTCGGATTGAGAAAATGACAAAAATACTTTATGAAAATAACGGCGAAAGTTTTACCGTTAACTGTTGAAACACCCGGTGTTAAAAGAAATACGATGTCTACGCGTGGTTGCATAAATAGTAGTACCGGAATTGATTATTGATGCTTATGTGAGAAGTCACTCAGTATTATTCAATCGGGTATTCGGGACACTTTTCGTGTCAGAGTACTATTTACGAGTTACTATTTACAGAGTACTATTCACCCGTAAAATATATTTCTTTTCGGTCCAAATTATTTTTTGGGTACAATATTAGTCCATGAGGAGATGTGCTAATTTTTTAGACCGTTGGTTGAAGATATAATAGTAAATCAATATGGATTCTTTGGTGGATAGTTATAATAGTAAATCAATATGGATCATTTGGTTTAAAGTTTTAATAGTAAATCGGTATGGACCGTTACTTTAAGTTTTAATAGTAAACCAATATGGACCGTCTGTTTAAAAGTAAATCAATCGGATCGTTTCATGAATTAGTTACTATGCACTGGTCCATTCTTCTATAAATAGAAGCTCATTCCTTCATTATTTCTTACAAATTCACTGAAACTCTAGAGAGAGAAATTATAGAGAAACTATAGAAAAGTATTCTGTTACTTCCCTACTCTTATATTCAGTTTCTTTTACGGTAGGGAATATTATTTGTTATACCCATAAGGTGTGACGCCCCCAAAACAGGTATACAACACCCATTCTGAGTCGCCAAAATACATGGTATAGAAAGCAAACTACAACTTCAATAATACAGATGTCGTGTAGGATACGACAATATAACTGTGAGTTTGAATACAAATATTGTCTTCTAGACAATATACACACCCAAATAAGTCCTCATTAATTATTCATACACTATTTTACGAAATAGTGAGGACAGCTGTATTAAAACATCTTCCTAGAACCATCACTCCATACCCCGGACTCGATCCTCGCTATGTTTCTCACCTCCCGAGAAAATGGAACAAAAAGGAAAAGGGTGAGCTCAACTAGCCCAAAGAAAGAATATTATGAGTAAGATAATATACAAAAATTATCGTTAGTCTTCAACAGGAAAAATCTAATAGAATACAATAGACAACAAGTTTTAGATCAACAAATGCACGTGAGCAAAGAATCCATTAGAAGAGTCACGTAGAGAAAGAATTTCTACTGTCTTCTAAGGTTTAAAAGTCCATCATCAATAGTTTATCCACGTAATAACAATCAATATACATCTTTAATCATCTTTGCACTACAGCCAAAGATATTCATTTTATCACACAATTGGTCATGTTCATCTCAACACTTTGTTCATCTTTGCACTACTGCCAAAGATATTCATCGATTAATCGTTCATCTTTGGACTACGGACCAAAGATATTCATTTATATCACCATTTAGACCTGAGGATGATGAAAACATTTTTAAAGAAAGCGAATCCAATGAAACAAAATGACAAGAATTAAGGATTAAGGATTAAGATTTTGTTTTACCCATGTCCAAAAAAAATACTTGAAAATAATCATATTGGTGTAAAATTCAAGAATGATCAAAATATGGATACAATCAAAGCTAGTATCCGGAAAAGATATTTTGGACAAAAGAAAAATTTTTATTTTTTGGTGAATAGTCTTAGTATTCGTGAATAGTGTATAGATACGTGAATAAAATGTCGTGATCACGTGAATAGTAACCCCGACACAACAAGTTCCAAATTTGATAAAAAGTTCACTAAATACTTGGCATAATGATATTGAAGAAAAAAATATCATTTAAGAAGAAAAAATAATACCCCTTACCTCAAAATAACCGTATTTCCGATTTGAATTTGAGTATAGTCTTTGTGAAACCCGCATAGTATAAATAACACTCAAAGTATACTCACAAGAATACACTCGATAATTTAGAGAGAGAGAGAGAAAACTTTGTTTCGGTGTGATTTTCAATTCTAACTTAGCCCCTCTATTTATAGGAAAATGTTAGAAGCCAAAGGAGACTAAATTAATAAATTATTATTATATAAAATTAATTTCTACGCATGCTAGCCATCAAAGACCAGCATGCCACTCTTGAAAATAATTTTCCAAAGAAACCCACATGTTGTCAAACAAGAGTGGGTCCCACCCATTATTTAATAAAAATTATTTTATCTTCGAAACTTCAATAATTAAGTAGAAAATAGCTCGTTTATCGAAAAAATTGAAACCCACGACTTTCCATGGGAAATTCCATTCTCTACAACTTTGCAGAAGAAACTTTTTCCAAATTCCAAACAGAAATTGACCGAAATCTACAAACGGGCAATTTTACAGTCTATAATAAATTTTCGGTCAAGAATTGTGCCCACCGACACACAAAACATATGTTAAACATTTAATGCCACAAAAATACTCTACCTCCTCATATACTCATATATCCCACATTCATTATAAAAATATCACCGTTAATATATTATTAAAATAATATATTTAAATTAATTGTTTTATCAAAAAAAGATAAAATATTAATTTTCAACAATTGTCACATTAAAAATATTCTCCATCTATATCCACATAAAATAAATATTTTCTTTATCATAATAATCAATAATTAATTATTCAAAAATAATATTACAGTAATCACAAGATCGACAACCAAAGTGCTCCTGTGAAAGAGGGGCTTTCTAATAAGGATTTCTCCTTCTTCGGCCAAGCAATTAGGTGACCAAACCTCTCTTTAGACAGAACTTTCTAGACATTGCCAATAATGTTATCTAATAATATTATTCAAATAATATGAATTATTGATTTGATAATGGAAAATACTGTGTAATGATAATTATTGAAACAACAAAGAATACAAAATATCAACGCAAACAATTATTGAATCAATAAAATATAATATTGAAGCAAGAACTCATCGTAACAATTATTGAGTAGTGCCTTCTTACGTAAGGATCAATAATTCAATAATATTGTGCAATACTGGTAAAGCATCGTGCAACCACGCCAGACATCAGTATTTTAACCACCGTGTAACCAACAAAGATTAATTAATTCGGTAACAATTTATCTTGTTATTTATAAAACTCAATCTTTGTCGCTTTTCTTTCATCCAAGCTGTTTTTACGGTATGGGGCCCACTAATGATCAAGGCCGTCGTCGACGGAGATTCCGGAAACAAAAAAGAATATTCCACGACCAAACGAATATTCCCTAACAATAATGAATATTTTATAACCACTTGCTTATTTTGTAAACTTTGCACATTTCACCCATAACAAAAGAATTATATCAAATTAACCCTTATTAATTTAGAATAATGAATAAAGGAAAATTCAATTTTATTTATAATAAGTTGGGGTCTTACAACCTCCCCTCCTTATGAAATTTCGTCCTCGAAATTGACTTACATACCTGGTATATCGAAAAGGTGAGGGTACCTCGCTTTCATCTCCGATTCCAACTCCCATGTCATTTCCTCAATTGCATGGTTTCTCCACAAAACCTTAACTTGTGGTATAACCTTCGTGCGTAAGACATGCTCTTTCCTATCCAAAATCTCAACAGTATCTCCTCGTAGGTTAAATCTTTCACTATCTAAATTCAGTTCTAATGCAATAATGTGGTTCGGGTCTTTCACATATTTACGAAGCATAGATATGTGGAATACATTGTGAACACGAGACATACTTGGAGGTAACGCGAGTCTATAGGCTACGCTTTCCTATTAGGTCAAGAATCTCAAATGGACCAACAAACCTTGGATTGAGCTTTCTCTTTTCCCAAATCTTGTAACTCCTTTCCATGGAGCAATACGTAACAATACATGATCTCCAATATTAAACTCCACGTCCTCTTTTTATGAAGATCAAGATAACTCTTTTGTCGATCTTGTGAAGTTTGAATCGTTGTCGAATCATTTGGATCTTTTCGTAGTCATGCGTATTTAATTACGGTCCCAACAATGTTGCTTCTCCCACCTCTCGCCCCAAAGATCTTCGGAGAACGACATTTTCGGCCCATACAACGCCTCAAATGGAGTCATGCCTATACTTGCTTGATAATTGTTGTTATAAGAGAATTCCACCGATGGTGGTACTTATCCCAACTTCCTTTGAAATCTAGGACATGAGTCTTAATAGATCTTCAAGAGTTTGAATAGTCCTCTCTCGATTGTCCGTCTGTTTGAGGATGGGTTTTCGAATCGAATCGTAAATCCGTGCGCTTCATAGCTTTCAGTAAGCTAACCCAAAATCTTGAAGTGAATCTCGGTCACGATCCGAAACTATGGATCTTGGCATGCCATGCAATCAGATAATCTCATTCACGTCACATACGAGTAAGACGTTCAAGGAATAAGTCTAAGCGATCGGTAAGAAATGGGCGACTTGGTTAATCTATCAACAATAACCCAAATTGCATCTACGCCTTGAGAAACTTTGGGAAGACTGTAACAAAATCCATAGTAATGTGTTCCCATTTCCATTCAGAATCTCAAGTGGTTGTAATGGACCTTTTGGTACTTGATGCTCTGCCTTTACACGTTGTGGGTTAAACATCTTAAGATAAACTCATAATCTCTCTCTTCATATTGTTCCACCAAAATGTATGTCGAATATCATGATACATTTTGGTACTCCCGAGATGGATTGCAAGCGGGGTGTTGTGTGCCTCCATCATGATTTTATGCTTCAGTCGAATCGTTAGGAGCATAAAGTCTAGAATTGACTCGAAGTATTCCTTCCTCATCAATTCTTGCTTAGGAATAGCTCCTTCTTGCACTTTCTTCTTCATACGATCATTTGTGTCCGTAGCTTGAGCGGCTTTAACTTTATCGATTAAAGTCGGCCTCTACTTGTATATTCGCCATCATTATGTGGGTCCTCGGAGTCTTTAATTCTACCTCCATCCTTTGCAAGTCATACAAAATGGGCCTTTGCGTTGACAATATCGCACTTGTACTTGCATATGATCTTCTATTTAACGCGTCACTCACTACGTTCGCTTTCCGGGATGATATTGAATAGTGCAGGTGGATCGTAATCTTTTTCAGCCTCAAACCAACGTCGTTGCTGCATGTTGAGTTCTTTTTGGGTGAAGAAATATTTGAGGCTTTTATGATCGTATAAATCTCTACTTTCTCCCCGCATAAGTAGTGTCTCCATATCTTCAACATGAAAACACGATTGCCGCTAACTCCGGATCATGAGTAGGATAATTCCTCTCATATTCTTTGAGTTGTCGTGAGGCATAAGCTATGACTTTCCCATGTTGCATGAGAACACATCCTAACCCCTTGCGGAAGCATCGGCCAGAGATAACAAATCCATCCGAAACCGGATGGTATTGTTAGAACAAAGTCTTAGAAATGAGTCTCTCTTGAGCTCTTAGAAGCTCTTCTCGCATTCCTCGCTCCATAAGAATTTTGCATCCTTCCGAGTCACCGAGTTAAGCTGAGTAGCGATTCGAGAAAATCCTTCCACAAATCTCCAATAATAACCAGCTAAGCCCGAAACCCTGCGTACTTGGTCACCGACTTCCGTTTCTCCCAACTTTGTATTGCTTCAATCTTTGCCCGGGTCAACAGATACTCCTTGTTTTGACACCACGTGCCCAAGGAATGCTACTTCCTCAAGCCGTAACTCGCATTTCTTTAGCTTGGCATATAGCTTGTTTTCATGAAGCCGCGATAAAGATTCCGACTTCAAATGGCGCTCATGATCTTCACGGCTTTTGGAATAGATGAGGATGTCATCAATAAAGACAACAACGAACTGATCCAAATATTCCTTAAATACACGGTTCATCATATCCATGAAAGCAGCAGGAGCATTGGTCAATCCAAAAGACATGACTAAGAATTCATAATGCCCGTACCGAGTCCTGAAGGCAGTCTTTGGAATATCCTCAGTTTTAATCTTCAGCTGATGATATCCAGAACGAAGATCGATCTATGAAAAGAATTGTGCTCCTTACAACTGGTCAAACAGGTCATCAATGCGAGGTAGTGGATACCTATTCTTGATGGTGACATGATTTAATTCTCGGTAGTCAATACAAAGTCGCATACTCCCGTCTTTCTTCTTTACGAATAAAACAGGAGCACCCCAAGGAGACGTACTAAGACGAATGAAACCGATGTCTAATAACTCCTGTAGTTGGACTTTTAACTCCTGAAGTTCAATAGGAGAAATTCGATATGGGGTTTTAGAAATGGGCTTTGCACCCGGTTCAAGGTCAATAAAGAATTCAACATCACGTTCTGGGGGTAGACCGGGAAGCTCTTCAGGAAATACATCGAGAATTCTCTAACCACGTAAATATTATTCAAATCGACTTGTCTTTATTCAAATCCATAACATGGGCTAAGAAAGCTTGACATCCGTTTTTTCAATAAGCGAATAGCTTTGTGGCTTGATATGACAGTGGATGATTTTAGTGGTTTAGTGGTTTGAATTCAGTATAACAGTTAGTTAGGAATATGAAAACTAACAACCTTACTTAAAACAATCAATTTTGGCATGATGAGTGGTTAACCAATCAATTCCTAAAATCACATCAAAAGCAAGTATCTTTAAAGAGATAAGATCAGCGGGTAATGTGATAGTGCCAACTTGGATCATGCAAGATTTATAAAGCGTAGATGTAACGAAGGTTTCACCCAATGAGTTTCAACAGATAAATCAAAATCTAATTTCTCCTGAGTCAAGTTTAAACGTTGAGCACAAGCAGGAGAGATAAAAGAATGGGTAGAACCAGGGTATCTAGTAAGGTATAAACTTGCAAGAATTCAAGATTAGCTTACCGTGATCACCTCGTTTGGGTTCCTCACGTTTTGTCCAGTCACGACAAATGCTCTTCCAGGAACCGCTGATTTCGACTTATCCGGGACAACCTTTGGAATCACCACTCCTGCTGAACTTGGTTTCGCGATAGTACAATCTCGAGCGATGTGGCCTTCCTTTCCACAGTTGTAACATAACTTGGATTGTTGTGGACGATTTAATGATATGTCCCTCCTTCCCGCATTTGTAACATCTAACTGGCGGTCGTTCTCCTCCCCTAGCATTTGTTGTTGGTGCTGGTGCTGCTGTTGATATCTTCCCGTCATTGTTGAATCTTCTCTTTCTGAAATTTCCACTTGAGTCACCTCTCCTATTATCATGTCCATGATTACCACCTGAGTGGTTACCGCCTTTGTCCGTATTCTTTCCTCCTCGCTGGTTATCATCGTTCTGATGACTACCCTGATTGTGGTCCCTCGGTTGAGTATACTCACTATCTCGCTCTAATAACTGAGCCCTGTTGACAACATCTGAATACAGAGAAAATTTATGAGAGATAAGGTATTGACGAATCTCTGGTTTTAGACCTCTCAGAAACATACGCGTCATTCGTTCCTCATTCTCCACCAAATGAGGTGCAAACCTGGATAATTCTGCGAACCTTGCCTCGTACTGAGACACCGTCATGTTGTTCTTTTCGAGTCTAATAAACTCTACCTCCTTCATATGACGAATACTTTCTGGAAAGTACTTGTCATTGAACAGTTTCTGAAATCTTTCCCAAGACATGTTAAGTGCATCTGGTTGAGTACGCTTCATGATTCCCACCGATGAATCTGCTTCACCACGAAACATAAAGGTGGCGAATGGAACCTTCGTTTCTTCCGTGCACCCAAGACATCGAATATCTTGGTAAATTGCTTGACCCAAGTTTACGCCTTGATCGGATCCGGCTTTCCATGGAAATCTGGTGGTCCCAACTCTTTGAATTGTTTCGTAGTGACAAACCGCACGCGTTACTATCATTTCCTCCGTATTTTTGTACACGAGTCTCCTCGCGTCGATTTTGCATGAATCGCAAAAGCTTCTAAATATCCCGCTGCTCATCATTTGCTCGGTGGCGTTGTTCACGGGAGGAACATTGTCACTGTTACACGTTCTCCTCGTTGGTGAGTCTTGCGTCTCCACGGCCTCATAAACTCCATTGTTAACGTTCTCAGCAGACCATTCTTAACATCGCCATAAAACAAGGGTTAATTAAACAAATTAACATATCACATAATATCCTATATTATGACCGACCAACAAATAAGCTTAGGTAGGATACACTAGCGAAGGATTTACTCTGCCTCCCTCCTAGTTATATTCCCGATCTCCGCCAGAGATCATATCCCTAAGCTCGATACCAATCGCTGTGGACGCCCCAAAGCAAGTATACAACACCCATTCGAGTCGCCAAAATACATGGTATAGAAAGCAAACTACAACTTCAATAATACGGATGTCGTGTAGGATACGACAATACAACTATTATGAGTTTGAATACAAATATTGTCTTCTAGATAATATACACACCCAAATAAGTCCTCATTAATTATTCATACACTATTTTACGAAATAGTGAGGACAAATTAAAACATCTTCCTAGAACCATCACTCCATACCCCGACTCGATCCTCGCTATGTTCTCACCTCCCGAGAAAAATGGAACAAAAGGAAAAGGGTGAGCTCAACTAGCCCAATAAAGAATATTATGACTAAGATAATATACAACAAATTATCGTTAGTCTTCAACAGGAAAAATCTAATAGAATACAATAGACAACAAGTTTTAGATCAACAAATGCAATGGAACAAAGAATCCATTAGAAGAGTCACGTAGAGAAAGAATTCTACCATCTTCTAAGGTTTAAAAGTCCATCATCAATAGTTTATCCTCGTAATAACAATCAATATACATCTTTAATCATCTTTGCACTATGTGCCAAAGATATTCATTTATATCACCATTTAGGGTGAGGATGATGAAAAACATTTTTAAAGAAGCGAATCCGGTGAAACAAAATGACAAGGATTAAGGATTAAGGATTCGTACTTTGTTTTACCCATGTCAAAAATACTTCGAAAATAATCATATTGGTGTAAAATTCAAGAATGATCAAAACATGGATACAATCAAAGCTAGTATCCGAATAGATATTTTGGACAAAAAGAAAAATTTTTATTTTTGATTGAATAGTGTCGTGATTCGTGAATAGTATCGTGATACGTGAATAATTAGGTCGTATCGTGAATAGTAACCCCGACACAACAAGTTCCAAATTTGATAAAAAGTTCACCAATACTTGGCATAATGATATTGAAAAAAAATATCATTTAAGAAGAAAATAATACCCTTACCTCAAAATAACCGTATTTCGATTGAATTTCTAGATAGTCTTTCGATGTAAACCCGCACCAGTATAGCAACACTCAAAGTATACTCACAAGAATACGCTCGATAATTTAGAGAGAAAGAGAGAAAACTTTGTTTACGGTGTGATTTTCAATTCTAACCTAGCCTCTATTTATAGGAAAATGTTAGAACATAAAGGAGACTAAATTAATAAATTATTATTATATAAAATTAAATTTCTCATTATGCTAGCCATCAAAGACCAGCATGCCACTCTTGAAAATAATTTTCCAAAGCCCACATGTTGTCAAACAAGAGTGGGTCCCACCCATTATTTAATAAAAATTATTTTATCTTTGAAACTTCAATAATTCGTAGAAAATAGCTCGTTTATCAGAAAAATTGAAACTCGCGACTTTCCATGGAAATTCCATTCTCTACAACTTTGCAAAAGAAAAGTTTTCCAAATTCCAAATGAAATTGACCCGAAATCCACAAACGGGCAATTTTACAGTCTATAATAAATTTTCGGTCAAGAATTGTGTCCACCGACACACAAAACATATGTTAAACATTTAATGCCACAAAATACTCTACCTCCTCATATACTCATATATCCCACATTCATTATAAAATATCACCGTTAATATATTATTAAAATAATATATTTAAATTAATTATTTTATCAGAAAAAATAAAATATTAATTTTCAACAAATTGTCACATTAAAATTTTCTCCATCTATATCCACATAAAATAAATATTTTCTTTATCATAATAATCAATAATTAATTATTCAAAAATAATATTACGAGAATCACAAGATCGATAACCGTGTCGTTCCCGGAAGAGGGGCTTTCAATAAGGATTTTCTCTTCTTGGCGGCAATGATTAGGTGACCAAACCTCTTCTTAGGACGAGAACTTTCTAGACATTGCCAATAATGTTATCGATAATATTATTCAAATAATATGAATTATTGATTTGATAATGGAAAATCTTGTGTAATGATAATTATTGAAACAACAACAATACAAAATATCAACCATGACAATTATTGAATCAATAAAATATAATATTGAGCAAGACTCTTCGTAACAATTATTGAGTAGTGCCTTCACGTAAGGATCAATAATTCAATAATCTTTGTGCAATCACGGTATACATCTTTATGCAACCACGCCAGACATAAAGATATTTTAACCACCGAGTAACCCAACAAGTGTTAGCGGTAACAATTACGCCGTTATTTATAAAACTCAATCTTTGTGCGTTTTCTTTCATCCAACCGTTTTTACATTATGGGGCCCACCAATGATGCATGCGTCGTCACGGAGATTCCAAACAAAAAGAATATTCCACGACCAAACGAATATTCCCAAGCAATAATGAATATTTTATAACCACTTGCTTATTTTGTAAACTTTGCACATTTCACCCATAACAAAAGAATTATATCAAATTAACCCTTATTAATTTAGAATAATGAATAAAGGAAAATTCAATTTTATTTATAATAAGTTGGGGTCTTACATAAGGGGTATTATTTCTTTTGTATTCATGAAGAGAACTTGTTATTCCATTATTTATTATTACATTGGAATAACTCAGATAATGCTGCTATCCTATACTTGGTGAAATTCTTCTTTTATTCTATTCTTTATTATTCTCGTTGGAATATATCACATGCTACATGCGTTTTCTGTGGGACACGGTTCCGATCTTTATTATTACATTTGGAATATCACGTCATGCGTTTTCTTGGGACACGGGTTCGAGATTTATTATTCATTGGAATATATCATCTGCAATGCTTTACTACCGGACTGGTTCTGTTATTTATTATTCTGTTGGAATAACCTGTTTGTGCGGTCTATCACATGCATGGTGATTTCTTTTGTTATTCCATTCTTTATTATACTCAGTTGGTTAAAACTTTGACTTCTATACTCCATGAAATTAGTGGAATATCCTTGATATTTGCGCTTCATCCAGTATCTTTTCATGAAAATATTCTTCTGAGCATTCTTGAATTTTACTCTACAAAGAAGTATCATGTTGACAATTTAGACGTTATTAGTACCTGGATAACTTAATTCTTGAACTTGTTTTATTGAATTCTTATATCATTGTCATCATCCTCATGTTTATATTTTGTTGAAAGTCATCTGTGACCTGTAGTGCATAGATGGACTTGGTATGATTATGACCAGGGATTATTCGGTGTAATCATGACCGTAACGTTACAAATAATGTGGTAAAAGTCCTCATTAGCCAGTAGTGCATTGATGGACAGTTGTTGGCATGATCATGACCATTAATGAATACACGAATGTCCTTGGCCCATAGTGCATGGATAATTTGTGGTCGTCACTACAAGAAATCACACATTTTATGATGAATTTTTTGTCACGCATAAAATTTTGTCACAATTTGTTAATTAATAATTACGAAATTCATAATCGTCACTAAAACTTTTATTTTTGTGACGACCTTTAATTTTGTTACTATTAATCATTTATATAAATCACTAATTTACACATTTGATGGCGATTAAGAAAATTTAAATCATAAGTTATTTTGGAGGTAGAATTTCGCACCAAAATTTTGGAGAGAAACCTTTTAGTGACATTTTGTAATAATTGATGACAGTATTTATTGTCACCAAATATTTCTTTCGATGACAACATAATAAATTGTCATTAATTATTCGTAAAATTTAGTGACAATGTGCTTTCGTCACTAATGTTCACATTTAGTGACGCCAAATACAAATTCATCACAATTTTATTTGGAGGCAAAATTATTTTTGGAAGGAAATTTTTTAATGACGGAAAAATAATAATTTATGACAATTTGTATTGTCATAAATACCAATTTTATATGACGAGATAATAGTTTGTCACTAATTAGATGAGTGGATAAGTGAAAAAAATGGTTTGTCATAAATTCTTATATTTAGTGACAAAGTACGTAATATCGTCACAATTTTATTTGGAGGCAAAAAAATTTTGAAAAATTTTGGAGGGAACTTTTTTAAAGACGAAAAAATAATAATTTATGACAATTTGTATTGTCATAAATATCAATTTTATATGATGAGATAATAATGCGTCACAAATAAGATGTGTGGATAAGTGACAAAAATAATTCGTCATAAATTCTTATATTTAGTGACAAAAGTATGTAATATCGTCACAATTTGATTTGGAGTCAAAAAAATTTAAGAAATTTTGGAGGCAAAGTTTGTAAAGACGAAAAATTAAAAAATTATGACAATTTTTATTGTCACAAATACCAATTTTATATGACGAGATAATAGTGCGTCACTAATTAGATGAGTGGATAAGTGACAACACTGGTTCGTCATAAATCTTTATAATTAGTGACAAAGTATGCAATGACGTCACATTTTTATATAGAAGCAAAAATTTTCCCAAACAAATTTGTCATTCGTTACAATTTGTGAAAGGCTTTCATTTTTTGTAACGAAATTAATAGGTCGTTGCAAATTTTCGTTGGCAGGCAAATAATAATTTTCTGCCTATTTACTTTGTTGTTGTCGATGTGTTGGCGATAAAAATTCATCTCTCGTCAGTTGATTTCTCCTCATCGTGGGCAACGAAAGATTTTTTGTTACTATATTTCGTAGCCTAATATGGACCACATTCATTGTTAACAATTTTTTTTGTTGTTGTATATTTTGTACAATTTTTTGCAACGACTATTAAAATGTTGCCTAAATTAAGATAACGTGCACGTTTCGCCCTCTTTTTTTTTTTCCAAAACGCATCGTTTTACATTTTTAAAGCATTATTTATTTTATTTTTTTTTCAATAACTTGTTGTTTTACATGAGACGGATTAAAAGAAAAATGGCTTATAATGAAAGAGAAAGCATTCACAATGTATGATATATTTTTTTCAAAACGCATCGCTTTACATTTTTAAAGCATTATTTATTTTATTTCTTTTTCAATAACTCATTGTTTTACATGAGACGGATTACAAGAAAAATGGCTTATAATGAAAGAGAAAGCATTCACAATGTATGGTATATTAGTCACAACTGATTAGTTGTGAAGGAATTTTTCATTCGCTCCCATTAGAGCTCCTCGCAATAGATATCATTCATTAAGTTAGTGACTACATATCTTTTATGAATGATATATTGTGAAATATATTTCTAGTAAATTATATTTTGTAAGGAATTTATTTTATTTAGTGAAAGATGACTTCTCTCACAATAAATATTTTGCAACGAATAAATTTATTTTAATGAGTGGAGAGTTTCCTTTAATAATTGCATGTTGGGAATGTTTTTTGAATTTATTTAGAGAAAAATTCATTTGCGGATTATAATTTTATCACATGTTATAATTTATTTAGTTTATATTTCACTAATTTATTGTATTAATCTATAAGCTCAATTAAATCCAAAATCTCATTTAAATATTTGTTTCGTCATTTATCAAGGGAGGCCTTTTTCAATTTATTTTTCTTAATTGTGTTTGAACCATCACACAATATTTCATCTAATGGAAAATATTGAAACTTAATGCAATCACTTATATTCTTCTTTGTTGGGCCTGAACAAGTTTTATCTAACATTACTATCATCTGCACCCACTATATTTAATATCATTATGAGTAATAATCTCTAACATAAGTAATATATCTTTTGTCCTCCAAAAAGTCTTCAAACATTAAAATAATTTATCTACTTAAAAATGACATTACTTAATAATAAAAAAATATGCCCATGAAAAATTAAATTTATTTCGAAAAAATTTCATACATTGACGATGAAAAAAAAAGATGTAATGTAATTAAGTTTGAGTTTATTCATAGTTAATTTATAGTATCCTAAGACTCAAATTGTAATGTAATTAATTTTTAAAATAGAATTTTATTCTTAAAAATACTTTTTAAATAATTTATAATATTAAATGTTTTATTTATTAAAATATTAAGTTACAATAATTTAAATTTTTAAATATTTTAAATTGACAATAAAAATATAATAATTAAGACTCTTTTTGTAGAAAAAATATTTGTGTTAAATTATTACTATAATGTTCTACAAAAAGTTATATTTCAATTTGTTATTAACTAATTTATGACATTCTAAAATTTAAATTTAAATTAATTTAAGTTTTTAAATAATAATTTTATTGACAATATTACTTTAAAGAGTTTATAATATTAGTTTTTTTTACAAGTTAAAATCACTATCTTTTTTTAGAACAGAGTTTGGAAAAGAAGTTAGAGGTGAAAGTGAAAAATGACCTGCCTGACCGTTCTTTCCCCTCACTAGATCCCCCGCTGTACCCCTAGATCGGCGCATCTCAAGGTCTGCTGCACCTCTCTTTCCCCTCACTAGATCGCTCGCGGTACCCCTAGATCGGCGCATCTCAAGGTCTGTTGCACCTCTCTTTCCCCTAACTCAGGTCAACCCTCTCACACCTCTTTCCCCTCTCTCTCGACTCCCTCTAACCCTAGCGGCTAGCAGTAATGGCGGCATAGTGGTGGCGCCGTGGCGGCATAGTGGATATGATGGATATCGGCGCCTCGTTAATATCTCTCTGCAAATCAATTCATGGATATGATGGATATCGGCGGCGGCGGAGATGTAGACGAAGAAGTGTCAAGACGGGTCCAAGTTCGGTTCGTAACGAAACTGAAGCCTCCTCTCAAAGCTCCCAACACTTCTATTACTATTCAATCTAATCTCACAAGATTGGGCCTTTCTGCTGTTCTCAACAGTATTCTTAAAGCATTAGCAGGTATATTATACTTTACATATCTTTTACAATTTACACACTTCTCTATCTTTATATATCATATTATCATCAGTAGTTTATTTTATTTTGTTTTTTACTATGTTTTACTTTAAAATTTATTCGTCATATAATCAATATAATACTTAGATGTAATTATGTAAGGTATGTGAATTTCGTAAAGAATGTGCTTATTTTGTTACTGACAAAATTATATTCATGGCCAAAGTACAATCCAACGAATGTAGGACTTGTTATGGAAATAAGATAATAAGTTCAGCTAATAGCGTGGGAAATTGTTTCATAAGATTGAGAACTACTTTAAACGAGTTAGTGGAGGGGAGGGGTCACCGGAAGTTCATGTTAGCACACACACATTATCAATACTGTTATGTGGATCTATGTGGTAACAAACGCTTTAGTACTTCATCATACACAATTACTTGCTTTGTCTTTGTCTTAAACTGACTCTACATAACCAGGAGTTGATGATGTTGATTGGAAACATGAACCTTTCAATTTTTTGATTGACGGAGAGTTGGTTCGCATGTCACTTGAAGAATTTCTTCTTGCCAAGAGCATTTCCGCTGTACGTTTATTTCTGAAACATTTTTTTTCTCTTCTATTTACTTTGTTTTATAGTAACAATTGCTTCTAATCGGTAAAAACTTTCCTTAATCATTTGTCAATTTTTTCTGATTGAATGGGAGAAAAAAGAAGTTAAAGTGCTTCATGAACACTTTGAGCATAAAATCCATGATAATTAAATCAAAACTTTCACTTGTTACCTGTTTTGAAAATTTACTACTTTATTGAAATACTTGAAATGCTTATATCTTCTGCTTCTTTTTCTTTTTGTCTTTTTTTCCTGAATTTATATCTTATGCTTTTGCTGTTATGATTTTTATTAAGGTCTATTTTTTTTTTCCAGAATGGTAATGTTGGCTGCTTTTTAAGGTAATGTGTTCCACTTTAGTTATCAACGAAATGCTAAAATTTCTGAGAATGATTGTTTCTAGATTTGCTAGTTTTGGCTAACCTTGTTGTCCAGTGTCTGTTTGACAGTAGGTTACTTAATTGTCTCATATCAGTATTTCCTTTGTGTTGCACAAAATTAATTTGTGGGGCTATTCGCTCATCGCTTACTTGAGTTTCTTGTTCTGAAATTCACATTTATAAAATTATTCGGTGCTTGTTGAAAATTTTCCCTGCATGGTTATTACCCTCATTTTTGTTCATAAATGTGCTAGAAAGGTATTAATGTTGCAGAGGTGGAGGTAATGGAAGAGTTGTCTTAGTCACCCTCATACATAATGTAGGAACCTTGCTTTCCTATGTTCAAGAGTGTTAAATGACGCAGAAGGTGCAAGCTTCACTTAATATCATGCATTTAGATGACTACAATCTTTGAGCAAGAACAGAGTAAATCAAGTAATTAATGTGTTCGTTCTATGTTTACATCATATTCTGATTTTACGGTGTCTGGTGATAGGTAATTTGATAGTTACATGTTTAAATTATGTTAAGTTTTGTTTATTATTACCTTTAAACTTGCAGATTATGATGCAACTGATACTCTTTGGAAGTTGAAATGCTGTATTTTTGTTTGTACACTTGGTTACTTTAAGTTACTCCGTTATTTTATTGAATTATGTTTTTCTTTTGCAACAGTTTTGAGACATACTTGAACAACAAGCAAATGTCTGGGTAAGTTGATATCACTTCTTAAAACTAATAGCCATTGTTTTTTTGTTGTTTGTACTTGTTGTCTTTATTATCAGATTTCTATTTGTTGCTTGGTGAAACAATGAATACTTTCACTAATGAAGACTTTGATAACTATTATTTTAGAGGATCTGATGTTCAATACCATTATTTGTTTCAGCTTCTCAAGCACGAGTGTACTAGTTGGTCGTTAGAGTTATGTTCTAAAGTTTCATGTTATAAAAAAATCTTTGCTAGTGCATTTATTAGTTGGCTTGTTGAAGATGGGATGCAATTTTGAGAACAAACCTTTAATTTATCTTTGTATAATGATGTGTGCTCCCCCTCCTAATTGGTGGTCAAAAGTACATGTTGATATGAATGCCTTCTTCTTTTTGAATGATTGTTGACCTCGAAATGTCTGTTAAAATCCTTAGTAGTTGGATAAATTACCCGTTACCATTAGACTTGTGCAACTACTATTGCAAAGTGACATCAAACAGTCGCATTAAGTGTTATTTGTGGCTGTTCTTATGAACAAATATACGAATGGATATCCATATTTTATTTAGGTGGGATAATACTTTTATTAACTCTGTTTCGTTTTTGTGCGGTATAAATGCCTTTTTGTTTTTGTTGATCATTTCTTGTACATTTTATTTGCATTCTGTTAAGCAATTGAATCAGTCAATAGCAATCAGACATCATTGGATGTCTTTTTTTAAATAAAGTTATTTGGATAACCAAAAATTTATGCATTGACCTTCTAAAGATTAATAGCTTTTTGAAAGAGCAGATGTTTTGGCTATAAATGTTGTTGTGCATTTGAACGTAAAGGTTGTTTATTCAAAAGCACACATTCTAGAAAATTATGTTTTAACATGCCAATTTGTCAAATGGCTTTTGAATTTGACAATTTGTATATCATTACCGGTTGCTAGCACATTTAAGAATTGGTTAGGGAGTGCTTCCCCCGCTGGGCATTTTGTTTCTGTGGCATTTTAAATCTCTCTGTGTTTCTTTTTCAAAGGAGTTTCTCATCTTTATTCCATCTTATTTGATCTTAATTGCAGTGAAGAGGTGGTTGTAGCAGCTGAGGTACCTGCTCAAGCTCTAGGAGAAAGCATGGACATCATGACAGCCCTACAGCTTGTGCTTAGAAAATCACTTGCCCATAGTGGGCTTGCTCGAGGTCTTCATGAAGGTGCAAAGGTGATTGAGAAGCATGCTGCCCAGTTATGTGTTTTAGCAGAGGACTGCAACCAGCCGGACTATGTCAAGTTGGTCAAATCACTTTGTGCTGACCACAATGTAAGCTTGATTATAGTCCCCAGTGCGAAGACTTTTGGTGGATGGGCTGGTGTAAGTTTTAACTCTATTCCTTCCCAATTTGCTTGTCTATATCTTACAATGTTTAATGGACAAGACCATTCAGTGAGTTCCATTTGTATTCTTGCTATTTTGGTTGCTGACTTGTAAGAGCACGTAAATAAAAGTTACCATGTCCTTCCGGCCAAAGAAGGAATCACTGATAGTGGCATGTCTTCAAACCACATTTGCCCTTGGTTATTGCCATCTTGTTAAATCTGTTATTTAGTTACATTTGTTGTTCCATAATTTTTGCAAAATACTAAATCTTGCATTATAAACTAATTTGGTTTTTTGATTTGCAGATAGAGTTTTTTCTAGAAGGTCAATAACCACAAGGTTGAAGGTTTTAATTAAGCATTTTCTTAGGATATGGTTTTCAGAATTTCAGCTTTTTGAATTATATAATTTGGTTTTGTGGAACTTAGATTATTTAAGCAACTGTTTATTGTCTACCTAATACGGTATTTTGTTGAATAAGTGAATCTACTATTTTTTATAAGATAATTACTTTTTATTTTAAATGTTTATTGTCTTTTGTCTCTTATGTTATATACAGGTGTAAAGTTGATTTAAAAAGTTCACTAAATGTATTATATTTTTTATTGAAAATTGTTAATGTAATAATACATTTTAAATGTCAAACAACTTAATATGACCATCAAATCATCACGATTTATAATTATTTATTGACAAATAATATTTGGTTATTTATTGTCACTATTAATAATTTTTTCTGTGACGAGATGTATCGTGATCATAAAAATTTAATTAGTGACATTGAAAAATGTGTCCCAAAAAGTAACTCTTTGATGATAAATTATTTTGTAATGTTATTTAAAATATGAAATGACAACGACATAATTGTCATGTTAAATATATTATTAGGTGACGAATTGTTCTGTCGTCATTTATGTTCTTATTTTTTGTGACGATAAACACAATAACATGACGAAAGAATAATTATAAATATGACAATATTATCGTCATTAAAATTAGATGATTTAAATAGAGTAATATATTTTCGTCACTAAAATAATATCATTTAATGACGAAAAAAGATTATCGTCATTTAATGCACTAAGTTTTGATGACGAAACATAATATAGAGTGACAAAAGTTTCATTCAAATAGTGACGCTATTAACGTCACTAAAAGTAATTAATTATAGTGACAATGGTGTAGATCGTCACCATAAGTTAAAACATTTAGTGACGACATCCAATATTGTCAAATAAACCTAATACCACGCTCATACGGTGACGATCTCTGTGACGATTAACACTCATCACCAAATGTTTTAGTGTCGAAAAATGAATTTTATGTGACAAATTTTAGCGTCATTTTTTGTGTGATTTCTTGTAGTGCGTGATACTAAAGAATATCCTGGTCAGAGTGCATGGGTGATTCGATGATGTGGATTATTTATTGTCGAGTCTCAATGATAAAAGTGATGAAAACCTTTTAAATCATAAAAGATAGTAGATTTTATTCTCTACTTGACTCTTCTAATGGATTGCTTGTTCATTGTGATTAAACTTGATATTTATTATATTTTATCGGTTTAACATTGTTGAAGGCTAACGATAAATTATTATGCATTATCTTAGTCATAATATTTCTTACTGGACTAGTTGAGCTCACCCTTTTGCTTTCATTGTTCTCTCTTCTTGAAATGAGAACGAAAGCGAGGGACTAGTTGGGGAAACGCAGTGATGGTCCTAGATGGTGCATTAGTAGTCCTCACTATTACGTGAAATAGTGTGATAATAATTGTAATGAGTATGACATTTTGAATGATTAAATGCATTATTTGGAAAAGTATAAACAATTAAATTAAATTGTTTATAAGTTTAAGAAGTGATTAAAATATTGTTATAATATTAACAATATTAGATTATGATTTTATTAAGTGATTGATAATGTTTAGATAAATTTAAAGTCTTTAATATTTATCCTTGATTTAGTTTGACCAATGCTTATAATATTGTCATCATCCTCATGCTTATATTATGTTGAAAGTCATTTGTGGCCTGTAGTGCATAGATGGACTTGGTATGATTATGACGAGGATTATTCAAAGTATAATCATAGCTTAGTAATATTACAAATGATGTGGAAAAAAGTCCTCATTGGCCCGTAGTGCATTGATGGATGCTTTTGGTATGATTATGGCTATGGATTCTCTTTTGGTAGTAGTGCAAAGATGAATTATTTTATGGCATGATTAGGACCGTTGATGAAAACACGATTATCTTTGGCCGTAGTGCATGGATAATTCGTGGTCGTGATCTAAAGAATATCATTGGCACGTAGTCCATGGATGATTCGATGATGTGGATTAATTATTGGAAATGAGTCGTGAATGAAATATTAATTCATGGATGTGATAATAATGAATATCTTTGGTCATTAGTGCAAAAGATGATTTAATGATTCTGAGCATGAATTGTGATTTGGTATAACCATGATTTTTGATGTTTGTGTGATGAAAATTATCTTCGATCACAGGTGCGAAGAGGAATTTAGAATCACAATTGTGATTATGAGTTATTCACATGATCGTGAGAGCGGAATTGTTGATTGATGTTACACGGATAAAATATTATTGGTGGACTTTTAACATAGAGAAGATAATAGACCTTATGGTTTATTTGACTCCTCTAATGGATTGCTCGTTCCGCTGCAACTATAGTTGAAAAGTTTTATTATCTGTCATATGTTCTAAATCTCTGATTTATTATTGATGAAAGCTATTGATAATTTAATTATATTTAGTCATGATATTCTTTACTGGGCTAGTTGTGCTCACCCTTCTGATTCACAATTCCTTTCAGGTAATAAGAGTGTAGCTGGGTCGAACGAGGGTATTAAGAGGATTAGAACGGTGGTCTCTAGCTGTGGAGGTTCTCCCTAACAGTATAGAAAAGTGTATTATATTCTATACATCATTTAGTAGTTATATTTGGTGAATCATATAGGGTGAGGCGAACTCAACGTTGGAATAGTGTTTTTGCCACTATCATACAAGATGTCTAATGACATACAACCTTGTGTTATCATAAGACATGGTTGTGCACATCCACTTGCTGAGTATATCTACGAGCACTACCTATATGATCTTGGAGTATATTTGAAATATAATTTTCACTTGGAGACAATCTGAGATAATTATATGTCAAGAGAAGACTTACCATTGGAAAGAAGATGATAGTAATCTTCTTGTTTTTCTTTGGGGACTTTTGGGTTAACCAAGGATAATTTCGTGGACATATGATATCTATCATAACACGGACGCATGGCCTCCCATGCATGAAGGTTTCCTTAAGCACTTCCCAAAGATTTTAGTTTTAAAGCAGTTTTTGATTGTAGTTTTATGTAAAAGTACCATTGTAAGGTTGTGGTCGAGGTACCATGAGAGTTACATACATCCGTATTAAAACTCATATTAAACTATGGTCGTATTCTATCTGATTACTCAACAGTTGTATAAATGAAGTTGTATTTGAATTTTGTACCATATATCGTGATTTACTCGTAATGGGTGATGTATACCTAATTTTGGGGCGCCACATATTCTGCTCGTTAATTTTATATATGGTTATACAAGTGTCCACACTTGGATAATCATTGTATTTAACCACATGTTGATATATATATATATATATATATATATATATATATATATATATATATATATATATATATCGCCTAAGATATTTGATCAGCTAGACGCAAATTTTGAAATGTTGTTGAATATGATAAAATCTTTTTGTATCCAATCAAATTGTTTTGGTTCGGATTTCCGTCTAAGTATGAACATCCCGATCACGGAAAAAATTTTATGCGCCAAGGCGGACAAAGGATGAACGATAATATCGTTCTAGTAATGTAGTATTGATCAATATAGGGCACATTGGGCAGATCACCCTCGTGCCTGTAAGTTATAACGGTTTGCAGATGAAGTTCTGCTAAACCTTAGCGAAAACTAAAAATAATGTTCATAATCTGTCGACTAATACATACATATATATATATATATATATATATGCAATACGTAGTTTCAAAAAAAAATTGGGATAGAATTGTTATGTTGTTATTATCGGTTCAGTTTACTTCACAACTATAAATTCGTTGTAGAAGTGATGTACAAAGAAAACATTTATTTCTTTCAGCTAATTATATTCATAATTGTTATTACTTGCTGGGCACCCAAATGCTCACCCTTGCTTAAATTTAAATGTTTTTAGCTAGGCTGATCAATCCAAAGGTTCAGACAAGAACAAGTGAAAAGGAAAGCAAACAGAACATGTTTAATGGTATCTTTTGTAATAGTTAGACAATATATAGACAATGATATGTATTATATATCATGTAAAGAATTATAGTAAAGGTTGCGTAATTGGGATTAGACTCTGATAAATATAAGTTAAGTTGGATTTTTATATTATTGTTATTATTATTAGTATTATTCCGCTCATAGAAATGGTATCGTGAAGCACCGAGTTTGGGGGCTTTACAAAAGACTTTAAATTTATTCAGAGTTTAAAATATCCAAATATTATCAATCACTTAATAATCCCATAATCTAATATCATTAATATTATAACAATATTTTAATAATTTCTTAAACTTATAAATAATTTATTTTAATTGTTTACACTTTACCAAATAATACATTTAATCATTCAAAAATGCCATACTCATAAGATTTAATCACCAATGATCACATCCCTTACCAAAAATCTACATATACCTTATATAGGATTTTCAAGCCATAAAATTCTATTGACCAATTTTTCAACTTCACATAACATATTTAATTCATATGTTCGTAACTAAACCATTTTCATGAAAAATAACAAATCAGTACCAAAAAGTTTTCTTTTCTGGGATTTAGCAAAATATAGTTCCATATTGAACATATATATTTCTCTGAATTTTTAAAATTCATTTACAATTTTTCATATGGCCAAAACTGCCGAATATTTAGACCTTTATCATAAACTGTACTTTTGTCCAAAAATTCCGAACTTTACAGGGTATACTCCTGTTATATATATGTACTCCCAATAAAAATTTCACAAATTTTGGAGTTAACCACAAGGAGTTATAAGGGTTTACTTTTAAAATAGTCTTTTCCTATAAAATTCATAACTCCTAATCTATACATCCAAAAATCGCTATTTTTGGACACAATCTAGAAAACTCATCAAATTATCATTTCAAATTTTTTCCAGAATTTTTGAGGTCGGAAAAATTACGAAAGCGCAAATGGATTTTCACCCGCCATGCGGTAATCCACGAGATGCAGATCATTTCTACAATTTAATAAGGAATGAATCTGAAGGATCATTCACCATGCACGCGGTAATCCACATAGACAGTGTTGGGAGAATTCATATTATGATTTGATGTTTTAATGTATAAGCTCATGATTATTTGTAAAGTCCTTCCAAGTAAGATATGTACAAGGACTTAGTGATAGATCAAATTTGTTAGGTTGATCTAAGATCTTAACGATGTATCGATTCGTAATGGAATGTATAGATAGAAAGATCAAAGTCATTAGGTTGATCTTGAGATGTAATAGATAGGCTTCGAAAAATCGTAGTGTATCATCCGATCAAACATCGCAAGTCAAAGTGAAACGTAGAGCTTCAAAGATCGTAGCGTGCCTGCCTTGAAGGGACTCTTCAGAAATCGTAGAGTGGTCCCAACGTTTGCCGAGCCATCTCAACGATCATAGTGTGCTGAAGGAAACGTGGAGTTTACAAGTTAACGATCGTAGTGTGCTCTCGGAAACGTAGAGTAACAACACGAACAAGTGAAGATCGTAGTGTGCAAGGGTTTTAGAAGAAATCGTAGTGCTCTCTAATGATAGCATCAAATCAAGCACCAAGGTAACAAGTCACTACGATCTGAATCGTAGAGTATCATGATCTGAAACGTAGAGCATCTGTCTTATGTCAGAAAACGTCGAGCCTCATGATTTATGTGAAGACAGATTCCAATATATGAGGAATGGATTCTAGACGTTGCAGTACTCATCAGTCCCAAAGTAATATGAAATATCCTTAGTATGCAACAAAGAAGCGTATTGAAGAAGCTAAGGAAAGTACCATAGGTAATGGGGCAAAACACCTCTTCAGGTGTTAGGTGAGAAAGCAGTCTGCTGTGAATGCAGTTTCAGAAGATGTGCATAAATGTTTCCATCAAAGATCAGAAAAGTCAAATGCATTTAATGTCTCAACGGATGGATCCAACAGATAGTTTTCAAGATCACATATATGCAGATCAGACAGATGAGAGAGAAATAAGCAAGCATTGAACAAACAACGTGAACATCTCTCTCAAGCTCAACTCTACGATATGAGATATTGCAAAACTTGCTCAGCTACTCAGTTCTTTAGAACAAGTGCTTACACAGCAACTGAGTAGCAACCATCAATAACTCAACATTATCAACCAGCTGAAGAAGAGTACCAAGTCTGCTGGACTTAAAGAGTTCGTAGTGAACTATAAGAAAGCCAAGTCTGCTGGACTTGAAGAGTTCAAGAGTGAACTAAGAAGTTCCTAGACTGCTGGTCTAGAAGGAATCTGTGTGATTCAGAAGTTGTAAAAGACATCCTTAGTGGATTACCTACTTGTCGAAGTAGAAGAGTGGACTAGGAGCTTTAAGTGCTCTGAACCACTTAAAATAACTATGTCTTTTATATTCATACCATAACTGCTATATCTGTTATAACTGTCATAACTGCCTCACTCTCATAACTCCACTGCTTGGTAAAGAAGATTAAAACAAATATTAATTCCGCTAAGTTTTAATCATTATCAAAGAACTAGTTTAAAACGAAAAGATTTTTAAATATCTATTCAACCCCCCCTTCTAGATAACTATTGTGCCAACTAGGAACTAACAATTTGTATCAAAACAGGTTCTATTTTATAGCTTACAAGCTTTAGTAGATCCAATGGCACTCGTACCAAGCGAATCCAGGATCGGGGGAGGCAGCAAGCCACCAATGTGCAACAAGGATAAATTTGCTAACTAGAAAGTTAGGATGCAAGCGTACATGGACTCAATAGATGAAGATCTATTTGAGACCATTCAAAATGGGCCCTATATTCCAACCAAGCTTGCACCAACCACTGACGATCCAAACCGAATACAGATCAAAGTTAAAGAAGAGTGGACAGACAACGAGAAGAGAGCTGTCCAACTTGATAAGAAGGCTAAGAACATCATGTTCCAATTCTTAGAGGACGATCTGTTTAAAAATGTTGTAAATAGCAAAACAGCTAAGGAAGTTTGGGAAGCACCGCGATCATGCACGAAGGAGGAAGAAGAAGTCGAGAGAACAAAGCAGTCTCTCCTAACACAAAGAAGACAAAATGTTCAAGACATGTGCAAGGAGAAACGAATCGCCACCTATGAAAGATTCAACGTTCTGCTCAACTCTCTACGAGCATATGGAAAGGTCTATCCTAACAAAGATCTGACCATAAAGTTCATGAGAGCCCTACCAAGCAGATGGGATGCCAAGACCACTGCAATAAGAGAGTCAAAGAATCTCAATGAGATGACAGTTCAACAACTATATGGCAATCTCCTGACATACGAGCTGGAGCTGACCCAACGTGCTGAAACCCTATCAAAAGGAAGAAGGAAAGACAAGGGTGTTGCTCTCAAGGCAAATGAAGGTGCATCAAAAGTCATCACTGAGATTGACTCTGATTATGATGAAGACGATGATGAAGACTTTGCTATGCTGGTAAAGAGACTAAGAAGATTCATGCGACAAGGTAATCGAATCAAGCCAAAGAAGGTCGCCAATTCTGAAGTGACGTGAGAGCAAATGAATGACCTATGCTACAATCAAAAAAAGCCCGCCACTTCATCACCAATCGCAACAAACCTATCAAAGAAGAACTAAAGAAGAAAACACATGCAAAGAAGGAATATAAAGGAAACAAGAGGTCTCTTAAAAGAGACAAAGGCACAGAGCTTATAACATCCCCGATTCGGGTCCCAAATCACCAATGTAATCAGGGTGTACTATTTCTATAACTATTGCGGAAGATATAAACATAAATTGTTTATACATTAAATATTACACACTATCCCCAAGGTCGAGAACCTTCACATAATACCTAAATCAATATCCTATCGTATATACAAAGTTATTATTATACATTCATCGTTATAAATTTAGTCGCACATATAATCCAAAGTCGATTTATCTTGGACTTTTTTCAGAACCGATGTATTCGCCATAATCTGCAATGTTTATCATGATATATAGCAAGGGTGAGCAACAATTTTGCCCAAAGAAGTATAAGTTCAATTAAGGATATATCATGATCGAAAGAATTGAACAATAAGTTGGCTAATTTTCTACAATATATACATCATGAAAAGAGCATGAATAAATTTTCATAGTTGAACTAATAATGAACATGAATAAATCAACTAAACCAAATGGTAATGAAGGTGATCAAATTTTTCATACCGATGAATACATGAAATGTGCATGAGTGAGAATCAATAATTCATAGACATGGTATAATCAAGAATGATTAACCCCAAGCATATTTCAAAAATATCAATTCGAGATCGAGTTAGAGAACTTGCATGTATCGACATCAAGCATGCTAACCTATATCGCTCAAGACCTAATATAGATAAAACCAATCTCCAAATATTAGAATATCATCACAGTATAGTACTGTTAAATACAGTTATAATATAACCTAACAAATTACCACATAATCCTATCACTATAAAATACCTAAAATTCTAGATCAAGTCAAACTATTTCATTCGAGTTGAATTAGATATATTTTTCGACATCCCAAAACGTTTAGTGGATAATTCATGAGTCTAATTTCCATAAGACTTTGCCTAAATGCTTTACATTTACCTTAGATAATTTCATTTTCATCAAAATATTTTTCAACGACTTATAATAATTTTCAGATAATTATTATTTAATATCATATTAATATGAATTAAATACTACTTAATTCCATTATCATTAATATTAATTTATTAATGAAATTCATTACAAAAATATTAAAAGTCATTAAAATAACTTAAAATATTTCCTTACACTTTAATATAATTTCAAATGATTTTTAAAGTATTAAAATCATTTTTATGTAATTTATTTAATATAATAATTAAATAAATTAACTATCATTAATATTTAAAAATATTAAAATATCAGTGAAATATATTCCAAATTATTAAAAACCCATTTTTAGGCTTTAAAATAATTTTTTACAAATTTATTATGAATTTCTAATATTTATTTTCTATTTATTCTATAATTTTCGTTTAAAGTTGGGGTCCTCCACGTAAAACTTGTAGAGACGGTGATCTACAAGTCCGATTTGGGCCCACTTGGTATTGTTAGAACCGTGACTTCCCGAGCTATGTTTTAGGCTCAAGAAACGGTCCATTTAGCACAGTATAGCACCCTGAAAACAGGCCACTACCGACTGACCATTACATGCCTTGTAAGCATTTTCAGTATTGGAGTCTTTTACAGAAACGCTTGTATTACGAGATCCACAACTCCGATTGAGGCCCAATCAAACTCGTTGGATCCGTATCTTCTTGAACTATAGTTTTCAGTTATCAAACGCCAAATTCCAATCTGTCTAGGTCCCTGAAATCAGGCCCAAAGTGACTGGTCCGCAAGGTTTTCTTCAACAGTTGGTTCATTTTCCAGATTTGGGGTCCTTAACGGAAATGCTTATAAAACGAAATCTACAAATCGGATTTAGGTCCAATAGGTATCGTTGGATTTGTAATTTCCCGAACTATAGTTTCCATGTATGAAACATCTATTTTGGTTCTGTTTTGGTCCCGAAAAATGGACAAAAGTGACTGATCAGTAGCTTGTGTTCAACAGTTAAGGTAGTTTGGGATTTAATTCATAACTTTCTCATTTCTTAACATATTTGAGTGATTCTAAAGGAGTTTTGCCCTTAACTCATGTATCTAGCATGCTAACATGTTTTAAACCATTAATCACATGAACCCAAAGAATCTAACATAAAAATATATATAGCATACAAAGGAAAGCTTTTTCTTAAACCTTTTGGTACAAAACTTGATTTCCTCACTTTGGATCTAACTTTTGATTTCAAAAATACTTTGATACACATATAAAATACCAATACTCATGTAAATCATGAGTTTTTAATGATCCAAAACAAAAGTTGCTTGGTTCATAAAGATCTAACAAAAAGAGCCCAAAAAGTGAAAACTTTCATTTTCTTATCTTTTTCTTCTTGCAAGCCTTCTTGATCCTTCAAAGTAGTTTATGATTTTAAGTTGTATGAAGATCCAAGACCCCTCCTAGACTCCCTATAACTACCGAAATATGCAGCCTCCTTTCTCTCTCTATTGTTCTTAATTTACACTTAGGTTTAAAAAAATTAACATAACTTAGTTTATATACAATATACATATAACACATATAATTATAGAATATGTAACTCCCAATATAATTACATATACTTATTATCAATTTAATATATAAGTTACAAAAATTAGAATTTTTAATGCCCTAAGGCTTGTTTGGCAAAACCATATTAAAATAATGACTTAATCATTCCTATAGCCTTTTTGGCAAAACAAGATTAAAAAAAGAATTTCAAAAGCTCTAAGGTTTTGTTTGGTAAAATCAAATTAAAACTCTTTTAATAAATATAGTTTATTGTCCCACATTGTTTACTTGGATTTTCATATCCAATCTTAATTAAATAAACTAATTACCACATACTAAATAAATTTCCCACTTAACCAAATATCACAAAATTATAATCTCATTATAATTTTATTTAACAATTAATATATCACTTTAATTATTAAATTACGACATCAATATAGCAACTCATGTAATCTTTAACAACTCTCTAACTGTTAAATTAAATTAGAGTATTATTTAATTCACAAATATATACTAACAACAATCACATAAATAAAATATTTATTTAATTTAATAAATATTTTAAATTACAAATAAAATTTTGGATTGTTACATAGTTGGAGGATCGTGGAGTGATTCAGTTAATGACTCAAATGCTGACTCCGGAGATGAAGAAGAACCACAAATGGCCAATATGTGCTTAATGGCCAAACATGCAAAGGACAAACAAAGCCTCAACATACATGATGTAAGTCTCGACGAGGTATTTGATTTCAACTCACCTGATGTAGACATGAATGACTTAAGAACTGCACTTCATGGCATAACCACTGATCTATATCAATATATGAAGTGGTTCAGAGTCTTGTCTAAAGATCATTCACTTCTTCAAGAGGAGAAGAAGAAAGTTCAAGAAGAGCTTGAAACAGCCCTTCTAAGTACTAATCTTATTTCCAAGCTTGAGGCTGAGAATGAAACTTTAAAACAGACAAACACACTCAATGCACAAAGAGAATCTAATCTAACCTCTAAAATTGAGGATCTAGAGAAGACTATCTCTGCATGGAAAAAATCCTCATCATCCATGGACCGCCTTGCTTTCTCAGTCAGAGAAGTACATTCGATGTAACAGTCTAAGCTTTGGGGAATCCATCCGAGCCTTGTGTGGAAAAGACAAAGGAAACTAGCACTAGTAATGCCTCAAGTTTTAGTAGAGGCATTGCCTTTGTGAAATCCTCACAGTTAGAAGAACCAGTTAAACCTTGTCCTACTGTCTCTATTCTTACTCATAGGAGTAAAGGATCTCATGCTAGTCTGGGGTTCATAAAAGAAAAGAGTAACCTAACTCTACTCACCAACCTCGAAGAATCGTAGAGTCAAGCAAGACCAACTCTACGAATCAACCGGGAAGGTACAGTAGAGGGAAGGCACACTCATCACTATTTATGAAATCCAAGGACATGTGGAAAAATGAGAATCAGTTTAACAAAAGGATACTTAAGGAACCACACAAGTCTAAGTGGAGGATGAATCATCATACACACACCGACATGCATCATAATAGATGTTTCATATGTAATAAATATGGTCATAGGGCTGCCAAGTGTTATTATAATTCCATGCATGTGAGACCCAAGATTAGACAGATTTGGGTCCCCAAAGATACTAACAAAGAAGGACCCATGCAAATATGGGTACCAAAATGAAGGTTCAAATGTTTTGACAGGAAAAGAGCTCCACGATCTCAACATGGTATCTGGAAAGTGGATGCTCAAGGCATATGACAGGGAACAAAGCCCTATTATCTAATTACATAAAAAAGGAGGGTCCCTCTGTCATCTTTGGAGCCAACGGCTCGGGCAAGACAAGAGGATATGGCTCTGCTGGCAACGGTACAGTATCTTTCATCAAAGTAGCCTATGTGGAAGGTCTTCAACACAACCTTCTAAGTATCAACCAACTCTGCGACAAGGGTCATCAAGTGACATTCCTCAACAACCAATGTCAAGTCAGAGATTTGAAGACATTTGCTGTAAAGCTAACCGGGACAAGAGAAGGAAATGTCTACACAGTGGATCTTGGTAAACTAAGCTCAGATGAGACAATATGTTTTCTGGCAAAAGCATATGAAGAAATGAGCTGGCTATGGTATAGAAGGTTGTCTCACTTAAACTTCAAAATCATGTCCAAACTGGCATCAAAAGACCTAGTAGCTGGCCTACCCAAGTTCAACTTCGTGAAGGAAAGACCATGCAATGCATGTCAGCTTGGAAAGAAAACCAGAAGCTCATTCAAAAGCAAGACTGCCAACTCTATTGACAAGCCCCTGCAGTTACTCCACATGGATCTCTTTGGTCCAATCCCAACAACTAGTCTTGGAGGAAAAAGATACTCTCTAGTCATAGTCGACGACTACACCAGATTCACATGGGTATTCTTCCTAACTTCAAAGGATGAAACAAGCTCTGAATTAATCAAGATGTTCAGACTGGTGATGAACGAGAAAGGAGAGAAAATCAAGGCCATAAGTAGTGATCATGGCAGAGAATTCGATTTCTCAGAAATGGATCAGTTCTGCACAGACAATGGGATCAGTCATAACTTCTCAGCTCCACGAACTCCTCAACAAAATGGAGTAGCTGAAAGAAAGAACAGAACCTTGATAGAGGCGGGAAGAACTCTACTATTGCGGCCCATCATGCTGAATATACAGGCGCGAAGTTATCAACACTGCATGCTACACGCAGAACAGATCACTCATACACTCTACGATCAAGAAGACGTCCTACGAACTGTGGAAAGGAAGAAAGCCAAGTGTCAGCTACTTCCATGTCTTTGGTTGTGCATGCGACATTCACAATAATGGAAAATAGTATCTGAAAAAATTCCAGCCCAAGTCAGACGAAGGGATCTTTCTTGGATATGCCACAGACAGTAAGGCTTACAGAGTGTTCAACAAGAAGACACTGAATGTTGAAGTCTCGATACACATCATCTTTGATGAAATTGACTTAGACAAAACAGTGCCTCAAGACACTATGATGGATAGTGCAGACACTACGAATGAAGTCGTCGAGCTCAACACTACGATCGTAGTACCAGACAGTGAAATCGTAGAGCATGAGAACGTGATCGTAAAAAGGTCAATGCAAGACAGCGAGCCTCCACTCCAAGAAGAAGAGATAGACCTTGAAGATTTAAGACAGGAAGGCATCAGGACAGATGTCCCAACCGGTAATAGATGGGCAAGAGATCACACTCAGGATCTAATCATTGGAGATCCGAGTGCCAGAGTCAAAATAAGAGCTGCTACTCAGAATGAATGCTTTTATCTAAGCTTCTTGTCACAAATAGAGTCAAAGAAGATAGAGGATGCTATGGAAGACTCCAGTTGGATAGAAGCAATGCAGGAAGAACTCAACCAATTTGAACGAAGTAAAGTATGGAGATTGGTACCAAGACCAAAGAGTCATCCTGTGATAGGAACTAAGTGGGTCTTCAGAAACAAAATGGATGAAGATGGGATCCTAACCAGAAACAAAGCAAGATTAGTGGCAAAGGGCTATTCTCAAGAAAAAGGAATTGACTACGATGAGACATTTGCACCTGTTGCCAGACTAGAAGCCATCAGAATCTTTCTTGCCTTTGCTGCCCACATTAAGTTCAAAGTCTTCCAGATGGATGTCAAGAGTGCATTTCTAAATGGAGAACTCCAAGAAGAAGTCTATGTAGAGCAACCTCCAGCTTTCATCAATCCATCTCTTTCCAATTATGTCTATAGATTAGATAAAGCTTTATATGGTCTTAAACAAGCACCTAGAGCATGGTATGAAACACTGACTAACTTCTTAATTGAAAATAGGTTCACTAGAGGTAGAGTAGATACCACACTGTTTCTTAGAAAGCATAAAGACAAAGTCTTACTATTTTAAATCTATGTTGATGACATTATCTTTGGTTCTACTGACGAAAAGTTATGCAAGAGATTCTCTAAGCTAATGCAGAGCAAGTTTGAAATGAGCATGATGGGTGAGCTGAACTTCTTCCTTGGACTGCAAGTAAAGGAGACTAAAGAAGGAATTTTTATAAACCAAGCCAAGTACATCAAAGACTTACTGAAGAAGTATGGCATGGAATCAGCCTCTCCCATGAAAACACCAATTGCTCCTGCAACCAAGCTTGACAAGGATGGGAAAGGTAAATGTATTGATATCACTCAATACAAAGGTATGATAGGCTCTCTTTTATACCTAAATGCCAGTAGACCAGACATAACGTTTGCAACATGCATATGTGCTAGATTTCAGGCTAACCCTAAAGAGTCACATCTGTCTGCTGTAAAGAGGATCTTCAGGTATCTCAAGGGTACACCTTACTTGGGACTGTGGTACCCTAAGGAATCCTCATTTGAACTAATAGGATACACAGATGCTGATTTTGCAAGATGCAAAATAGATAGAAAGAGTACCAGTGGCACTTGTCAACTTCTAGGAAACAGACTTGTGTACTGGTTTAGCAAAAAACAAAACTCAGTGTCTACTTCAACTGCAGAAGCTAAATATATTTGTCTTTGGCATTCTTTATTGCTTTCGAGATCCTATGGATGAGAAATCGCCTAGTCGACTATGGGTTCGATTTCAAATCTATTCCCATACCTTTGTGATAACACAAGTGCCATAGCAATAACTCATAATCTCGTCATGCATTCTAGGACTAAGCATATAGAAATAAGGTATCACTTTATTAGGGATCATGTGCAAAATGGAACTATATCTTTACAATATATCCCTACTGAAAATCAACTTGCTGATGTTTTTACAAAACCACTAGATGAATCCAGATTTAATAAGTTAATAAGTGAGCTAGGAATGCTAAATCTACAACCATGAAATATAAGCTCTAGATTGTGCTAACCATGACAAATACAAAGGCTGAACTCAAAATCGTAGACATGGTCAAGGAAAGCTCACGATCGTAGAGCTGAAAAGAAAACTACCTCAACGATCGTAGCAAAGACTTAACTATCGTAGTGCAGACTCAACGATGACACAAGCCCCATCCACAAAGCAAAAATGTATCCTGTGATGACAAGCTTCATAACAAAGCAATCTCTCTAAGAGGTGCCTCAGGAACAAACCTATCACTTGAATCTCTCCAAGAGGTTGGCCCTTCCTGAGTTACCTTAAAAGAATGGTTATTCAAAAACTCATCACAAGGATCCGGTCAAACTCAACGAATGATTGATCAGACTCGATGATCGTAGGACAGACTTAACGAATGATTGATAAGACTCGACGATCGTAGGACAGACTCGACGATCGCAAGACAGACTCAACGAACATAAGTCTACCTCAACGATCGTAGTCTTCCTAAGGACACCCTCACCAAGAAGCTAAGGGCAAATCAAGACATTCCCTGCCTGATCAAAATCGTAGAGCCAAGCAAAAATCGACATCTGTCCCACTAAGAGAAAAAGAAGAGAGGGAAGTTACAAGTACAAGTTAAAATCACATTTTTGAAATCTGAAATCCAAAAGATTATCTCTCTCCCATTCTCTCTCTCTCTCTCTCAAAGCAAAAGCCCTAAATCAGCAGAAAGCTCAGACGTATCTCACTTCCAACTACAGAATCAATGGCTGCTTCAAATGTGGTATCCGGCTACAGACTCTGTTTTGACGAGTTCAAAATAGCTCCACCAAAATTCACAAGACCCTAGCGCTGCTGAAGAAGGCGGGTCTCTAGGAGGCTCTGAGCACAGATACCCTTATCTATCCCAAGCTAGTGAAAGAGTTCTATAAAAATGGTGTGTTTGAAAATGACACCATCACTACAAAAGTAAGGGAAGTAGAAATTAGACTAAAGGCAGAAGACTTCAATCTTGCCCTAGGTCTCAAGAATGAAGGGCATCCACACTTAGATTATGTAGACTTCCAAAAGGGACTAAGAAAAATGCATCACAAGAAAAACCCCTCTGTGAAAGGGTACAAGAAGAAGGAGTTCCCCCAGAGGTATGAATTTTTAGCTGATATTATTGGGAAATGTATATGCTGCAAGAGCTCAGGACATGACTCGGTGAATGAAGCTCAACTTAAGCTCATGACTGCCATGTACTATGGTATTCAACTCAACTATGGAGCTGTACTGCTCGAATGGGTTGGTAAGTGGATAGCAAACTCGAAGAAATCAAAAAGCCCTCAGAAAATGTTATATGGGCGTTTCTTGAGTATCATTCTGCAATCTGCACTGGGTGACAAAATTGGAGATGAAGAGGGAGAAGCCATCAACCCAAATCGAAGAATGACCCAACAGTTGTTTGAAAACTGGAAGAGGAACCCTGCTGAGTATGTACGAATGGTGACAGAATCCAGTGGAAGAACTGGGGAACTGAAGAACTCAGGCATTCCAGGAAACATGTCCATTGTCAGGGAAGAAGAAGAAGAAGAAATCAACAAAGAAGAAGAACCCTCTGTCCTTACCAGAAAGAGCAAGGGCAAGAGGAAGCTAAGGGCTAGACAGATGGAAGAGCCTCAAGGATCTACTACTGATATACCTGTGGAGTCCTCTGATATAGAGACTCTGAGGATGCTAAGGAGAAAAGCAAAGAAGAAGATGAAGCGAGATGAGGATCAAAGCTACCATATCCGTGATCCTCGAAGAAAAACAAAGTTGGTCATAAGTCGAAAAGGCCATCACCACCTCAATCGTAGAGTCTCTCACTGCTCAGTAGAGACCCGGACCAAGCATGGCAGACAAGGAGGTAGTTGCTTCAACATAGTGGTACATTGAACAGACAACGCCGAGATTCAAGAGAGTCCTGAAGCTGTGACTAAACCCAACAAAGCAAGGAGAAAACTGGTTAAGAAGTACATTCTTGAAAATAAAAAGGTGCTCGAGAAGGAAGCAAAGAGTATGTTTGCTAAGAAGGAAATATCCCGAGCAAGTCAAGAAGACAGTGCTCCAGCTGAGGGGGAGATCCCTGAAATTCTCATGATAGAGAATACACCAGCTGAGGGGGAGATGGCTGAAGCTCAAGAAAATGCTCCACTTGAGGGGGAGCCTTTGATCTTACAAGAAGATGATCAAGTTGAGGGGGAGCCTCAAGATAACCCCATGGCAGAAGAAGATGTCCTTGCCAAAAAAGAAGAGGAACCAGTAAGAGATCATCAAGAACCCATTGAGATAATGGAGTCCTCAAACGAAGAAAGAGAAGAGGAAGAAGATTATGATGATCTTCATATCACTGGTGAAGGAAGAGATGGGTATAGAAGCTACCTATACAATCAGATGTTCTCATACCTACCCATGATGCCATACCATCAAGCCCAAATCAACAAATCTTGGGATCACATGTTCTGGAGTTTCAAAGAATATCCGGCCATCTCAGTGCTGGCTCATGGATTCCCAGGGAGAGTCCACTTTGCAAAGAAGTTGATTACCAACACCTCTTCCTCAAAGGATAAACTTGTGGTATTATCTATCCCTACTCACTTCAGAGTTCATCACTTGCCATCATCATCATTAAGTCAATTCTATGAATTCTCTCGATGGTTGGAAGTGATTCTCAATCCAGTGAATCAATTCCCAGTTACACAATCCCAAAATTCTGTAATTGAAGAACCAAATGCATCCAACCTTATTTTGCTCCCACAAACCACCATCTCTACGATCCCTGACTCTAGCCCAGTCGTAGAGTCCCAAATAGATATCGTAGAGCCCTATAGTCCAAACATTGAAACTCAGGCCCCTCCATCAGATATACCATCCTCCTCCTCAAATGACTACTTTAGTCTTGATCTTGCTCTTTACAACTTGCAAGATCAATCCCAGCAAACAACCCCTCCAATCAATAATCCTCAAACCAATGATACTCTCCCAAATCTGCCCACCAAAGATGACTTAAAGGAAGCAACCAAGGACATGGTCAAGAACATCGAAGAAAGTCTGGAATCTCACTCTGGCCTCATTCATATCCGGCTGAATCAAATGATTACAGCAGCAAATAATTTTCCTGGCACTATGAACACTGAGCTTACAAAGAAGCTGAGGGAAATTATCCAAGAAATTGTTAAGAGTATGAAGGACAGAGATGAGATTCACTTCCAGATAGCTGCCAAGAAAAGAGAGGCTGTTCTTGAAATGCAAAAACATCAAGACACTCAACATAAACTTATCTTTGCCGAGAATATCATCAACTTGAAAGCTTACATCACGACTTCCAAATCTTATGTCAATCAGAAAAAGCAGAATGACATGGTTCTAATGACCCTTCAAAACAAAGAAGCAAGATCGAAAAATGATCAAGGAAAGTAGAGAGGACACTTCTCAGACACAAAGTCAACTGAACGAGCTTGTCCAAGGTGTTAATTGTATGTCTGCAGATATTCGAACCCTTGATCTTTGACATAAAGGGGAGAATAAAGGGAAAGGAGTTCGTGGAGGGGCGAGGATGTCAAGGCAAAGGCAAGAGGAGGTCATGGAACTCAAGAAATGGGAAGAGGACAATTTCATGCTCAAGCATCACGAAGCCCTCCTGCAAGATAATTCCACCATCAGACTCAATGATGTGATCAGCAGGGAATTTTAACGGCTATACCTTTTAAGTAAATCAGAGTCAACTCCAGCTCACAAGATGTGTCTCATTTGTACATAAGAATGCCAACCGGAGATCCCGCATTCATGTACGTGCATGAGGAAAATCCAAGACTAAGTCCAAGCGAGCTGGAAGAGTTAGCCAGAAACGAGGAAGCTTGCAGAAAAAGAAGGGCTGAGGAGTATGCCAATCCACCTCCACGAAAAAGGTCAAAGAAATAGAGATAAGTTAAAATTTCTAATTGATGTAATGCTAAACTGTAATATCTCTTGATCATCAATAAATTCATGCTTATTCTCTAGAAATTTCAGTTGCTCACTGAAATACTAAGTCATGTTTAAATTTTTTGCAAATGCATTTAGTCACTAATAATCATGACAACAAATCTCCTTGGTTATGTCAATATCAAATAGGGGGAGATTGTTGGGAGAATGCATATTATGATTTGATGTTTTAATGTATATACTCATGATTATTTGTAAAGTCCTTCCAAGTAAGATATGTACAAGGACTTAGTGATAGATCAAATTTGTTAGGTTGATCTAAGATCTTAACGTGTATCATTCTGTAATGGAATGTATAGATAGAAAGATCAAAGCTGTTAGGTTGATCTTGAGATGTAATAGATAGGCTTCGAAGAAATCGTAGTGTATCATCTGATCAACACTGCAGAAGTCAAGGCAGAAACATAGAGCTTCGAAGATCGTAGTGTGTCTGCCTTGAAGGGACTCTTCGAAAATCGTAGAGTGGTCCCAACGTTTGTCGAGCCATCTCAACGATCATAGTGTGCTGAAGGAAATGTGGAGTTTACAAGTCAACGATCGTAGTGTGCTCTCAAAAACGTAGAGTAACAACACGAGCAAGTGAAGATCGTAGTGTGCAAGGGTTTTAGAAGAAATCGTAGTGCTCTATAATGATAGCATCAAATCAAGCACCAAGGCAACAAGTCACTACGATCTGAATCGTAGAGTATCATGATCTGAATCGTAGAGCATCTGTCTTATGTCAGAAAACGTCGAGCCTCATGATTTATGTGAAGACAGATTCAATATATGAGGAATGGATTCTAGACGCGTTGCGATCTACTCATCATCCCAAAGTAATATGAAATATCCTTAGTATGCAACAAAGAAGCGTATTGAAGAAGCTAAGGAAAGTACCATAGGTAAGGGGGGGAAACACATTTTCAGGTGTTAGGTTAGAAAGCAGTCTGCTGTGTCCGTGGGCCAGGATGCAGTTTCAGAAGATGTGCAGAAATATCTCCATCAAAGATCAAAAAGGTCAAATGCATTTAATGTCTCAACGGATGGATCCAACGGATAGTTTTCAAGATCACATATATGTATATCAGATAGATGAGAGAGAAATAAGCAAGCATTGAACAAACAACGTGAACATCTCTCTCAAGCTCAACTCTACGATCTGAGATATTGCAAAGCTTGCTCAGCTACTCAGTTCTTTAGAACAAGTGCTTACACAGTAACTCAGTAGCAACCATCAAGAACTCAACATTATCAACCAACTGAAGAAGAGTACCAAGTCTGCTGGACTTGAAGAGTTCAAGAGTGAACTAAGAAGTTCCTAGACTACTGGTCTAGAAGGAATCTGTGTGATTCAGAAGTTGTAAAAGACATCCTTAGTGGATTACCTACTTGTCGAAGTAGAAGAGTGGACTAGGAGCTTTAAGTGCTCTGAACCACTTAAAATGATTGTGTCTTTTATATTCATACCATAACTGCTATATCTGTTATAACTGTCATAACTTCCTCACTCTCATAACTCCACTGCTTGGTAAAGAAGATTAAAACAAATATTAATTCCGCTAAGTTTTAATCATTATCAAAGAACTAGTTTAAAACAAAAATATTTTAAATATTTATTCAACCCCCCATTCTAGATAACTATTGTGCCAACTAGGAACTAACAAACAGGTTATTCCAACAGAATAATAAAGAATGGAATAACAGAAGAATTCACCATGCATGCGGTAGTCCGCAAAGACAGGTTATTCCAATAGAATAAAAAATAACGGAACCAGGTCATGCGTAATCCGCACAGATAGGATATTCCAACAGAATAATAAATAACGGAACCAGGTCATGCGTAATCCGCACAGACAGGATATCCCAATAGAATAATAAAGAATGGAATAACAGAAGAATTTCACCATGTATACGGTACTTCGCATAGACAGGTTATTCCAACATAATAATAAGGAATGGAATAACAACCCTTACGAGTATTGAAAAAAAATAACTCTTTTCATGAATACGAATGAATAATACCCCTTACCTTAGAAGAAAACTGGAATAGTGAGGTAGCAGACTTCTCTTCTCCGTTCTCTTTATAATTTCTCTCTATAATAATTGCTCTATAGCTTTAGTGAATTGGTGAAAAATAATGAAGGAATGAGCTTCTATTTATAGGAAAATATAGTTTCAATAATTGCACATTTTGGGGCTCAAAATATTACAGTATAATACCTTCCTCTTTTCCTTTATTTTTAATTTAGTCCTGCAAGTATTATCAAACTTACACCACCTCCCCTAATAGTAAATCATGTGAATCAATAGTAAATCATGTGAATCAATAGTTCTAGACATGTGAAAATACGAATTACAGTATAGTACCTCCATCTATACCTCCATTTTTAACTTAGTCATGCAAGTATTATCAATCTTGCACTACCTCCCCTAATAGTACAAGAATGTGAATCAATAGTACACAAATGTGAACAAATAGTTATAATCATGTGAATTAATAGCAATTAATTGCTCATTTATCCGATTAATTACCCGATTGGTCAATATAACTTCCAAACATCAATTAATATCGAAATAAATGTCGATTTCCACTAACACTAATAATTCCAACACAATAGAGCTATCAATTTCATCTTTAATCAACACGAACTTATTCATCATTAATATTATAACTCACAATATTTAACAACCAGGTCGTTCTCAGGAAAGAGGAGCTTTCCGATAAGGATTTTTCCTATTGGCGTTGATTAGATTATCTAACCTCTCCTTGATGTAACTTTTAGACATCATCAATATTGCAAATAATAATATGAATAACTTTGTCATCTCAATTATTGATTTAATAATATAACATATTATCTGAGATAATCTTGTGACAATAATTGAATCAATAATATGAGAGATATGATGCAAAGAATTATTGTAGCAATAATTGAGTATAAGCCGAAAGTGCCTTCTGCACGTAAGCATCAATAATCAATACCGTGTACTACTATACAACCACGCCAGACATCGTACTACTTTTACTACCAGGTAGTTCAACAGTTTTAACGGTAACACTTTCGCTGTTATTTTTATAAAATGATAATTCTGTCGTTTTCTTACTATGACAATACTTCCGTTGTGGGGTCCACTAATGATTGTGCCATCGTACGAATATTCCCAGATAAAAAGAATATTCCCCGATCAAACGAATATTTTATAACAACTTGCTTACTTTGCAAAAATATTCACATATCACCCTTAACTTTAACCTTTTATCAATTTAACCATTTACGAAATAAAATAATAATTATAAAAAAATTGAATACTTTCATATCATAAAATTTGGGGTCTTACAATCTCCCCTCCTTAAGAAATTTCGCCCTCAAAATTTACGTACGTACCTGGTATTCGAAGAGATGAGAATACCTTGCTTTCTTTTCGGATTGTACCAACCCGGTTATATCCTCTGTACCATGATTTTTCCATTGCTCATCTCCTGTATTTCAGATATCATTCTAGAATATATCTTCAAAACAAAGGTCAATTGATATATCACAAATTGTCAACTTATCAAGTAAAAATTTCGGCTTAGGTAAGTCACACACTAGCGAAGTATATTACTCGTTTCTCCCCTCCTAGTTCTAGACTCATATCTCCGCCAGCGACTATATCCCTAAGCTCTGATACCATTTGTGATGCCCCCAAAATAGGTCCACACGACCCATTCTGAGTCGCCAGATATCGCACTATAAAAATCAAATATAAACTTCATTTATACAATACTTCTGTTGTGGGGTCCACCAATGATTGTGATGTCATACGGATATTCCCCGACAAAAAGAATATTCCCCGACCAAACGAATATTTTATAACAACTTACTTACTTTGCAAAAAAATTCACATATCACCCTTAACTTTAACCTTTTATCAATTTAACCATTTACGAAATAAAATAATAATTATAAGAAAATTGAATACTTTCATTTAATAAAATTCAGGGTCTTACAAATATTGTCTAATAGACAGTATACAAACTCAAAAGGAGTCCTTATTACAATTATTGATACACTATTTTACAAAATAGTGAAGACTACTAAAACAACTATCATGAACCCTCACTCCATACCCCGGCTAGTTCCTTCTATGTTCTCACCTCTTGAGAAGAAAAATGGAACAAAAAGGAAAAGGGTGAGCTCAACTAGCCCAATAAAGAATATTATGACTAAGATAATATACAATAAATTATCATTAGTCTTCAAAAGTAGAACATAATAGACAACAAGTTTTAGATCAACAACTGCAGCAGAAACATCAATCCATTAGAAGAGTCAAGTAGAGAATGAATTCTACTATCTTCTAAGATTTAAAAGTCCATCATCAATATTTTATCCCTATAACATCAATCAATATACATCTTGAATCAAATATTTATCTTTGCACTACAGGCCAAAGATATTCATATGTATCACCAGTTGGTCATGTTCATCTCAACACAAGTTCATCTTTGCACTACGGGCCAAAGATATTCATCAGTTAATCATTCATCTTTGCACTACAGGCCAAAGATATTCATAATATCATCATTTAGGGACCTGAGGATGATGAAAAATATCTTAAAGAAAATGAATCCAGTGAGACAAAAGGACAAATATTAGGGATTCGTATCATAGTTTATCCAAGTTCAATAATACTCCATAATAACCCATTTGTGAAGCAGAATTCAAAAATAAAGATCAAAACATGGATACAATCAAAGATAGTAACCATAATAGACATCTTGGAGAAAGGAGAAAATTTTATTTTTCGGTGAATAGTGTCATATTCGTGAATAGTGACGTATACGTGAATAGTAACCCCGACAAAAAAGGTAGAAATTTTACAATAAAATTCATACCAATATTTCGGTATAATAATATTGAAATAATAACATCATTATGAAGAAAATAACATCCCTTACCTCAAAATAATAAAGATTTCGATCGAATATCGGATGTAAATCAAGGAAACTTGCTTTGAATAAAGAACTCTCACAAGATATCTAAATACTCACAAAATACGCTCGATAATATAGAGAGAGAAAACTTATTTACGGTGTGATTTTCAATTCTAACATAAGCGCCTATTTATAGAAAAATGCTAGAACGCCAAAGGAGACTAAATAATAAAATATTAATATAATTCTTTTCTTCCTACGCCTACCACTTTGAAAATCAACAGCCCATCACCTTTGAAAAAATAATTCAGCACATGTTTTCACAAAAAACAAAAGTGGGTCCCATCCATAATTTTAATAAAAATATTTAATTTTTGAAACTTCAATAATTCATAATAAATAGCCCTTTTATCAGAAATATACGAATTTTATATCCATTCCATAGGAAATTGAATTCTCTACAACTTTGCAGAAGAAAGTTTTTCCAAATTCTAAATAGAAAATGTCTGAAATCCACATACGGATGATTTTTAGTACATCCATTCCGACAAAATACTGATAAAACACCTCAACATTAATTCCTTCAATTATATCCACATAAAAAATAAATAATTATTCACAAATAATATTACAGAATCACAATAATGACAATCAAACCGTTCCCGAGGAAGAGGGGCTTTTCGATAAAGATTTCTCTCATCTTTGGCGCACAATTAGGTGACCAAACCTCTCCTCGATGTAACTTTCTAGACATTGACAATAATGTTATCTAATAATATTATTCAAATAATATGAATTATTGATCGATAATGGGAAACAACGTGCGTTGATAATTATTGAAACAACAATAATATAAAATATCAACGCAGCAATTATTGAACCAATAAAATAAAATATTGAACAATAATTACTGTAACAATTATTGAGTAGTGCCTTCTTACGTAAGAATCAATAATTTCAAAAATATTGTGCAATACCATGTGCTATTGTGCAACCACACATATTACTATATTTTAACCATCAGGTATTCCAACAGTGTTAACGGTAACAATTACGCCGTTATTTATAAAAACTCAAACTTGTCATTTTCTTCATTCGACTGTTTTCCTTTTTGGGGCCCACAAATGGTTGCGCCGTCGTACGAATATTCCCCGATAGAAAGAATATTCTATGACCAAACTAATATTCCTCGACACAATGAATATTTTATAATCACTTGCTTATTTTGCAAAATTTGCGCATTTCACCCATAACCAAAGCATTATATCAAATTAATACCTTATTATTCACAATAATAAATAGAGAAAATTCAATTTTATTTATAAAAAGTTGGGGTCTTACACTTGGCCTAATATTGTTCAAGCAAGGTACATTATAATTATTCAATGTTTATGCTTTTAGCTTATCCCTAAAGCATGACCTTAGTATAAAAAGTTAATTCAGTTATGAAATTTTATTCAACTCATCCTTAGTTGATGTTCGTTAAACCTAAATTACCATAAAATGTATCCAAACCAAACTTACTTTGGTGCGGACTTGTACTCTAAATACTGAGATGAACAGCCCTATTATTAGGGGATAATTTATGCTTAGCAGTTGAAATGTTTGTGCAAAATACATTGTACGAAGGGTTGATCCCCCTAAGTACGTGGAGTCCCTATAGTCTTATAACTGTTAAAGTTTAAGTTGAAAGATTATTTATAACTATGGACATATTTCATGGTCTTATGACCCTTAGTTAAATATTTCATGATTCTGATTATCATTGATAAAGCATTTTGTTCAGTTTCATTGTGCCTATTATTTGGCAGTGGTTGTAAAGTTTTATTAATTGTTATTTCAAGTGAGCTTTGTTTGCTCACTCTTGTTTTATATAACTATTACAATCAAGGATGAGAAGGTCGATGTACCTAGCACAAGTAAAAGAAAAGGAAAGATGAACAAGTTTTGAAGACTTGTAACATGTTGATATTTTATTATCAGACTTTATTTGAATTATTGTAATGAAGATTATTTAAATTTTCCGCATATGAATGATTGTTTTTAAAGGTTAGATAACCTGGGAGATTTTTATTAATGTAATCCTTTAATGGGAAGGTTTATTATTCAATTTTATTATGATTGAGTAGTTAGATATGAATGATTTATTTAAGTGAATACCAAATCTTGTGGTAATGAAAGTACCCGGATTTAGGGGTGTCATAAGTTGGTATCAAAACTTTAGGTTATGAACCTTATGTGACACCCCCAAATCCGGGCACCTCAATCCCACAGATTTGGTGTTCACTGTCCAATTAAATCATAACTAACTACCTATAAACAAAGGATATAATAAAACTCAAAAGTTTAAACAATCAATCTCCTATTAAAGGTTTACATAATCTAAATAAATCACAGGTCATCTAACCTTTATTACAATTATCAGCAAAAATTAAAACATGTTCATAATTAAATCTATTACATAATCTTCATAAATAAAAGGTAAATTAAACATACATCATTATATAGCTAAATATAACAACATACATTCACAAATCCCAGGTTCTATTACCTTATAACCTCGTTCATTACAAATAATGATAATTACATTATTTTTTTCATCTTACACAGTGACTTTTATCCGCCACCAAGGATATATACATTTATTAAACTAGTCTATAGTTTAATTTTATCATTCTATATTACAAGTCTTCACTTGATCTTCACGCTCATTCATTTAATGAATGACATTTAAATCTGGATACCAATCAACTTGATCTTTACGGGATCCTTAAGTTCTTTTTTTATTATCGTATTTGAAAATGTTTTCATTTAAAAAGCAAGTGTGAGCATTCAATTGCTCAAACAAATCATAGCAGATTGAACAAACAACTTCAAGAATTTAAACATTCTTTTAAAATTCCATGCTTAGAACAAAGGTTATGAAACATCTTGAACAATATGAATAATCTTGATTCCTATCATTTTCAAAACATTCATCACATACTCTTTGAAGTACTTTCATTCTTCTACCTTTTTCCATACATATCTTATTTGGCTAGAATCATTGGCACAGACTTAACAATAACGGTTCATGTATAAACAGAATATACTCGTATTGAACAGTTCAATCACAGAACAGTTCATCTTAAATAAACACCAAAGTGTTCAAACTGTGGCACAAAGCCTCATACATACTACCACCTTGCACATATCTAGCACATATGCACATAGAAAAGACTTCTTAAGTTCAACATATGAGAAGTTTAAGAAACTAGCATTCATGTTTGCCTTACGCACAGCTATAGCTTACGTTGAACTGCTCATTCCAATTCCTATGTAGCACATAACTTCTTCATTATAACTCGGAACGAGGTCATTCCAAAGCCATTCTCTTCCTTATCTTACATACTTCAATACCCCTCGGACAGAACTTCATTCTGAATCTGTTAGCGTGCCATTCGATTGGCTTGATCTTCACCGTTCGTTCATTTTTACGTTTTTAACGTTTTTCGTGCGTTCGTCCGTAATTCGGTCATCCGAACTCGAAACTCGTTCGTTCTTGAGTCCACGACTCACGTTTTCTACATTCTCTTACTTTCTTATGAAACCCTACACATTCGGGTTCATTTACTAACTTTCTAATTATCGTTCGTCTTTACAAAATTTTCGTCATAACTTCGTTATAGCTAAGTTTAATTCGTTCTTCATGAACGTTTCTATCGTTCCTAACCAAGCAATAAGCATCTAACTTATACACGATGGTTTTAAAATTGTCCATCAATAATAATTATCTACAATGGTTATAAATTTGTCCATCAACAACGTTCTTCGTGTTCTTCGCGTGTTCTTCGTTCGTTCTTCATTTTTAATCGATATTTTGGATTACGGTTTCACTTTTTCCTTGGAATTTGATGTTATAGAACACCATTCCTTACTTATTTCACCTACTCATTCATATAATCCTCTCGTATCATTCTAATTCGTCAAGAATCTTACACTTCCTTAAGAAATTTATAAAATAACTTCAAATTCGTATTTTATTCTTTTCTCAATGATTTCAACCATATGAAATCATTCCTAACATCATCTACTTCTTATTCTCATTAAGTTATGTTTTAAACATATAGGACTTAAAGAGAAATTAAATTTGACTAGGTTTTAGGTTACCTCTCTTCTTTATTTTTATTCTGCTAGACAAAGCCGGCGATTCGCAAATTTTTCTATTTCACGATCACCTTCGATCCGAGCATTCATACTCATTCTCTTCCTTCTTCGTCTTCTCCAAGCTCTCAAGCTCTCTCTCTCTCTCTTATGATGTGACGCCCCCAAAATAGGTATACATCACCCATCTTGAATCGCCAAATACATGGTACAAAATTTAAATACAACTTAATAATACAACTGTCGTGTAAAATACGACAAAACATAAACTTAGAGTTTTAATACGAATATTGTATTTTAGACAGTATTCAAACTCAAATGGAGTCCTCAATACATTTATTATCACACTATTTCATAGAATAGTGAGGACTACTAATGCAAATATCTGGACCGTCACTCCGTTCCCCAACTAGTCCCGACTACATTCTCATTTCCTAAAGAGAACAATGAAAGCAAAAATGTGAGCTCAACTAGCCCAGTAAAAAATATTATGACTAAGATAATGCAGAATAATTTATCGTTAGCCTTCAACAGTGTTAAACTAATAAAATATAACAAACATCAAGTTTAACTGTAGTAGAACAAGCAATCCATTAGAAGAGTCAAGTAGAGCATGATATCTATTATCTTCTATGATTTAAAAGGTTTTTCCTCACTTTTATCGCTGAGACTCAGCTTAATAAATAATCCACATCATCGAATCACCCATTCACTACGGCCAAGGATATTCATTAGTATCACGACCACGAATTATCCATGCACTATGGACCAAGGATATTCGTGTATTCATCAATGGTCATGATCATGCCAACAACTGTTCATCAATGCACTACAGGCCATTGAAGACTTTTACTACATCATTTGTAACATTACGGTCATGATTATATCGAATAATCCTTGGTCATAATCATAACAAGTCCATCTATGCACTACGGGCCACAGATGACTTTCAACATAATATAAACATGAGGATGATGACAATGATATAAGAATTCAATTAATTGAAAGCACAGGATAAATTTTTAAAGATTTATAATTTAATTTATCCAGAATTACTTACATACTACAAAGTATGGAAGAAAATATTATTTCAAGCGAATATTAAACAAAAATAACATCCCTTACCTTGAAAAGAAGAGTATTCCAACTGGTAGAGCGGGGATATTCTTGAAGAGAACTTTCACTGTTTTCTACGCTCAAAACTTTCTAAAACTCGAAAGAAATACGCTCAATATTATAGAAGAAGAATTCTCTGATTCTGGTGTGATTTTTAATTCTAACTAAGTATCCTATTTATAGGAGAATGGAAAGGATACTATTTGAAAAAGAAATCACGGACGCAACAGTGGAATCACGGGCTTGCAACGTATCAGTACACTAATTAACACTTTGAACCAATAAGGGAGTACCCTTTAAAATAATTCCCACGTTGCCGAAACAAATTCTTCCATCAAATATTATACTGACCAATCAGAGACTACCTCCATCTGAGGGGAATGTTAATTTCAAAATATTGACCAATGAGGGAACACCCTCCTTTATAAAGTATTGAATAGGAAGCATACTTGGAAAATATTTGGCCAACATTCGTTCATAGTTTGCCCCATTTCACATGCTACCTTACGGGCACACATTATCACCCACCCACACTATTTAATATATAATACTAATACTTCAATCCACCATTTCCACTTTTCCACCAAAATTCCACCGTGAATCCCCCCCCCATGCCAAACTATATATATATATATATATATATATATATATATATATATAACAAAAATTGAGATAACTTCTAAAGCAGGTTTTGAAAAATGGGTAAAAGAAGATTCATAAAATAAGCAAAATTTACATCAAATACTTCATAAAAATTCCTTCAATATTTTTTAACAACATTTATCATCATCATTATAATTCGCAATATTTAACAATCAGATTCGTTCCGGAAAGAGATGACTTTCCAAAAGGATTTCTCCTTATTGGCGTATGATTAGGTGACCAAACCTCTCCTCGATGTAACTTAGACATTGTCAATATTACAAATAATAATATGAATAACTTTGTCGTCTCAATTATTGATTTAATAATATAAAATATTATGCAGATAATAATCTGTGATAATAATTGAATCAATAATATGAGAGAAATGATGCAAAGAATTATTGTAGCAATAATTGAGTATAAGCGAAGTTACTTCTCACGTAAGTATCAATAATTATATATCGTGTGTTACTATGCAACCACGCCAGACATCGCATTTCTTTTAACTTTGGTTATTTTAACGAGTTAACGGTAAAACTTCTGCCGTTATTTTCATAAAAAGATATTTCCGTCGTTTTCTAACTCCGACAATACATCCGTTGTGGAGTCCACGATAATGATTGTGGTCGTAAATGCATGAATATTCCCTGTTAAAATGAATATTCCCCAACCAATCGAATAGTATATAACAACTTGCTTACTTTGCAAAATTTATAAATAGTACCCACAACTTTAATATTATAACAAATCAATACCATAATTATTCAAAATGATATTTATAGAAAAATTCATTTTTATTCATAAAAGTTGGGGTCTTACATTATAGGATTTTCAAAATCCCATTTAAATGAAATAAGCTTCCTATTTATAGAAAACCAAGGTTAGGGGCAATTTGGTCATCTCTCCCCCCCACCCCACCTCACCTCCTTACTATTCATGGCTTAGCCACCAAGTAACCATTTTACTTGGTGGCCAAGTGGCCCACAAGCTCCATGGGTCTCTCCATGGGTTGCCCCATGGGTTATTACTCATCCGATGATCCATCGGTTCGATCCGCGATTTATTTTCTTGGTTTGGGCCTTAACCTTAATTCTTATTGGGCCTATCTTGGGCTTGATTTCACAAAGCGTTGGGCTTGACATAATCCAAGTCCAATTGGATTCTACAAAGTCCATAAACTCAAAGTTCATTAAGACTAATCGTATTCTACGCATTCCATTCTCGTATTCTCTTCATATATAGTTCGTACGATATTCGTATTATACGTCGTAATAATCTTCTTACTATACTCGTATAATAACTAGTATCATACTCGTATTTCTCACGCATAATAACCTTAATTATTATACGAAATCATTAAATTCTCAGAACTCATTTTTTCTAATCCTTAGGTTTTAAGTCCGCAGGCGAAAACATCATTTTTGCCATAACTGAAATATTATTGAATATTCCATTACGTCTTGGAATTCTATCATTACGCGTTTCTCGGAAATTCAAACTAAATCTCCGAGCAGAACTGATGAATAGTGCCTATTTCGTCTTTTTCTCCAGAAATATTTTTGTTCGCAGAAATTTTTTATTTTCGTCTTGAAAATTCTTACTCATTCAGTCTAGCTCTTAGCCAGAATCCTCCCGATTTATAATCATCCTAGGTTATAGAACGATTAATAAACACATAACACATAATAGTATTAATAAATATTCATTTTAGTAATAACTAATTCTTAAACTTAAATTCTGGACAATCCGAATTTTTGGGTCGTCACAGTTGTAGTTATTTTCTGTACCATATATTTGGCGACTCAGAATGGGTGATGTATACCTATTTTGAGGGCGTCACATGTTATATAATATGTGATAAACCCATAGTTTTAAGCAATGCTTTAAGAATCATGATGATGATCATGCTAATGAGATCTAAATTCTTAGATAGATTAAAACTAAAATAGTTCCCAATCATTGGATTAAAAAATGGATTAGTGAATCCGGATAGATTGATACATAATTTGCTTGCTCTTAGGAAGAGGGTAATTGATCTCATAATCATTTGTGTGGAGACACTAAAGTAAGTATGTATGTGCTTATTGGAGAATAAGTTCACTGAACGTAGCTCGCTAAAAGAATACCTAATGGAGTTTTACTTGTCTGTCAATAGAAATTCCTCTAGTGATAGTAGTATAAGTGGACCTTAGACTTGAGATTATCATATTATTTTGTGTATGATGAGTTATACTTTGACATGTCCCTTTAAAACCCTTAGAGTATACTAAAAGGGTATGCTTGGGTATAATAAGTTGTATATGGAGATAGGTGAATGATCAATAAAGAATCTATCGCTTATAGTAAAAGGAGAGAATGTACGTCATATGTGATTCGATAAATGACAATCCAGTAGTCCTTGGCCAAGGAAGAATGAAATTAGAAAGAAGTTTCTAATTTTGCATTATTCAGAATTGTGCATAAGACTTGACAGTAATTACATGTCTTATATTTAATTGGGACACTGTATGGTAGAAGGATTGAATTGTAGTGTAACTATTCTCTGAAAGACTCTTTTATGATTATTGTTGAAATTTATATTATCTGAAAAGTCGTTGTTCGCTAAGGGGGTTTACACTTATTGTAGAATAAATATTATTTATTTAAATGAATTAAATAGTTTAATTTATTTATTTAAATAAGATTAGAATTGTGCTAATTGATTTTTCACAACCGATTTAATATGGAGAACACGAAAGGTCACACCTTAAAAAGTAAAATATTTATTTAAGAAATAAATGTCATAATCGTAATAATAAAGTTAAGTATATTTAATTTAATCTATGGTGATAGAATAAATTAAATAGTTTAATATGTATTATTTAATATTTTAAAATATTAAATATAAATTAATAAAAAGAGCAATCTTATTATTATTTTTACTATTATTATTATTATTATTTAATTCTTAAAAGGATTTAAGAATTAATTAATAAAAGTACTCTTATAAGTTTTTAATTTGATTAAGAGCTTAATTAATTAAAAGAGTTTAATTAAAATAAAATTTTATTCCTTAATAGTTTAGGAGGGTTGCCTACATATATAAATAAGAGAAGTTTTATTATAGGTTAGGATTACACACACTTCCAATATTTGGGAAAGTACTTACAATTTCTATAGAGAGATAAACTAAGGTTTTGCAAACACTCATCTTCTTAAATAGACATTATTTCTTGGTGGATCACATTTAGAGGTCAAACACTTGGGTGACTAATGTTGATCAGAATAAGGAATTCCATCGGTGGAATTCAAGGAGAATGCGAAGGACTAGGAGTTGAACTCGTACCTTAGGAAACTAATTTCTACGAGGGTATGATTATGATTCTCCATCTCTTTCGTTTAATTGATAATTGTGCACAATGTATGGATCATGGTGATGGTTTGTATTAAAATTTTAAAATCTATTTTATTGCACTTCCGCTACGTTTATGTAATTTAATTGCATGCTCAAGCGCCATATACAAACTTAACATAAAGCTTGATGACTCAACATGGGATAACTCATGTGTGATAATAAGTACATGCTAAACAAGGTTTAACAATAGAGGTATTTAGTTATGAAAATAATAAATGTTGTGTACATTAGAACCAAAATATATTCTCCTTAAAGAAAGGAAGCCTGATTCTACCGACACTTTCTTTTATGAGTTAGAATTAAATATAATTAAAATCTTGAATTCCTTAAAATTCTTAAATTGCCCAAACAAATTCCTACGTAAAGAAACTTCTTTCATGTGAACTATGACCCACCAAATTATACGGACCCAAATAACCACACCCGAACAAGATTATAAAATTAATTTATACACTAATGCAAGTCCTGCGTGCTCTAGCAGAATGGAGTTCTCAAGCATGTATTTCGGTGCTTGTCACCCAACTTTAATATTGTCATGTCATGTTATATATATATATATATATAGTTTTGAAGATATCTCCAATGAATCAAGGGATGAATTAGATCAAAATCAAGCTATAACGACGATTTTTTCCGTCGCTATAACGTAGAAAATCGATTTTCTATGTTATAACGACGGAAAAAATCGTCGCTATAGCCGGTTCGTTCTCAATTCGCTCATTCCATTATTTGGAGAAACTATATATATATATATGGGTATCCATCCACAGAAACCTCTACAACTCAGAGCGCTTATAAAAAAAAAAAAAAAATTTGTAACAAGCCTTGGCTAAAATGAGTTACTCCTCAACAACCGATTCTTTGTGGATGGAATCATATATATATATATATATATATATATATATATATATATATATATATATATATATATATATATATATATATATATATATAAAAAGAAAATCTCTCCAACTAATCTAAAAAAGCGAATCACGAGATAAATCTGACTATAACGACGATTCGTCAGTCACTAAATCATAAAAATATCAATTTTCTGAACTATAACAACTGTATCGGTCCATATCCATTTATAATCCCTCACTTGTACTCGATCCAAATAAACCCAAACCATTTTATATCAGTTAAAATTTGTCCACACCCGACTGGGTCTAGTTAGAAGTAAGAATACTTGAATACACCAAAGGCTACACAAAGTCATACGTTACTAACGACCTTTTTTCATTACAAAGCTCAAGTAAAAATTAAGTCTTTTTAAATATTTTTCATTTTTGCAGAAGCTTGTATTACTGACTACCTAATCCTAAAGACTTGGATTAAGATAAACTTACAAGATATCACTAAAAATACAAGTCTCATATGCTTCACTAAGAAGCACATGATTCCTTGCACCATTGCTCCAGTTCAATTGCGTAATAACCTTCCTAATACATTCCAACCAAACATAAGATCCTAACAATCGATTAAATCATTCCACGCCAAAGGTAAGAACCACAGATTTAGTTTGAAAAGACCGAGAGCCTTAAGAATGTGAAGTGCCAATAAGCTATCTCAATAAAGCAGTTGCTGCCCAGATTTCTGATCCATTTCCAAGCCTTTTTGTCAACATTCTGCTCTTTTGTAGATGTCAGTTAATATCTTCAGTTATTTCAAAACTAAAACAAAAAAATTAGAAACACTTGCAAAGGTGACGGGGGGGATGGGGGAATCACTCCCTCCAACCTTGACAAGAATCCTATGGGGATGGGGATGGGGAAAGGGAAAGGAAAAGGGGAAAGGGAAAGGAGGGAAAAGGAGAGGAAAAACGAGGTTAAAAGAGGGAGAAAATAAGAAACTAAATGAATAACAGGTGGAGGGGAGAGGGGAGAGCACTCCCTTCAACCTACCAGGTACAATCTTCTGTTACGAGAGAAAAGAAAAATTAACGTAACGAACCAATAATAGGTAAGAGGGGAGAAGGGGAAGCACTCTCTTCACCTAGAAGGTCCAATCTTATCTACCAATTCCAAGTTCGAACACACTACCTATCATATATAGCTCGGATTTTATGCATCGATCCATGAACACGAATAAGAAACAGAAAATTGATGTAGACATCACAATTGAAAGTAGATATTCTTCACTCAATCTATTTACCACCCTTGGGTGAATCTCGATCCCTTGAACAATGAGGCCACTCTTCCAGTTCCCACCTCTCACTTCCATCAAAGTCATCTCCAGTTCCCTATCTTCCCCTGTCTTATTGAAGTACTCTCCTAACTCAATCTCTAACCATCCATCTAATCTCTTCGTTGGATATCGACCATTAGTTTCTCTAGGCACATTTGCTTGAGGCCTTGGCCTGTTGGGCATTCGGGTTAGCCCAATTCGCCTAGGTGCAGTGAAGTGTCTGATGCGCTGCTCTGTATCAGGATCCAAATAAACAGTCTGGGGTTCACTTTCGCTCCCACTAATGCCAACAAAACCTCTGCAGGTTGGTCTTCAAATCCGTAGGATACTGGTGTTGACTTGAACACAAGGTAAGCTGCATAAGCTGTATCTGGGGACAACATACTAGTATTCATCTGTCCACGAATTTCAAGCCAACATACACTAACAAGCTCAACCACGTCCGCAAATCTGTGTTTGAACATTTACCACTTTCAGAATATAACCACAAAATGTATGTCAAAAGAAGTCATTTTTTTTATTTTTTTGATGCAGAAAATATTCACTTCAAAACCAAAAATAAGGACCAAAATATTGTTGAAAAAATACTATGAAAATCTGCACCTTGATTCTGCATGAGAGACCCATCTCCAGTACCTAGGTGTGTCACCCCACACAATTAAGAGCTCCCTTGCAGCTATCATGAAGCATTTCTTCCCACTCCATTTTTCCAGGGAAAAACTCTGCTTAATATCAAATAGAGGTCAGCCATCCAAGTACCATTAAGCATAGTGCTGCATAAACTATATAACAATCAACAGAATGAAGAAATTGACAAAAGTTATGTTAAAACTGCATGTGACTGACTACATTATGAACCTAAAACTTTCAAATTACAAATTAACTGGCCATTTAAAATTGTCTCTGTTGTACCGCAATATGCAGTACCAGAAAAACAAAAGTTAAGGAAAGGAAAGGAAATAAAATAAAGTACACAAACTTCTGTGATCAAGAATATCTCTTCGACTCAAAACCAGTTGGTCAAGCATATACAACTTAAATATATATACACATGTGTACATTAAAGTTGGTATATACATGGAAAAAGTAATCTATGCCTTAGCCAAGCTTGGCTAAAACAAAGGCTGCTTAGTAAAACAACATAGTTTTACCACTCTAGGTTAATTTTTTTATTTTTGGGTTTAATATAAAAATTTAATTATAACTTTTATACAAAACTACGTCAGTCATTTTGTTATAGCGCCTTTTAGCCAAACTTGGCTAAGACATGTCTTAAATTACCTTTTCACATATATATATATATATATATATATATATATATATATATATATATATATATATATATATACCATAGATATAATTAGAACAGATATGAACGGAACTCAACCTAGGTAAATAAAACATTTTGTAGCATTTGGTTGCAACTTGAAACTATAATATATTTGCAACAAGTCCAAAATTTCAATTTACCTTGTACAATTAAACAAACACCTAGCCAACTCACCTTAAATTTGCAATAAGGCCAAAATTTCAAATTTACCTACCTTGTACAAACAAAAGCACAAACAACTCAAGTCACAGAAACTAACATATATTAAACTGTCCTCACCTGAGGAACCAACCAATTATTTATTTAATTTTAATATTTAACTACTTGTAATTTACAAAAGAACTGTGCTCATTTAACTCGTAATCTTATAATTACTTTGTGGATGACAAAATCAGTCGTATAGTAACATATTCTGTTGTAGTCTTATTATCACTATTGTTGTGGCCTTATTTATCTCTTGGGAACAAAAAATAATATTAAACCAATAAGAAAATCGGCCACAAGTACCCCATTCCAAAATCAGCAAGTTTTCTCAGGTAGAATGCTAAACCAATTTAGGAAACTTCAGTTTTATGGGCCACAAATATCCAATTCCAAAATAATGACATACGAGTACTATTTTAATCCAATATCACAATTTCAATGATAAATAATCCTCCAGGATGTAAAGGAAATTAAAGATTGATTTGGATTGCCCTGAATTGCAATTATAGAAATTTGGTTTTCACCCTTCCACCAATTTGGTAATTCATATAAACAAATTATATTTACAAGTATCCCCAGAATTCCCAATAAAAAATTAATATCAAACTTGTTGCAGAATTCAATAATTTGGGAACATAATAATTAAATCAATTACCTTAGCGCCACCATCAATGATGAGAGGATTATCAGATAGATAGAGATACAACTCCTTCTTAGAAGCAAAAGACGGGGGAATCTTCCGGCACGAATCCCCATAATCAACCGATCGGGCAATGAGCTCTTGATAATCAGACGGAAGAAAACTCTCCCAAACGGAGTCGGATTCCGCCGCTGACCGGAAACTGGAAGCCACCAGGGCAAGCCGGCAAGCATCCACCGGACTTGTATGCGACACCGCGTCGGCTATGAATCCTTCCGGTAACAAATCGAAAAAATCAACATTCGGAAATTCTTCTCCTTCGTTCGCCATCACTTTCTCTCTGTTCTTTCTTCTCTCTTCTTTTATCTCTCTCAAAAACTATACAATTTGGGGGTTTGGGTTGTGGAAGCGGGCTATATATAATATATATACCGGTGGCGGTGGTTATGGAAGAAAGCTTAGGCGTTAAGGTTTTACAGCTATACAAAGCAATGTGTACGATGCCCTATTTAGCCAAAAAAAAGGAGCTTTTATGCGTAGGCAGTGTAACGACTTGGATGGGATCTCAGGAGTATTTAGCAGGGACCCAAACACACACCCCGACACATACACATATACACCAAGAAAATTATTAAATTAAAGTTATATATCTCCAACGATATTTTTATAATAAAAATAATAAAAAAAATTATGAATTTAATAATTACCATACATATATGATCAATGTTTGTGTCAACAATTTTGTTGTCAGCATGTGAATACGTATTATTAGCAAATTTTTTGATTAAAAAAAATATAACATATGAATTCCTCGTAGAACTAAGCAAGTAACCAAATGGAATAAAACCGCATTCAAAAAAATCGCATTAAACCGCATTCAATTAAACCGCACTAACAGTTCCTACAGATGTGGCGGTTTTAGGTGGGTTGAATAACCAAATTACGATTCCGTTTGGTTCTTAGCAAAACCGCAGACGATAAATTGAAACAAACACCGTATGCGTGTATCTATATATTATCTCTAGTAAATTCTAAAATTACTTTTCACTTGAACACACTAAGAGAAAACCTTAGTCTTGCATTGTCATTTTTTTTTACCAATTGAAAGAAGATGGTTAGAGGTTATAGAGTCAAAAAATAAACATTTGAGTTTTCGAATTTCGGATTTGTTTGATACGTTACTGGAGGGGCTTATAGCTAAGGGGCCAAATTCATTGGTTCGAGCACTTGATGGATTAGTTAAGGTCTATGTTATAGTAGTAACAGTCTAATAGATTATTTTTCAAATTAAGTACAATTATGATTATATTCTATAAGTCCTCCCTGCAATATATAAGATAGAATTTCATTCTATCTCCCGTATATATTTTTAAATTTTGGGGAACTAAATAAACCTTCTTACTTGTTATCGAATATATGGTCTCTGTTGTTTTATATAGCGTATGTTTTAGTTTTAAAACATCATTCCTTTATTATAAACTAAAACTATTTTATGTCTCACTATTCTATAATTTGATGGTGAATTTGACATGTTTGTTAGAAGGAGCTTTGGTTATATGCTTGATATAATTCTCATTACCGACTATGTCAACTAAGTTAATTGCTCGATGTGAGCTCTGTGTTAAATTTTATTGAAGGCTTAGACCTTTTTGTTGTTTCAATTGGTTTTGGAACCGAAACTGCACAGCACTGCACTGCACCAATCACAAGTGGTTTTGTGTGCAGTTTTGGATTTGTCAAACCGCACCTAAGCGATTTCGGGTGCGGTTTGGATTTCAAACGGCACGCAAGTATACATGATTAATAAGTAATATAATGATAAGTAAAATATCGTTCCTACATAGACAAATATTGACTTTTACCCTAACAATTACCAACTTTGTATTATCTCAATTTTATTAAACTAAATGATTTAATGATGAAATTAATGAAAAACTAATAAATAAAATAAAATCAACTAACTACCATAAATTTTAATCGATAAAGGAGAGTTAAGCCTACAATTTAACTTTATTCTTCACTCGATTATCACACTTCTTTTTAATTCAAATTAACTATTCTAGTTCATTAATCAAGAACACGAAAGTAAATATAACCATCTCTCAATGCACTATACCCATATTAACTTAAATCCACAGATGATAGAATTAAACAAAACACCCTAATTAACTAATTCACTATATCTCTATGTGAATTACAATTAAAGAAGGTTTAATCCCAAGTTCTCATAAGATTACATGTGATGCATATAATTGAATTAAACTTGAAGCATAACAATCCTTATTACACATAAAGATCCATCATTGGCTTGATAAAAAAAATTAGTTCATTACTAATGAAATAAAAACTGAAAAGATCAAAGAATTAAACATCCCGATTACAAAACTAAAATTGAAGAAAGAAAAAATAGTAAATAAAACCACCATTTTCTTCAATTCGATCTGAAATCTTTGTGCTCCTAGCTCCTTGTTTTGATTCCTCCAAAATCTCCAAAATATAGGGTTTGTTAGTTGTTGTTGATGAATGATGATTATAGTTGATAATCTCCCTCTTTCTGTAACTGAATACGCCTCCACTTGTATCCAAATCACGTACAAAGTCCAAATGCTCTGCAATACCAGAAGTAGAAACACATCAGAAGTCTTCTAATTTGGCCGGGCACCCCCGCCCCGACAGGCTATTCCTTGTTGGTAACCCCCGCCCCGACGGGCTATCAATAGTGTGATAGCGTGTATTGCCCGACGACGGGTATTTTGTTTATGAATGCCCACCCCAAGTAGGTATAGCTCAGATCTCACTACTTTTTGCTGCTTCTCCTGCTGGTTTCTTGCCTTAGCCAATACATACTGAACCTGCACACAACACAAACATAAACGCATAAAATAATACTAAATTATACGGATTAGCAACCGTTTAAGTCCGAAAAGGAATCCAATTCGTAGGTATAAAACCCACTCATCAAATTCCCCCAAACTTAGACAAGTTGTTTGTCCTAAAGACAACAAAATGTAATGCAATGCAACTAACTACATGCCCATTTAATCCAAAGTCGAGATAAAGACAAAGTCTATTTAGTTTACCTCAGAGAAATCACAATAAACATGAACAGTAAATCCTTCCAAGATATGACAATAACCTCATATCAATAGCTAAATCAATCCATGTTATGACTGACACAGTGCGTGTGTGATCAACAACCATGAAAACTGACTTTAACTCGAATAAGACACATAATACGCTTCTTTAAAGGAGAAAAATAGTTTAACATCAAGAAATTCGTAAACAAGCATGATCCGGCTAAAACTCAACAACTACAAAATTTAGAAGTCAATATGGGATATTTTTGCTTTCTTATTCACTTACGGGGGCTTTTCGCTTTTTCCCGTTTTCACTTATTTTTACTCATGATTGTGTAATGTCTAGTCCTCTTTGGCTTTTCAGTGCTACCCATTAACGAGCTTTCGACCAACGACTCCCAAACCAGATGGCTTTAGGGCGCTGGGTGTAGAGACATCCCTTCGGGCGTACTTACTCAAGTAACAAATGCCACATAACTAAACTAGCCACGATATTTATTCATACTTTTTTTCTCTTTTCTTTTCTTTTTTTAGATAGATCCTATATATTCCCCCAAACTTAAGTTTCTGCTTAATCTTAGCCATCACCAATTATTCATGACTTTCTTTAATTAAATCTAAATTTCTTAAGAAGTCAATTGTGTACATTTAACTAAGTCAATCAATATAGTCATCTTACTATGTTATCATGATTATATAAGTTTCAAACATGCAAAGATTTAGGTTAAGATATTAAATTACATCTAAGCCCTGGCAGTCAATACCAATTCTTGTATACACAATTCCAATATCATCATTAGCCAGAATAACCTCAACAATCAACCAAGCTGGAATCATGCAAATACTAACTAAATGCAACACAAAAACAGTTAACTAACTACTATTTTTGAGAATTTCCATTTTTAATTTTTTTTCAATATATAAATAAACCAACACGAACACTGAAGATTATTTACAAAAACTATTCACAAAACTAAATTCTACTATATTAACATATCAACTAATATGCAATGCAACATGATACTAAATAGGTAATGCAAACATAAACTAAAATGAACTAACAAATACAATTACAACACTAACACATACACAGAATTATACAGTAAAACACCCCCAAACTTAAATCTAACAATGTCCTCATTAGTAAGATATGAAAATAAAGCATAGAGGACTTCCCTGTATTGGCTAAGCAGGAGGTGGCACCTCCTAAACATCTAAATCTGAAGGAGGATATGCATACAGTGGCTGTAGACTGGGAAACTGGACTGGGTCAACAACAGCAGGGTTCAGATGAGTGAATGCCTCTGCTAAGGATGCATTGAACGCATTTTGAGTGGCAAAAGCATGGTCGTGCCGCGCTGCAATCCTTTTCAGCTTCCTATCTTCAAGCCTATCTCTGGCATCAATGTGGCGTTGCAGCTTCAAAATTGGGTACTGACATGTATTTGGTCAGCCTAGAAGCACCTGGCGCCGCCTCATCATCACCCTCAAACATCTCATCCGCCTTTAACTCATCATCCTCCGAACTTGCCTCGGCTTCCTCCTCCTCCGAAGCATCCGGAAATACAAAACCCACTTACGCGGATGTGATTTCGCCCGTGGCGTAATCAATATTGTGCAATAAGTCGTGGGTTTAACAACTATAGGGGTTGCTGCACTAGCTCGTCCGTCGTCCACATCACACCCGACTGACGACATAATCCGCAAATAAGTGATGGGTGAGGCAACCCCCCAGAAAATGGGCCTCGTAGATAGCGCCAGATAGAGAAACTGATGATCGCTCCAATATCGATGTCAAAATCCTTCACGATAGAATAAAGCAAGAACACATTCTCTTTTGTAACTTCACTTGTATGCGTGGACGGGAATAACTTGGCACAAAGAAAAGCATACCAAATTTTCCCATATAAACTTAAGTCTTTGCTCATAAACAGTGTTCCTCCCTTCTTCCCATTTACCCATGTTGTTCCCAGCTTTGAAATTTCAAACAAGATTTGGTCATAGTCGTGATTGCTGTCCCGCAACTATGCGTACTGGCATAGGGTTGGGGCCCTCACATTGTAGAACTCATTTATCGCCTTAGGACCAAACGACACTTATTTTCCTCGAACGAATGCAACAAATGGTGCATTGTCCTCCGCATTCGAATAGAATTCCTTTACCACTGTTACCACCGCTGGATCTGGTTGGTCCGTGAATGAGTCCCAACCTTGCTCATGAATTTGACAGCGCATCTGACCATCGAATGACTCAGGGCTCAACCCACGCTCGGGTGTCAGTACCTTCGGGGATAGGTAATCAAATTTGTCCGCCGCCATGACACTGACAAATTTCTGCTTATCAAAACTTCATGTGGGCGGTGAGGATCCTTCATCCCTTTGATGCTTGATGGGTGTTTTCGGTGCCATGTTGTATCAATGCAAGCCAAAATCCCTCAAACTTACTCACTTGGGTGTTTTGTCAAAAAATTGGCGTGTATATGCCACAAAAAACCACAATATGCTACCAAATTGAACACAAACTACCAAGTATACTTAAAATCGTGCTTACCCATAGTCCAATTCAATTCTCTTGATGACAGAGATTCCCTTCTAAGTTGTGCAAAATTTCGGATGTCTGAGCCCTAGGCTTGAGAGTTGCTCAATTGGATGAAGAAAGCCCTAGCTTATGTGATGAAGATCCGAAATTGGTTGTGGATTTATGAAATTGGAGTTGGAGTATATATATGGGCGTATTAGAGGGCCTAATTCAGTGGGAAATGGGAGGTTTTGGGGAGAAATCATGGGATGAGGGTCGGTTTTGTGAGAGAGAAGTTGTTAGGTCGCGACTGCAGAAGAGGTTTTTAAAAACTGAAACTCAGGACTTCACTTGGTGGGCCCTTTTATTCGTCAACCCTTCACGAAGTGGTATGATTAATGACCCCTCTGTTGGGCGGGCCTTTTGTGTTTTTGGGAGTTCACCGGCGAAAAGTTAGATGTAAAACACTTGCGCCGGGGAGGGTGTGTCAGGCTTGATTTTTACCCGCCAGGAGGGCTATGTAGTCCTGTAAAAATTTTGAACTTTTTCTATTTTGTCCGTGACGCACGTAAACTTCATTCTCGGCCCTAAAATCCAATAAAATCAATAATTAGAGCTAGTCCCATAGAAATTGAGCAAGGAAGCTGTGATTAACACAAAATGACTAACTAATGAGCTAACTAACTAACTAACCTATGTATTGCAAAAAAAAATTGAACTACTAAGTACTAACACTTATAACTATACTCATTGAGTTGTAAAATGTGAAACTAAACATCGAAAATAACATGAAAATTGGGTTGCCTCCCAATTAGCGCTTGCTTTTTAAGTCTTTTCAAGCTGACTACTCCTGTTTCATGGTAAGTCGACAAGAGTGATTGAGGTTGCTTGGTGATCAAGGTCACCACCCCAATAGTTCTTTAAACGTTCGTTGACTTTGAAAGTTTCAGTGGATTAGGATATACAATTCAAGCGGCGCAATGTGGATAGACTATTTTGATAGTGAATGGCCCTGACCATCTTGATTTGAGTGTCCCGGGGAATAATCTCAGTTGAGAGTTGTACAATAACACAGCTTGGTCTGGTTCGAACTTTCTATTCAAAACTTTCTAATCGTGCCACTTCTTGACCTTTTCTTTATATAACTTGAAGTTCTCGTATGCTTACAAATGAAATTCATCTAACTCGTTAAGTTGTAGCAGTCTTTCTCTCCCGCAGCTGTTAGATCAAAATTTAACTTCTGTATGGCCCAGTATGCTTTATGTTGAAGTTCGTGGGAGGTGGCATGCTTTTCCGTAGACAAGTTGATACGGAGACATACCAATCAGTGTCTTGTATGTTGTGCGATATACCCATAAAGCGTCATCCAATTTTAGAGACCAGTCTTTTTTGTTTGGATTCACTATTTTCTCCAAAATTCTTTTCACCTCTTTATTCGAAACTTGACTTGGCCACTCGTTTGGGGATGATAAGTAGTCACAATTCTGTGGTTAACCTCATATTTAGCCAAGAGATCTGTGAAGAACTTATTGTAGAAGTGACTTCCCTCGTCACTTATAATTGCTCTTGGCATGCCAAATCTTGTAAAGATGTTCTTCTGCAGAAATTTTAAGAAAACTTTGGCATCATTTGTTGGGAGTGCTATAGCTTCAACCCACTTAGACACGTAGTTTACTGCTAGGAAGATGTACATATTGTTGTATGAAGGCAGAAATGGTCCCATAAAATCAATCCCCTACACATCAAAAACTTCCACTTCTAAGATCATGTTGAGCGGCATCTCATTCCTTTTTGATATATTGGCCACTCTTTGGCATCGATCATAACTTTTTACGAATTGGTGTGCATCTTTGAAAAAAGTGGGCCAGTAGAATCCTGCCTGAAGAACTTTTTCCGCTGTCCGCTCACTTCCATAGTGTCCCCCATATAAGAATTTGTGGCATGCATGCAAGATGTTGTTCACTTCACTATGGGGAACACATCGACTAATCATTTTGTCTGCGCACTGTCTAAATAAATAAGGCTCATCCGACATATACCACTTAACATCATGTAGGAATTTTTTTTTGCTGACATGTCAAGTCTAGAGGAAGGATCTTGCTCACCAAATAGTTGGCAAAATCTACATACCATGGAAATTTTGAATTTACCCCAAACAACTGTTCATCTGAAAATGACTCATTAATCAATACCTAATCTACCTTGTCTTTGTCCGAATTTTCTAACCTTGAAAGATGATCATCTAGCTGATTTTCTATCCCCTTTCCATCCTTGATTTCTAAGTCGAACTCTTGAAGGAATAGAATCTAACGAATAAGCCTAGGCTTTGTATCTTTCTTGGAAATTAGATACCGAATCACCGAATGGTTAGTGTATACAACAACCTTTGTTCTTATCAGATATGACTAGAATTTGTCAAAGGCATACACGACCGCAAGTAATTCCTTCTCGGTAGTGGTATAATTCAATTGAGCAACCATTAGGGTTTTACTTTCATAGTAGATAGAATGAAAAATCTTGTCTCAGCGTTGTCCCAAAATAGCCCCTACCGCATAATCACTAGCATCACACATCAGCTCAAACAACATCGTCCAATTCGAGGAAAAAGACGAAATATGCATTATTCACCCAACGAAACCTAAGGGTTAGGGTTTGAATAACCTAAGACTTTTCGAGAGTTTGGTATGTCGAAATGACATTCCGTCGAAAGATTTGACGATAATATATCGTGAAAAGTTAAGTAGTTCGATAAAAGGTTTTCTCAAAAAGCGCGTAAATCGAACAAAATAAAATGAAAAAAAGTGCTCACTCTTGTGGGCAATAGTGTTCGAGATGTCTTTGATTACTCGTGATGTTATTATCTTTGTTATTTCATTATTATACTTGTGGGCAATAGTGCTCACTCTTGCTTAATAATAACATTGCAGTTAAGAATGAAAGAACTGATGAACCTTCCACTAGTAAAGGCAAGGGCAAAGTTAGCAAGTGATGAAGACTTGTTGTTTATTTGATGATGTATTTTGTTTAAGACTTGATTTAATGATGTTGTTAAGACTTATTTGTTTATGATTCCGCACATATGTTTAAGGTTAGTTTAACATGGGATTGTATTATTATTATTCGGATGTCAGAACCCTTAAGGGGAAGATTTTTATTCTACCTATTGCATGGCTTGTATTTATTATGGGTAGATAGATAGATGATATTTGTACAGTAAACACCAAATCCCATGGAATTGAAGTACCCGAATTTGAGGGTGTCACAACTAATAAGGGCGAGAATCAAGTCCCACAGAAACGCATGCATGTGACGGATATTCCAATGTAATAATAATAAAGACGGAACCAGTCCTAGGCGTAAAATGTCTGATACATGATATTCCAAATGTAATAGTAAAGACGTAATAATAGAAGAATGTCACCAAGTATAGGGTAGCAGCAGCAGATACAAAAGTTATTCCAATGTAATAATAAAGAATGAAATAACATAAGTTCTCTTCATGAATACAAAAGAATAACACCCCTTACGAGTACAACAAATAATATTCCATACCTTAAGAAGAAGAGTAATCGGATATATAAGTAAGTGAAGTAGCAGAATACTTTCTTCTTTTCTCTCTATAGTTTATCTCTAGAGTTTCAAAGTGAATTCGTGAAGAAAATAATGAAGGAATGAGCTTTATTTATAGAAAAATGGACCCATAAGTAACTAACTCATGAACGGACCAGATTGATTTACTTTAATCTGACTATCCATATTTAAAGCAAAAATCTTTTAAATAAAATATAATATATTCTATTTATAATCTAATAAAACTAATAACTTTATAAAAGATTTTACTATGCAAACACTATGCAAATACTATGCATAATAAAATATAATATATTCTAATTATTGTCTAATAAAAGCAGATAACTTTATAAAAGTATTATGTTTTATATAAAAATATTTTACTATGCAAAACACTATGCGCAGAATTATGCAACACTATGCATAATAGAATATAATATATTCTATTTATGTAATAACTTTATAAAAGTATTCTGCTTTTATATAAATGATTTTCTATATTATTACATTAATAATAATACCAACAAAAACCGAAAGTGACTTATCACATAAGCATCAATAATTAATACCGTGTGCTACTTATGCAACCACGTGTATCGCATTTTTTTAACACTGTGTGTTTTAACAGCTTAACTCAGAAAACTTCCGCCGTTATTTTCATAAAGTATTTTTGTCATTTTTCAATCCGACAATAATTCCGTTATGGGTCCACCAATGATTGTGTCGTTGTTTATTTAATATTCCTTGTTAAAACGAATATTCCCCACCAATCTAATATTATATAACAACTTGCGTACTTTTGCAAAATTTATAAATATTACCCACAACTATAACATTATATCAATTTCACTCCATAATATTCAAAAATAATATTTATAGAAAATTCATCTTTATTCAAAAAGTCCGGGTTTTACAATCTCTCCTTCTTATGAAATTTCTCCTCAAAATTAGGTACGACACGGTATATATGAAGAGGTAAGGATACCTTGATTTCATTTGATTCTAACTTCCAAGTCATTTCCTCAACATCGTGGTTTCTCTACAAAACTTTGACTTGAGGTATAACCTGGAGCGTAGAATATGTTCCTTCTTATCCAAGATTTGAACAGAACCTCTTCATACATCAAATCTTCCGCTATTTCATCCGGTTCTAACTTAATAATGTGGTCGGGTCTTCCACATATTTACGTAATATGGATATGTGAAAAACGTTATGAACACGTAGACATACTTGGCGGTAAGTCGCGAGTCTATAGGCCACAGTTCCTACTCGATCAAGGATTAAAATTGGCCGATGAATCGAGGATTGAGCTTTCTCTCTTTCCAAATCTCGTAACTCCTTTCCATGGAGCAACACGTAACAACACATGATCTCCTATATCGAATTCCACGTCCTTTCGATGAAGATCAACATAACTCTTTTGTCGATCTTGTGAGGTTTTTATACGTTGTCGGATTATTTGAATCTTTTCCGTAGTCATACGTACCAACTCCGGTCCCAACAACGTTGCTTCACCCACCTCATCCCAGCATACTAGAGAACGACACTTTCTTCCATACAACGCTTCGAATGGAGCTATGCCAATACTTGTTTGATAACTGTTGTTGTAGGAAAACTCCACCAATGGTAAGAACTTGTCCCAACTTCCCTTGAAGTTAAGGACACAGAGTCTTAATAGATCTTCAAGAGTTTGAATCGTCCTCTCCGACTTCCCGTCCGTCTGAGGATGATATGCCGAGCTAAATCATAAATCCATGCCCATAGCTTTTTGCAAACTATCCCAAAATCTTGAAGTGAATCTTGGGTCTCGATCAGAAACTATGGATACTGGCATACCATGCAATCTTACAACCTCGTTTATGTACATACGAGCAAGACGTTCAAGTGTATAAGTTTCTCATTCGGTAAGAAATGAGCGACTTGGTCAATCTATCAACAATAACCCAAATCGCATCTATGCCTTGAGAAACTTTGGGAAGACCCCAGAACGAAATCCATGGTAATGTGCTCCCACTTCCATTCGGAATTTCAAGTGGTTGCAATGGACCTTTTGGTACTTGATGCTCCGCCTTTGACTCGTTGACACGTTAGACACCTTGAGATAAACAAGCGCTATTATCTCTCTCTTCATATTGCTTCACCAAAATGTATGGATTAATCTCATGATAAATTTTGGTACTCCTGTGATGGATTGCAAACGGTGTGTTATGCGTCTCCATCATGATTTTATACTTTAAATCGTGGTCGTTAGAACACAAAGTCCGGAGTTGACTCAAGTATTCCTTCTTCATCGATTCTTGCTTCCCAAAGATAGCACCTTCTTGCACTTTCTTCCTCATACGCATCTACCCTGTGTCTCAGAACTTGAGCAACTTTAACTTTATCAATTAAAGTCGGTTCTACTCAGTATATTCGCCATCATCACATGGGTCTCAAGTGTCTTTAACTCTATCTCCATCCTTTGCAAGTCACACAAAATGGGCCTTTCATGTTGACAATATCGCATTCAAGACTTGCATATGATCTTTACTCAAAGCGCCACTACCACGCGTTCGCTTTTCCAAGATGGTATTGAATGGTATGATCATAATCTTTCAGCAGCTTCAAGCCAACGTCGTTGTCGTGATGTTTAGTTCCTTGAGTGAAAAAATATTTTTAGGCTTTTATGATCCGTAAAGATCTCCACTTCTCCCCCATACAAGTAATGCCTCCAAATCTTTGAAGTGCGAAGATAACAACCGCCAACTCTAGATCATGAGTAGGATAATTCTTCTCATATTCTTTGAGTTGTCGTGAGGCATAGGCTATGACTTTCCCATGTTGCATGAGAACACATCCTAACCCTTTGTCCAGAAGCATCATCATGAGATGACAAATCCCTCCGAACCAGATGGTATTGTCAGAACATGTGTTGAAATGAGTCTCCTCTTGAGTTCTTGAAAACTCTTCTCACATTCCTCGCTCCAACCGAACTTTGTATCTTTCCGAGTCAGCTGAGTTAGTGGAGTAGTGATTCGAGAAAACCCTTCTACAAATCTCTGATAATAACCAGCTAAGCCGAGAAAGCTACGTACTTCGGTCACTGATTTAGGTTGCTCCCAACTTTGAATAGCTTCAATCTTTGCTGGGTCAACAGATATTCCATGACTTGATACGACGTGCCCAAGGAATGCTACTTCCTCAAGCCAGAACTCACATTTCTTCAACTTGGCATAAAGCTTGTATTCACGAAGCTTTTGGAGTATCATCCTCAAGCGTTGCTCATGATCTTCACGGCTTTTGGAATAAATAAGGATGTCATCAATAAAGACGACCACAAAGTGATCCAAATATACCTTGAATACTCGGTTTATCATATCTATGAAGGCAGCATGAGAATTAGTCAATTCAAAGGATATGACTAAGAATTTATAATGCCCGTACCGAGTTCTGAAAGCCGTCTTTGGAATGTCATCGGTTCTAATCTTCAATTGGTGATATCCGGAACGAAGATCAATCTTTGAAAAGAATTTGTCTCCTTGCAACCGGGTCAAACAGTCATCAATACGCGGCAATGGGTACCTATTTTGATGGTGACATGATTCAACTCCCGATAATCAATACAAAGTCGCATACTCCCATCTTTCTTTTTCACTTAATGTAACAGGAGCACCCCAAGGAGAAGTACTAGGACTAATGAAACCGATGTCTAACAATTCTCGTAGTTGGGTCTTTAACTCCTCAAGTTCAATAGAGCCATTTGATATGGGGCTTTGGAAATAGGTTTTGTACCAGGTTCAAGGTCGATACAAAATTCAATTTCATGCTCTGGGGGTAGGCCAGGAAGTTCTTCAGGGAATACGTCAGGAAATTCATTAACAATAGAAATATCATTCAAAACTGATGTAATTTTGTTTAGATCCGTGACATGAGCTAAGAAAGCTTGACATCCATTTTTCAATAAACGAATAGCTTTATGGCTTGAGATGACAATGATTGATTTTAATGGTTTGGTGGCTTAAATTCGCATAACAGATTGGTTAGGAATATGAAAGCTAACAACCTTACGAAAACAATCAATTTTTGCATGATGAGTAGTTAACCAATCAATCCCTAGAATTACGTCAAATGCAAGTATTTTTAATGAAATAAGATCGACGGTGTAATGTGAGGGTACCGATTTGAACCAAACAAGACTTATAAAAAGTGGATGTAATGAAGGTTTCTCCCAACTGGAGTTTCTACAGATAAGTCAAAGTCTAATTTCTCCTGAGTCAAATTTAATCGTTGAGCGCAAGTAGGAGAAATAAAAGAATGGGTAGAACCCAGATCAAATAAGGTATAGACTTCGCTAGAGTTTATGATAAGCTTACCCGTGATGACCTTATTCGGGTTCCTTGCTTTCCGGGAGGTCACAAAAACGCTCTCCTGCAGACCTAGGCTTTGACTTTTCTCGGGACGGCTTTTGGTGCCTCCATCCCGGCTGAACTTGTCTTCCGTGAACCACAAAATCCTGCTAAGTGACCTTTCTTCCACAATTATAACATGCTTTGACGACATCGCATGCAGCTTTGGACCGATGCATCCTCCCTCCGCATTTGAAGCATATACGATAGGTGGTCGTTCTCATTCCTTAACAACGGTGCTTTGGCCGACGCCCTTCCATCATTGTTGAATCTCCTTTTCTTGAAATGTTCATTTTATGTCTTTCGCCATGATTACCACCAAGTGGTTACCATTTTTTCGCATGTTGATTCCTTCCACGCTTGTTGTCACCATAGCTTGACGATGATCGATACCACCGGTATTTTCATGTCATTTACCGCTTTCTCATGGTTGCGTTGACTCATTACCGCACTCCAATAATCGAGCCCTATTTACAAATATATGAGTACAAACACGCTTTATGAGAAATAAGATATCGACGTATCTCCGGTTTCAAACCTCTTAAAACATTCGCGTCATTCGCCTCTAGACCAAATGGGATGCAAACCGGATAACTCCACAAATTTAGCCTCGACATGCGATTACGGTCATATTGTTTTGTTCTAATTTGATAAAATCCACTTCTTTCATGTGACGAATACTCTGGAAAGTACTTGTCGTTGAATAGCTTTTGGAACTTCTCCCAAGACATCTTGAGTCGTTAGGCTAGGTACATTTTATAGATTCCCCACCAAGAATCGCCTCTTCACGCAACATGAAGGTGGCGAGGAACCTTTGCTCTTCGGAGCATCCCAAGATATCAAATATCTTGGTGATCTGCTTTATCCATGCTTCTGCCTTAAGTGATTTTGGCTCTCCAATAAACTCCGGTGGTCCCAGCTCCTTGAACTTTTTAGCGGTGACCGTCCGAGAGTTTCTAGTGTTTCCACCTATATTTTGGACAGTAGCCACTCTCGCCTGATGTTGCATGAATTGCATAAAGCCTCTGAATAATCCATCATTCATCATTTGGTCCGTGTTGTTATTTGCATGAGGATTGTCTCCTTCTTAATGCACATTATCCTGATTATTGATATGTGGAGACTCAATGATCTCTTGTGCTCCATTGCTATTCTCAACATTCTCGGATGTCATTTTCAGATATCGCCACAAAACAAAGGTTAATTAACATATATGACATATTATCCCTATACTCCCACCAGACCAATAAAATACCAAATAAACTTAGGTAGGTCATACTAGCGAAGGAATTCCTCGCCTCCCTCCTAGTTCTAGTCTCACATCTTAGCTGTGGATCATATCCCTAAGCTTTGATACCAACTATGGACGCCCCCAAAATTAGGTATACATCACCCATCTTGAGTCGCCATATACATGGTACGTAATTCAAATACAACTTAATAATACAACTGTCTGCGCAGGTACAATACGACAAAACATAAACTCGTGAGTTTGAATACAAATATTGTCTACTAGAGAGTATACAAACTCAAAAGGAGTCCTCATTACAATTATTATCACACTATTTCATGTAATAGTGAGGACTACTAATGCACCTTCTAGGACCACCACCCGCTCCCCGACTCGCTCCATTTTTGTAAATTAATTTTAATATTTATTCAATTAAATAAATATTTTCGATGATTTAATTATTAGATTTAATAATTAATTGATGCAATTGTGATAGATTAATTTAATGATATGTGTTATATTTATTAAATTAATGTAGAGAATATTTATTATTCAAGTATGTATTTATGTGAGCTTATCAATTAAATGAAATATTTAAGTAAGCATGATGTTATTTTAATTAATTTAATTATTAATTAGAGAGTTAATAATTTGACATTAATTATTAATGAGAAATTTAATTATGTGACTATGTGAATTTATGAGAAATTATTATATTTTATTTAAAGTAAATTAAATAAAATATGGAGTTATTTTATAAGGAGTGTGACATTAATTAAACTATAGTATAAGAAGTTTATCAAATTAAATGAGAATGAATTATATTGAATAGCCAAACAAGGCCTTAGTAGGGGTTGAGGCGCTTAACCATTAATTGGTTAATCGACCACAACTACGCCGCTTTATAAAATATATGCGTATTCTTTTATTTCATTTTCTTAAGTCCGATAAAACTAGTTAGAGAGAATCGATAATTGTTGAGGAGAATTGTGAGTCGTTGATTGAAGAAGGAATTGAGAAGGAATTCATCTCCTATTAAAATCTACACTACGCTTTGGGTAATTCTATCCAACCCAATTCTTATTTTACGCCTTTTAAAGTTTTCCTAAATATGGCTTAAGTCCTCTCAGAAAGTTTTCAGAGTTGAATGGGGTAACAATTATGTGTATATATGTAATAATTCGAGTAAGATAGCATATCTTATATATATTGTATATGATTCCATATCATAAGTTTCATAATACTATGAATTGCTATTTCAAAAATTTACAGAGTTTGGGTTTTGGCCTTATGGCCTTATACGTGATATTTCATGTGATGATCATATATTATCCCTAAAATTTATACTCAGATATTATTATGCATGTTAATATGAAGAGACCAAAGTTTTAATTGAACGGATTCTTGTTATAACGAATCCGTAGTGTTGAAATTATGTTTTATGTTCAAAACCTTCAAGAACATCAAGAACAAGTGGAAGTAAATGTGTTGATTTTGCAAATTATGTGTTGTAACTTGTTAAAAATCATGCTAGATGGGTTAAGTAATGATTATATATGTATTACAATGATTGGGTAAGTCTAAATTGCAAAAATAACTAATTGGAAGTTATGGCCATATTCATGTATAATTTTACCGTGATTGATTTTTTGGCCTAATTTGGCCTCATATGTTCAATGAATCGCAGAATCGCAGTAAACGCAGTAAAATGAGTCTGGTAACTCTCTTTTTGCCATGCATGCTACTAAACTAAAATTACTTATTAAATAAAAAAAAAAAAAAAAAAATAATAAAATAAATAAAAATAAAAATAAAAAAATAAAAAAATAAAATATTTATAAAATAAATTAAATATTTTAATTGAGATATTTATGGAATAAAATAAATATTTGATGAAAATTATTATTAAAATATTTATAAAATAAATTAAATATTTTAATTGAGATATTTATGGAATAAAATAAATATTCGATGAAAATTATTATTAAAATATTTATAAAATAAATTAAATATTTTAATTGAGATATTTATGGAATAAAATAAATATTCGATGAAAATTATTATTAAAATATTTATAAAATAAAGTAAATATTTTAATTGAGATATTTATGGAATAAAATGAAAAAATATTTATAAAGATTGGAAATTATTATGAAATAATTTATTCGAATGTAATAATAATAAGAGAATGAAAATATTCTAATTTAATTAAGTAATTAAATTAGAAGGGTAATGATTTGTTAAATAAAGTGGAGTTTATATTAAATAATTAAGTGAAAATATAACTAATGAATGTCGTGAATACATATGGTATGTGTGTAGGATTTGTGGTGAACTAAGTAGTAATCGCTTAGCCTACGCAGACAGGCAAGTTTCCTAACCCTACTTGTCATTATTGTTCAAGTTTATTATTTACCCTTTAGTAAATTATCATTACTATTATTCAAGTTCAAATGTTATATTAAAGATTTATTATCTTTTCAAAGCATGATTCAGCTTATACAATAATTGTTCTATTGTATACTTTTGAGATTATTATTCAAATCGAATATCATTATTGTTGAACCTTATTAGACTAGTGAACTTTATCGATTCAACTAGTCCTTAGTTGATGAACGCTCTAAATTTCGTAACCCTTATTGAATTATCCAAACCAAACTTCTTTTTGGTGCGGATTCAATGTCAAACCGAGATGAACAACCCCGTAAAGGGATTTACTTATGTGTTAATTAAGATATTGTGCATAAAAGATGGTACTAAGGGTCGATCCCCTAAGTACGAAAGTAGAAAGGTCCATAGTCTTACGATCGTTAAAGGTTTCAAGTATAACCCTTGATAACCTAGGACATAGTTCAAGGTCTTACGACCCTCGTAATTTTTTTGATTCTTGTTATTCATTCTTGATTCAAAAGTCGAGCTTTTATTCAGATGTCTTTGATTTACTCGCATGTTATTATATCGTTATTTCATTATTATACTTCAGGGGCAATAGTGCTCACTCTTGCTTAATAATAACATTGCAAAGCTTAAGAACGAAAAGAACCAATGAACCTTCCACTAGTAAAGGCAAGGGCAAAGTTAGCAAGTGATGAAGACTTGTTGTTTATTTGATGATGTATTTTGTTTAAGACTTGATTTAATGATGTTGTTAAGACTTATTTGTTTATGATTCCGCATGTATGTTTAAGGTTAGTTTAACCGGGATTGTATTATTATTATTCGGATGTTGTAAACCCTTAAAGGGAAGATTTTTATTCTATCTATTGCATGGCTTGCATTTATTATGGGTAGATAGATAGATGATATTTCAGATAAAGGAACACCAAATCCCGTGGAATCAAGTACCTGGATTTGGGGTGTCACAAGTTGGTATCAAAGTCAGAGGTTATGAACCTTAGGTGGGGGAACAACCTTAGGTAGTAGCCTTATAGAAAGAAGATAGTGATGGAAAACTCATATCAAGTTATAAGAAATGAATTTCTGTAATTCATTGAAGATAATAAAAGACCTTATGCGTTTATGTGTTAAAGTATGTGTTAGAAGATACGACTTAGTAACTAAAACTTAAAATTTTGTTGTCAGGATGTCGAATGTTGGAGAAGCTAGTCAAGTTGGGGAGGAAGAATCCCGAGTACTTATAGTACCTACTGAGGAGGAACCCCGTGTACCTATAGTACCGACAAAGGAGGAGCCCCGAGACATTCATGTCGTCGTTAGGAGCAAATTGCACAGAGGGAGTCATCTCCATCGATCACCGTTGTTGGTCAGAGCATGAGCTCCTAGATCGATCCCGAGGAGGATCCCGAGGAGGAATTTGTTGAGGAAGAGGAAGAGGAAGAGAAGAAGAGGAGTTACCACGGCAGACACCGTTGATGCCGAGATGTATGACACGTTATAATGCACCGTAACGTGGAGTTACGTAGACGAGGTCGTGGATTTGATCGAGCGAAAGGTTATTCAAAGATATTACTCTAGAAAAGTAAGGAGAGGGAGATTTCGACTCTTCACTTCACTCGACCGGGCAAATGTAGAATGGGATTTGGTCCATGAGAAGGGTCAAATCAAGATAAGACCGAGGAGATAGAGAAATCAAGAAGGAATCAAGGAAACCTCCAAAGGTCGAACATAGCAGAGAGGAAGGTCGGGTAAGAGAATCGCGCCGAAATGATCGATCGCAAGAGGATGATAGTCGGCAAAGAAAAAGCTAAGATTGGGGAAACGATACTCTACACTTAACAAGGCAATGAATGAGACCCAAGATCGAAGTTTTGAGGTACCCAATCCATTTCAAGGACTACCATTGTACATGATGGATCGCAGGACGATGCATCGCATCTTAGAAGAGGAGCGAGCAAGGCTAATCAAGACTTGATCGACAAAGGATATGATTTATTTAATTATGTGAAGAACTTAATTAGTTTTAGATGTAAATTTCGACGTGTTTATGAACGAAAGAATATTTGAATGTTTTAAATCATGTGGATTCTTTATTCCGTGATAGTTGATGTAAATAGCAATTATGCTATCGCTTAATGTTAAAACTTTTGATTTGAATGAAAATATATCAAGTTGTTTGAGATGATGTGTTAAATGATATGTTAAATTGTTAAGTAATGCCTTAACTATTTAGAGAAATAAATAAAGTTCTAATAAAGCGCTTATTTAATGTAAAAATGCCGCCAAGGAGAAGACAACAACGCCAACCTACCTGTGAAGAGTCAACCAATAATAATAATAATGCTAACGCTTAATCCTGCAGCAGAAGTTGGTTAACTTATCGATCGGAGCCATGAATAACCAACCTCAAGCTCCACCAAACACAACGCTTAATGATTTCAAGGCTGGTGGGACCGCCAGAGTTCAAAGGTTCCATGAACCCAATCGAGGCTCAAACGCGGGTTATGGAAATGGAGAAGGTTTTTCGACGCTGCTAGGTTAGAGAAGACCGTAAGACCGCTTTTTGCAACATTTATGTCAAGTCCGAGGCTAGCTACGTGGTGGCAAGCAAACAAAGTGCGAGGAGGTGAAGGTGTAATTACGGGAGAGATTTAAAGAGATGTTTTTCGAAATGTATTTCCCAACTAGTTCGCAGTAATCGATGGAGGTTCAATTTCTCGAATCAAGCAGGAAACATGAGTGTATTCGACCACTGGCTAAATTCAACGAAGTTGGCAAGGTTCGCCTCTACCAAGTACACACCGACGAGAGAAAAGCCAGAAGATTCGAACAAGGACTAAAGCCTTGGGTGTACAACAAGGTATCAATGTTTCAGCTAAACACATTTGTCGGAGTACTGGAAAAGGCCATCCTCGTCAAGGAGGAAGCGCGCAAGTGACCAAGTATAATCAAGATCAAAAGAAGAAGAAGAATGAAGGTGAAACTAATAACAAGGCCAGTGGAAGTGGCACAGGAGGTGGAAATTTCAATCAGAAGAAAAGGTGGAACGACAGCTCATCATCGGGGAATCAGCAAGGTAATCAAGAAAAGAATCAAGCATGCCCGACTTCATGGAAAGCCCATCCGGGAGTTTGTATGAAAGGAAAAAGAGTGTGCTACAATTGTGGTCGTGAAGGCCACATAGCACCAAACCGCCCAAACCCAAAGAAGGGTGCTTGTTTTACTTGTGGTTCAAGGACCATCCGGCAAGAGATTGTCCCAAGAAGGGATCGGAGGGTCGTGGATCGTGGAGGAAACCGGGAAACAATAAAGGAAATGTTTTAACCATCACCGACCAACCGCAATAAAACCGATCGACCGCCTTTGACTTTCAACACGACGGCAAGATGCGCTCAATCCCGTGATGTGGTGTCGTATCATTCCGATCAATAAAATTAATGCTTATGTTTTATTTGATTCGGTGCTACTTGTTCCTTTATATCCCATGACTTTGCCAAGAATTTAGATTTGCCTAAGGATGAAATCGATTACCCCATGAACATAGAAAATTATGTAATAGAGAAATAATCCTTGTTAAGTACGTACATAAGAACTGTAGAGTGGATATTAAGGGTAATATCATGAATGTAGATCTTATCCCTATTCGACTTGGGGAATTTGACGTTATTTTGGGAATGGATTGGTTATTCAATTACGGGTCAGAATTGATTGCCAAAAAAGAAGCGATAACCTTATGACTCCGCCAAAGGTTGTATTTTATGGTAAGAAGTCGCCTAGACAAGCGAGTTAGTCCGACGACGATGATGCAGCGAAGTTATTAAGACAAGGTCGTAGGATACTTAGCTTACATAGTCGATAAATGAAAAGAGAATCCAAGGTAGAAGAAATACCGATTGTGAGGGACTTCATCGACGTATTTCCGCATTTAATTTGCCGTGACTTCCACCAGACAGAGAGGTAGATTTCGTGGATCGATTTGGCGCCAGAACTCGCTCCAATATCGAAGGCACCATACCGAATGGCACCCAGAGAGATGAAGGAATTAATGGTACAACTACAAGAATTGTTGGACAAGAAGTACATTCAACCGAAAGCGATCGCCGTGGGGAGCGCCTTTGTTATTCGTGAAAAAGAAGGACGGATCGATGCGCTCTCGCATCGACTACAGAGAATCAATAAGGTCACGATTAAGAACAGATATCCATTACCGAGGATCGACGACTTGTTTGATCAATTGAAAGGAGCAAGATATTTTTCCAAGATAGACTTGAGAAGTGGTTATCATCAATCAAGGTGAGGCCGAGGATGTATCAAGACAGCTGCTCGTAACGCGATATGGTCACTACTTAATTTTTAGTAATGTCGTTTGGTCTTACGTAATGCTCCCCGCAAAGATTTATGGGACTAATGAATGGTGTGTTCAAGCCATTTTTGGACAAGTTCGTAGTGGTATTTATAGATGACATTTTGGTCTATTCAAAACCAAAGAAGAACACGAAGAGCATTTGAGATTAACATTGAAGTATTGAGAAAGGAAAAGTTGTATGCCAAGTTTTCAAATGCTAATTTTGGATTGAACGAGTGCAATTTCTTGGGCACGTGATCGATAAAAATGGAATTTTTGAGATCCATCCAAAGTCAAAGCCGTGATTAATCGGGATCAGCCGAGGACGCCGCCTCAAGTACGTAAGTTTTTTGGATCAAGGTGGATATTATAGAAGGTTCATACAAGACTTTTCCAAGATCGCAACTCCGCTAACTAATTTAACTCAAAAGTCGTGGAAATTTGTTTCGACGGATAAGTGTGAGGAAAGTTTTCAAGAATTCAAGAAGAGGTTGAGTACTACCGTGTTATCTCTTCCTGATGATACAGGTGAAATTTTGTTGTTTATAGTGATGCATCGATAAAGGACTTGGTGTGTGTCGATGCAAAACGGCAAAGTCATTGCAGTATGCATCACGACAATCAAGGATTACGAGAAGGGATATCCACCCATGACTTGGAGTTAGTTGCAGCTTGTTTTTGCTTTGAAAATTTGGAGGCACTATCTCTACGGGGAGAAGTGTGAAATATATACGGACCATAAGAGTCTCAAATATATTTTCACACGTATGACTTAAATATGCGCCAAAGAAGATGGTTGGAATTAATTAAGGATTACGATCGTGAGATTTTATACCATCCGTAAAGCAAATGTGGTTGCCGACGCCTTAAGTAGAAAGGGTCGGAGAAATTGACGATGTCGATCGTCAGAGGAGCTAATTGCGTAAATGGAGAAACTGGAGTTGGAAGTGAAGTATCCTATGGAGATCGATGAGAAGCTATTTCAGATGCAATCTGGTACAACTCTACTAGATAAAGTTAAAGAGGCTCAACTTCAGGATGATGAATGCAAAAAGGTGACAAAGAAGATATCTGAAGGAACCGAATCGAGATTTAAGATGGATAAGGAAGGAATACTGAGATTTGAGAGTAGAATTTGGGTACCGCCAGTACAAGAGATTAAGGAAGATATTTTGAGCGAGACTCATAGTTCACGATATTCGATTCACCCTGGTAGTACCAAGATGTACCAAGATCTTAGACAACATTTCTGGTGGCCGAATTTGAAACGTGATGTTGCAGAATGTGTTGCCAAGTGTCTGACCTGTCAGAAAGTGAAAGCGAACATCAGAGACCGAGTGGATTGCTACAACCGTTAGAGATCCCAGAATGGAAATGGGAACATATTACAATGGACTTCGTGGTTGGCCTTCCAACGACTCGTAAAGGCTACGACGCAAAGATGGGTTATCGCTGACCAATCGATTTAAATCCGCACACTTCCTTCCGATCAAAATCGATTCAACTTAGATCACAAGCAGGTTATACGTAAAAGAAATTATTTCGAGACACTGAGTGCCCGGTGTCAATTGTTTCGATAGAGATCCCATTTTACATCGAACTTCCGAAACGCTTCACAGAATGCATGGGTACGCAATTGCGTAATGAGTACAACTTACCACCCTCAAAACAGACGGGAAGAGTGAGAGAACGATTCAAACATTGTAAGATATGCTAAGAGCCCGTGTGATGGATTTTAAAGGAAATTGGGATGATCACTCACCGTTAGTAGAGAGTCTGGCCACAACAACAGCTACCACGCTTAGTATTGGTATGCCACTTTAAGTTGTTATATACTACAGAAAGTGCGTAACTCCGCCATCGGGATGAAGTTGGTGAGAGACAATTGCTAGGGCCTAATTGGTACAAACAGACATGCACGTAAATAGTCAAAGTGATCCGAGCACGATCGGTAGAGGCTCAAGATCGACAGAAGAAATACGCCGACCCACATCAGAAGAATATCGAGTTTGAATCGTAGTTATGTTTTCTTGAAGGTCTCTCCCCGAAAGGAAAGATCAAAGTTCTGAAAGAAAGGGAAATTGAGCCCAAGATTCATTGGACCTTTGAAGTACCGAGAAGAATCCATGAAGTCACAGACGAGGTAGCCTTTACCTCCAAAGACTCGAGAATGTTCACAACGCCTTTCCATGTTTCGTGTTACGACCCTACAAGGCCGATTACAAGCATGTAATTGAATACGAACCCCACATTTTGAGAAAGACTTATCTTACGAAGAAATTCTCGTCCAAATTGTCAATCGTAAAAGAACAAGTTCTCGTAAATAAAGTTATACTTCTTCGTTAAGGTAATTTGGAGGAACCACAACGTCAAGAAGCTACGTGGGAACTCAAGAAAATATGATGAAGAATTACCTCATTTATTTACTTAATTATTTGAAAGTTTATTCGGGGATGTAATCTTTGTAAGGGGGGGGAGAATGTAACGGGTCGAATTTATCGAGTCGTGATTCGGGGGATGTAATCCTTTCAAGGGGGGAAAGATGTGATTAATCTAGATTTTTAAATTAATTTTAATATTTATTGAATTAAATAAATATTTTTGAGGATTTAATTATTAGATTTAATAATTAATTGATGCAATTGTGATAGATTAATTTAATGATATGTGTTATATTTATTAAATTAATGTAGAGAATATTTATTATTCAAGTATGTATTTATGTGAGCTTATTAAATTAAATGAAATATTTAAGTAAGCATGATGTTATTTTAATTAATTTAATTATTAATTAGAGAGTTAATAATTTGACATTAATTATTAATGAGAAATTTAATTATGTGACTATGTGAATTTATGAGAAATTATTATATTTTATTTAAAGTAAATTAAATAAAATATTTGAGTTATTTTATAAGGAGTGTGACATTAATTAAACTATAGTATAAGAAGTTTATCAAATTAAATGAGAATGAATTATATTGAATAGCCAAACAAGGCTTTTTAGTAGGGTTGAGGGCGCTTAACCATTAATTGGTTAATCCACCACAACTACGCTCAGCTTTATAAAATATATGCGTATTCTTTTATTTCATTTTCTTAAGTCCGATAAAACTAGTTAGAGAGAATCGATAATTGTTGAGGAGAATTGTGAGTCGTTGATCAAGAAGGAATTGAGAAGGAATTCATCTCCTATTAAAATCTACACTACGCTTTGGGTAATTCTATCCAACCCAATTCTTATTTTACGCCTTTTAAAGTTTTCCTAAATATGGCTTAAGTCCTCTCAGAAAGTTTTTCAGAGTTGAATGGGGTAACAATTATGTGTATATATGTAATAATTCGAGTAAAGATATAGCATATATCTTATATATATTGTATATGATTCCATATCATAAGTTTCATAATACTATGAATTGTTATTTCAAAATTTACAGTAGTATGGGTTTTGGCCTTATGGCCTTATACGTGATATTTCATGTGTTGATCATATATTATCCCTAAAATTTATACTCAGATATTATTATGCATGTTAATATGAAGAGACCAAACTTTAAATTGAACGGATTCGGTGTTATAACTAATCCAGAGTGTTGAAATTATGTTTTATGTTCAAAACCTTCAAGAACATCAAGAACAAAGTGGAAGTAAATGTGTTGATTTTGCAAATTATGTGTCAGTAACTTGTTAAAAAATCATGCTAGATGGGTTAAGTAATGATTATATATGTATTACAATGATTGGGTAAGTCTAAATTGTAAAAATAACTAATTGGAAGTTATGGCCATATTCATGTATAATTTTACCGTGATTGATTTTTCGCCTAATTTTGGCCATATGTTCGCGAATCGCAGAATCGCAGTAAATCAGTAAAATGAGTTCTGGTAACCCCGCTTCTGCAAGTTACTAAACTAAATTACCTCATATTTATAAAATAAAAAAAAAAAAAAAAATAAAAAAATAAATATTTGATGAAAATTATTATTAAAATATTTATAAAATAAATTAAATATTTTAATTGAGATATTTAAAATAAAATAAATATTTGATGAAAATTATTATAAAATATTTATAAAATAAATTAAATATTTTAATTGAGATATTTATAAAATAAAATAAATATTCGATGAAAATTATTATTAAAATATTTATAAAATAAATTAAATATTTTAATTGAGATATTTATGGAATAAAATAAATATTCGATAAAAATTATTATTAAAAATATTTATAAAATAAAAATTAAATATTTTAATTGAGATATTTATGGAATAAAATAAATATTCGATGAAAATTATTATTAAAATATTTATAAAATAAAGTAAATATTTTAATCGAGATATTTATTGAATAAAATAAATATTCGATGGAAATTATTATGAAATAATTTATTCGAGTGTAATAATAGTAAGAGAATGAAAATATTCTAATTTAATTAAGTAATTAAATTAGAAGGGTAATGATTTGTTAAATAAAGTGGAGTTTATATTAAATAATTAATGAAAATGTAACTAATGAATGTCGTGGAATACATATGGTATGTGTGTAGGATTTGTGGTGAACTAAGTAGTAATCGCTTAGCCTACTGACGAGGCAAGTTTCCTAACCCTACTTGTCATTATTGTTCAAGTTTATTATTTACCTTTAGTAAATTATCATTACTATTATTCAAGTTCAAATGTTATATTAAAGATTTATTATCTTTTCAAAGCATGATTCAGCTTATACAATAATTGTTCTATTGTATACTTTTTGAGATTATTATTCAAATGAATATCATTATTGTTGAACCTTATTAGACTAGTGAACTTTATCGATTCAACTAGTCCTTAGTTGATGAACGCTCTAAATTTCGTAACCCTTATTGAATTATCCAAACCAAACTTCCTTTTGGTGCGGATTCGAATGTCAAACCGAGATGAACAACCCTCAGTAAAGGGATTTACTTTGCGTTAATGTTAAGATATTGTGCACAAAGATGGTACTAAGGGTCGATCCCCAAGCACGAAAGTAGAAAGGTCCATAGTCTTATGATCGTTAAAGGTTTCAAGTATAACCCTTGATAACCTAGGACATAGTTCAAGGTCTTATGACCCTCGTAATTCTTTTTGATTCTTGTTATTCATTCTTGATTCAAAAGTTGAGCTTTTATTCAGATGTCTTTGATTTACTCGCATGTTATTATATCGTTATTTCATTATTATACTTGTGGGCAATAGTGCTCACTCTTGCTTAATAATAACATTGCAGCTTAAGAACTAAAGAACCTGATGAACCTTCCACTAGTAAAGGCAAGGGCAAAGTTAGCAAGTGATGAAGACTTGTTGTTTATTTGATGATGTATTTTGTTTAAGACTTGATTTAATGATGTTGTTAAGACTTATTTGTTTATGATTCGCATGATGTTTAAGGTTAGTTTAACTCCGGGATTGTATTATTATTATTGGATGTTGTAACCCTTAAGGGAAGATTTTTATTCTATCTATTGCATGGCTTGCATTTATTATGGGTAGATAGATAGATGATATTTGTATAAAGAACACCAAATCCCGTGGAATTGAAGTACCCGAATTGGGGATAAATAATACCAACAAAATCGAGTGACTTATCACGTAAGCATAAATAATTAATACTGGTGTGCTACTATGCAACCACGCCAGACATCAGACTTTTAACACCTAGGGTGTTTCAACAGATTAACTGTAAAACTTTCGCCGTTATTTTCATAATGTATTTTTGTCATTTTCTCAATCCGGATAATAATTCCGTTTGTGGGGTCCCCCAATGATTGTGCCATTCAGCATTTAATATTCCTCGTTAAAACGAATATTCTCACCAATCGAATATTATATAACAACTACGTGATTTTGCAAAATTTATAAATATTACCCACAACTATAATATTATATCAATTTTACTCCATAATATTCAAAAATAATATTTATAGAAAATTCATTTTTATTCAAAAAGTTGGGGTTTTACAAGAATGATTTCATATGGTTGAAATCATGTAGAAATGAAGAAATAAGAATTAGAAGTTTATTTTATAAATTTCTTAAGGAAGTATAATATTCGTAATGAATTTGAATGATCCGAATGAATCATATGAACGATTCAGTGTAAGAATTAAGGAATGGTCTTTTATAACACCAAATTCCAAGAAAAAGTAAAATTGTAATCAAAATATCGATTAAAAATGAAGAACGCACGAAGAACACGCGAAGAACGCGCGAAGAACGTTGTTGATGGACAATTTTAAAACCATCGTGAGAATAACTTGTTGTTGATGGACAAGTTTAAAACCATCGCGTATAAATTAGTTGCTTATTTCTTGGTTAGGAGCGGTAGAAACATTCATGAAGAACGTATTGAACTTAGCTATAACGAAGTTATGGCAAAAATTTGTAAAAGACGAACGAGAAGTAGAAAGTATGTAAATGAACCCAAAAGTGAAGGGTTTCATAAGAATGTAAGAAAATGTAGAAAACGTGAGTCGTGGACTTAAGAATGAACGAGTTCCAAGTTCGGATGACCGAATGATGCATTTAACGAACGAAGAACGTTAATAATTTAAAATAAACGAATGATGGAATTTAAGCTAATTGAATGGCATGTTAACGGATTCAAAATGAATTTTTGTCCAAGGAAGTCAAACGTAAGATAAGTAAGAGAATGGCTTTGGAACAACCTCGCTCCTAGTTATAACGGAAGGAGTTATGAGATTGCGAAGTAAGCGCCTCAAGCATGTAAAAGACTTAGAAATTTTTTTCTAGGTTTGATGCTCAGGCAGCCAGTCAGCCTGTGTAAGCCTGGGAGGCATCGTCACATCGCCAAACCGGAAGTCCACCACTCGGTAAGTGGCCACAATATGAGAGATAGAAAAAGAATCGGCGCCGCAACGTCCGGATCGAGGAAGAATGTAATCGGAGAGTCGTGCCACAAACATGGGAGAAAGAAGGGGACCAGGATCCGGCAGCCACGGTAGAAGCAAAGCCCAGTGAGGAGAGTTTATCTGCTCAACTCCTGGGGGAAGAGTATGAATAGATAATGAACGTGTAGTTCACCTAATGTAACACTTAATCAAGTGATTTAAACCTTTAGTAAAGGTTGAACGGAAAGATTGAACGAGATTAAAAGACAACGAATGTAAACGCAACGCAGTTGCGATAAACGAATGGTCTTAGCATACAACGAACTGTATGGCATCGACATTTAGAAGGAACGATGAACATGAGGTTCATATAATGGATAACGTATTTAAACGATTAAAACCTTGTGTAAAGGTTGAGCGAATGATTAAGAGATGAGCTGTAACAATCTAGAATTTAAATTGTAATTTTTAAATATTTATTGAATTATATAAATATTTAATGGATGTGTTTATCGTTGAATAAATATTTGTTTAATTTGATTTGATTTGATTTGGTTAATTATTTGTTTAATAAATAATTAATGAGTTAAGAAAATTAATTATTATGAGATAATATTCTAATTTAATTTAATAATTGTTAGAGAGTTTATAATGATTAAATGAATCATTATAATGATATTTCAATTTGATTTTGTAATTAAAATGATGTGTTAATTTATTAAATAAAATTATAATTATAAAGAGAATTATAATTTTATTGTATTGATTTATGTGGTAAATTTAGTCAATAAATTATTATTAGAATTAATTAAATTATGTATGAAAACTTAATTAAATAGTGTGACAAATAAATATTCTATAAATGGGTTATTAAAATAAATTAAAGGAGTTTAATTTAGTTTTGCCAAACAAGACTTAAAGATATTAAGTCTTTAATTTTAAAGAGTTTTGCCAAACAAAGCCTTATGGCTTTTGGATATTTGAATTTTGAATTATAATAATATAAATAATATATATTAAATTATGGTAACTGATATATTAATAGGGACAATTAATAGACGTCGGTTTTAGACGTTTGAAAATTGTGCGTTGGTTTTGTTTAATTTACGTATAGTGTATTTGGCCTAAAGCCTGAGCCTAAGAAGAAAAGGGAAATTGTCAGAGAAAAATAGAGAGAGTTTGAGAGAGCCTAAGAGAGAATCAAGAGAGAATTCCTAAGACTTTCAAACAATTATCTGTGGTGAACAAAAAGGATTAAGCAAGAGAAGGTATGTTACATAACCTTTATATCATATATAGATATATATGTACGAATATATGTTTTACAGTATAATTCCTAAGTTTTTGTGTTCCTGAGTTTCACTGTAGTATAAAGTCTTTATAAAATTTTATGTAAATTATGTCTTTATAATTGGTTATGAAATTATGTGTATATGTAATTGTAATGTTATAACTAGCATATATATATATATATATATATATATATATATATATATATATATATATATATATATATATGATTGTATGCTAAATGTACGCTCAAAGAGAAAGGAAATGGTTTTACAGTGAATATATGTATGAACATGGTTTGTAGGAGTACCAAAATTAGTATTTGATTGGAAGTCAATTGTGAAATTGAACCTTGAATATGCTAACTTGTTAAGAAATAAAAAGAACTTAGTTCAAAGGATTCAATTTGTCAGATACTTGTGGTTACAAATGTTCATTGTGTTAAACAATGTCAAAAATGGAGTTTTGGTTTAAAAACATGGCATTCAAAGGTTTAATCTTTCAAAAGTTGTTGTTTAGTTGTTTTAAATTAGTATATGTATGATGGGTAATGTTTATGTGTAAGTTATACTTGATAAATTGGTGTTAGAAATTAAGATATAGACACAAATTAGCTTTGTTAAGTTCTTCGTGCTCGGTTTCTGTAAGTTTAGCGCCTCAACGCCAAAATTAGTGTCGCATCCCCAAACTCCATACGCCGTTCAATACCAAAGTCGCCGCCACATCGCCAACTTCAAGACCTCTCAACGACTGACCCATGGCTCGTGATTCACACCATCGCGCTTAACGTGTGCAGTCAAGTCATACAATACCACAAGATAAATCTGAAGCCATGGCAATACCAAGTTAGCGTAGGGCGTGAATAATTTTTTTCTTTTGTACGAATTCTGTAAACGCTGATATAATGCAATATTATAACTGTTAAAAATGTAATTTTGTTATTATGGTATTATAGTGCTAAGAACGAGCATGTTATTAATACCTAACGAGTGTTATTATTATGTTATTGATGTAACTTGATTATGTGGTTAAAAATCAAACCATACATGAAATAGATACTTATTTATATATAGAGTATTTGTAATGACTAATTATGTCATGATGATATGTGTATAGGATATTGTGAATCGAATTATTACGGTTTAGCTTACACGCAAGGCAAGTTTACTTACCCTATCTCGATTATATTGAGCAGGTTTTTTGTCTCTAGTTTGTTAACGATTATGCAAGTTTCTAACTCTAAACTTCTTTGTACAAGTTTCATAACTCTATTTTTATTGTGCAAGCTCTTAAACCTTATCTCTTGATATTGAGCAAGCTTCTCTACTCTTTAATTTGTTATTTAGCATGCAAGTTTCTACATTCTAATAAACTAGTGTTGAACAAGTTTTATCGTTTAATTTACTATTGTTATGCATGCTCAGTATTAAATTCTAAATAACCTTAGCTTAATATTGTTTAAGCAAGGTATGCTAGATTATTCAATGCTTATGCTCTTAGATTATTCCTAAAGCATGACCTTAATATACAATGTTGATTACTTATGTTTATTCCATAGCATAATGTTATTACCTTTTATTCAACTAATCCTTAGTTGATGTTCGTTGAATTCCAAATTACCTTGAAACGTATCCAAACCAAACTTACTTTGGTGCGGACTTATATTCTAAATGCTGAGATGAACAACCCTATTATTAAGGGATAATTTACGCATAGCGTTGAAATGTTTGTGCACAATACATTGTACGAAGGGTTGATCCCCCTAAGTACGAGGAGTCCCTATAGTCTTATGACTGTTAAAGTTTAAGTTGAAAGATTACTTATAACTATGGACATAGTTCGTGGTCTTATGACCCTTAGATATATGATTCAAATTTTGATTATCATTGATAGAACCTATTGTTTAGTTCTATTTAGCCTATTATTTGACAATTATTGTAAAGTTTTATTCATTATTATTTCAAGTGAGCATTGTTTGCTCACTCTTGCTTATATAAATATTACAGCTAAAGTTGAGAAGGTCGATGTACCTAGCATTAGTAAAGGGAAATGAAAGATGAACAAGTATTGAAGACTTATAAACATGTAGACATTTTGTTGTCAGACTTTATTTTAATTATTGTAATGAAGTTATTTAATTTTCCGCATATGATGTTTGTATTTGAAGGTTAGATAACCTGGGAGATTTTATTAATGTAATCCTTTAATGGGAAGGTTTATTGTTTAATTTTATTATGATTGGGTAGTTAGACATGAATGCTTTTGTTAAGTGAACACCAAATCATGAGGGAATAAAGTACCCAGATTTGGGGGTGTCATATGAGCAACGTAAATGCAGAATGCGTAAACGATTCTCGTGAATTGTATTCGCGTCGAACGAACGTTCTAAGTATACATTGGTTGTATGACTTAGACATTGACGAGGTAGTAAGTAATATAAGAAATTATCAAGAAAGCCAGAACGAAGCAGTAATAAGATTAATGAAAGTTCGAATGTAATTCGGATAAAGAAGGATGGAATGAATGTGTTGCTTAAACACTTTAGCAAAGATGTAGTGTTGGGTGTCACGAAATATTAAACGGATGAGTAACCTAAACGACGTGTATGGTTTGACCGTAAGATAATGAAGACATGTATAACGTTGAAAAGCTGAGTTAATAAGTATAACTTGGACAACGTTTAGAGTCTAATGCACCGGACATTGAATAACGTAATGTAAGATGTTTAACGCTATGAACACATAGTATTAACATTGAATGATCGTTCTAAGTATACAAAAGACTGTATGCCTTAGAAGATAAGGAATGAATCCTGAGGTATGGCATTTAGTTGCCAAAAAGCCATAATGATGAGAAAAAAACTTAATGAACATTATGGGTTTAATGTTTCAGATAAGTTAAGATAAAGTTTAGGCTATGGTACAATCGTAATCTTTGATGGTCGATATATGGGAGTGGGCTAAATAATTCCTTCAGGAGAGCGGAGGTATATACTAAATCGAAATCGATCTAACTCACCGTGAAAGAGGCAGGTAGACGCAGACAGAACTTGTTTGTTGGTTGTTTATGGGAAACCACTCAGAGTACCATATGGACTACTAGTAGAGACACGATGTGTGCTGAGTCCTAAAAAGGTTATAAGAGGAAGATAAGAATGTAAATCAGAAAGATGATGACTGCTTGAGTAAGACATCTCCGTATGTCATGAAGTCAAATTCCAGAAAGAAAGTTGGTCGCAGTAAACTTAAATTACAAGAATGAGAACCATAAGAAGTAAAGTTAAGTAAACCAATGCATAAGTCAAGTATATGACTAATTGGTGTATGTGTTATTTCCTTATGTGTTATATAGGGATTGGAATGAGAAGTTCAAACAGAATGATATAGTCACAGAAGGCAAGTTTCCTAACTTCATTCATATTTTACATGAATGCTAGTTTCTTAAACTTCTCAAATGTTGAACTTGAGAAGTATTGTCTATGTGCAAATGTATGATATTTGTACAAGGTGGTAGTATGTATGAGGCCTTGTTGTAAGACCCCAACTTTTTATAAATAAAATTGAATTTCCTTTAATTACAATTTTGAATAATAAGGTGTTAATTTGATATAATGCTTTGGTTATGGGTGAAATGTGCAAATTTTGCAAAATAAATAAGTGGTTATAAAATATTCATTGTTGTCGGAGAATATTCGTTTGGTCGTTGAATATTCTTGTCATTGTTGGGAATATTTGTATAATGTATGCAACCATTTATGGGCCCCATAACGGAAAACAGTCGGATGAAGAAAATGATAATTTGGAGTTTTTATAAATAACGGCGTAGTTGTTACCATTAACACACGGTATTGCACAATATTTTTGAATTATTGATTTTTACGTAAGAAGGAACTACTCAATAATTGTTACAGTAATTACTGTTCAATATTTTATTTTATTGATTCAATAATTGCTACGTTGATATTTTATATTATTGTTGTTTTAATAATTGTCATTGAACAATATTTCCCATTATCAGATTAATAATTCATATTATTTGAATAATATTATTAGATAGCATTATTGGCAATGTCTAAGGAAGTTCTGTCTAGAAAAGGGGTTTGGTAACCTAATTGCGCGTCAGTAAGGAGAAATCCTTATCGGAAAGCCCCCTCTTTCCTGGGAACGACCTAGTTGTTATTATTGTGATTCTGTAATATTATTTATGAATAATTAATTATTAATTTATATGATAAGGAAATATTTATTTTATGTGGATATAAATGAATGATTTAATGCTGAGGTGTTTTATCAATATTTTGTCGGAATGAAGGTATTAAAAATCATCCATATGTGGCTTTCGGTCATTTTTTATTTGGAATTTGGAAAAACTTTCTTCTACAGAGTTGTAGAGAATTAAATTTCCTATGGAATGGACATAAAATTCATATTTTTTCTGATAAAAAGGGCTATTTATTATGAATTATTGAAATTTCAGAAATAAATAATTTATTAAAAACATGTGTGGGCCCCACTTTTGGTTGTTGTGGAAAATTCTAATTTTGGTAGGCCCCACTTGTAGTGTGCTGATAAATTGGTCAAGGTGGTGTGCCTAGAATTTTTTGAAAATATTATTTTATTAAATTTAGTCTGCTTTGACGTTCTAGCATTTTCCTATAAATAGGGTGCTTAGTTAGAATTAAAAATCATACCAGAAACTGGAGTTTTCTCTCTCTATAATATCGAGCGTATTTTTGTGAGTATTTAGATATATTGAGTGTTGCTATTCGTGAGCAAGTTTCGTTCAAATATTATATCCGATATTCAATCGTAAATACTATTCTTTTGAGGTAAGTGGATGTTATTTTCTTCAGTAAATGATGTTATTTATGTTCAATATCATTATGTCAAATATCTTTATGGATTTTATTGTGAAATTTTTACCTTTTCATGTCGGGTTACTATTCACGATACGTACACTATTCACATATATGTCACTATTCATTTAATACTAAGATTATTACGCAGTACTATTCATTTAAGTATGATTTTTCTTGTGAAATTTCTACCTTTTTATGTCGGGGTTTACTATTCACGATACAACACTATTCACGAATAACGACACTATACACGGAAAAATTAATTTTTTTTCTTTGTCCAAGTTGTCTATTATGGTTACTATCTTTGATTGTATCCATATTTTGATCTTCGTTCTTGAATTTTGCTCCATAATTGATTATTATGGAGTATTTTTAAACTTGGATAAACCAAAGTACGAATCCCTAATCTTTGTCTGTTAATCTCACTAGATTCGTTTCTTTAAAATATTTTTCATCATCCTTAGTCCTAAATGATGATATAACTGAATATCTTTGGCTTGTAGTGCAAAGATGAATGATTACATGATGAATATCTTTGGCTGTGGTGCAAAGATGGACACGTGTTGAGATGAACATGACCAACTGGTGATACAAATGAATATCTTTGGCCTGTAGTGCAAATATGAATATTTGATTGAAGATGTATATTAATTGATGTTACATGGATAAAATATTGATGATGGACTTTTAAATCATAGATGATAGTAGACTTTATTCTCTACTTAACTCTTCTAATGAATTGTTATTTTCGTTGCGAATATTGATCTAAAACTTGTTGTCCATTATATTTTATCTGATTTATTGAAGGCTAACGATAATTTGTTCTACATTATCTTAGTTATTATATTATTTACTGGACTAGTTGAGCTCACCCTTTTTCTTTTTGTTTCATTTTTCTTCTCAGGAGGCGAGAATATAGCAGGAACTAGTCGGGGTATGGAGTGATGGGTCCATATAGTTGTTTTAGCAGTCCTCACTATTTTGTAAAATAGTGTGATAATAATTATAATGAGGATTTCTTTTGAGTTTGAATATTGTCTATTAGACAATATTTGTATTTAAACTCATAATATACGTGTTGTCGTATTTTGCACGACAATTGTAATAATGAAGTTGTAGTTGTTTTATGTACCATGTATTTGGCAACTCGGAATGGGTGATGTAAACCTATTTTGGGGGCGTCACAGTTGGTATCAGAGCTTAGGGATATGGTCTCTGGCGGAGATCGGAGAATAGAACTAGGAGGGGAGAGACGAGTAAATCCTTCGCTAGTGTGTCCTATCTAAGCTTATTTGGTATTTAATTGGTCGGTCAGAATATAGGTATAATATGTGGAATGTTAATTTCTTTAATTAACCCTTATTTTATGGCAGTATTTGAGAATGATAGCTGAATATGTTAACAATGGAGTGAATGAGACCGTTGAGACACCTTTAATCACCAACTAAGAGAACGTGCAAAGGGACGACAGTGTTCCTACTGTAAACAACACCACCAATCAAACGATGAATGATGTGATGTTTAGAAGCTTTTTTCATTTCATGCAAAATCAGACGAGGGAGACTTGTGACGCCCCCAAAATTAGGTATACATCACCCATCTTGGGTCGCCAAATACATGGTACAAAATTCAAATACAATTTACTAATACAACTGCTCGTGGTACAATACGACAAAACATAATCGTGAGTTTGAATACAATTATTGTCTACTAGAGATTATACAAAACTCAAAAGGAGTCCTCATTACAATTATTATCACACTATTTCACGTAATAGTGAGGACTACTAATGCAACATCTAGGACCATCACTGCTCCCCGACTAGTCCCCTCGCTTACGTTCTCATTTCCTCAAGAGAACAAAGAAAGAAAGGGTGAGCTCAACTAGCCCAAAGAAGAAATATTATGACTAAGATAATGCGTAATAAATTATCGTTAGCCTTCAACAAAGATTAAACCGATAAAATATAACAACATCAAGTTTAATCGCAAATGGAACAAGCAATCCATTAAAAGAGTCAAGAGAGAATAAAATCTACTATCTTCTATGATTTAAAGGGTTAATCATCACTTTTATCATTGGGACTCAAACTTAATAAATAATCCACATCATCGAATCACCCCGCACTACTCTGGCCAAGGATATTCTTTAGTATCACGACCACAAATTATCCACGCACCACGCCAAGGACATTCGTGTATTCATTAATGGTCATGATCATGCCAACAATTGTCCATCAATTCACTATGGGCCAATGAGGACTTTTACCACACCAATTGTAACATTAAGGTCATAATTACACCGAATAATCCCTGGTCATAATCATACCAAGTCCATCTACGCAAAGACAGCCACAGCGCGATTTTGAAAAAATATAAACATGAGGATGATGACAATGATATAAGAATTCAATAAAAAAGTTCAAGAATTAATTTATCTAGGAACTAATAACGTCCAAATTGTCAACATGTGTGAAACCCCAGATTTTATGAATAAAGAATTAATTTTCTCGAAATATTTTTTTTATATTATGGTGTGAATTTGAGATAATGTTATAGTTGTGGGTAATATTTATAAATTTTGCAAAGTATGCAAGTTGTCATATTATATTCGATTGGTCGGGGAATATTCGTTTTAAATAGAAAATATTCGATGACGATGGCACAATCATTGGGTGGACCCTATTAACTGGAATTATTGTTTGATCGAGAAAACGACAAAAATATTTTATTAAAATAACCATGAAGTTTTACCGTTGATACCGTTGAACTATTCAAGAGAAAAGTACAAGAATACGCCATTGTCAGCATAGTAGCACATGGTATTGATTATTGATATTTATGTGAGAAGTCACTCCGCTTTTGTTCAATTATTGTTACAATAGTTCACGACAAGATCTCACATTATTTGATTCAATCATTGTTGATTTAGAAGTTTTGTTTTATTCGTATTATTAAAGTAATAAAATAGAAACATCTTTTTATATAAAACAAAATACTTTATTAAAGTTATTCTATAAATAGAATATATTATATTCTATTATGCATAGTGTTTTGCATAGTAAAATCTTTTTATATAAAACATAATACTTTATTAAAGTTATTCTATAAATAGAATATATTATATTTTATTATGCATAGTGTTTGCATAGTGCCCAAGATAAGAGTTTTAGTAGTAAAAATCTTTTTATATAAATAGAATATATTATATTTTATTTAAAAGATTTTCTTTAATATGGACCTTGATTAAATTAAATCAACTGGACCGTTTATGGATTAGTTACTATGCATTCCATTTTCCTATAAATAGAAGCTCATTCCTTCATTATTTTCTTATGAATTCACTTAACTCTAGAGAGAGAAACTATAGAGAGATAGAAGAAAAGTTTTCTGCTTTCACTACTCTTATATCAAGTATTATTTTACGGTAAGGGATATTATTCTTTTGTATTCAAGAAGAGAACTTTTGTTATTCCATTTCTTTATTGTTACATTTGAATAACTCAGATATGCTGCTACCTTATACTTGGTGACATTCTTCTATTATTCTGTCTTTATTATTCGGCTTTAATATCCTCGTCTGCTATATACTTTAATTCGGTTCCATTTTATTATTCCGCTTTTTATTATTCGCTTTTAATATCCTCGTCTGTATATATGGGACTGGTTCCATCATTTATTATTCAAGATTTATTATTCTCGTTGGAACATCCCGCTTGTGTGAATTTCACCCCGACACGGTTCCGTTATTATTATTCTCGTTGAAATAACCGCCTCATGCTAAGTACCGCATGCATGGTGATATCTTTTGTTATTCCATTCTAGATTATACTCGGTTGATTAAAATTTTGACTTCTATACTCCATGAAATTAGTGGAATATCCTTGATATTTGCGCTTCATCCAGTATCTTTTCGTGAAAATATTCTTTTGAGCATTCTTGAATTTTACTCTATAAAGAAGTATCATGTTAACAATTTGGACATTATTGGCTCCTGGACAAATTAATTCTTGAACTTGTTTAATTGAATTCTTATATCATTGTCATCATCCTCATGTTTATGTTATGTTGAAAGTCATCTGTGGGCTTTAGTGCATAGATGGACTTGGTATGATTATGACCGAGGATTATTCTAAGTATAATCATGACCGTAATGTTACAAATGATGTGAAAAAAGTCCTCATTGGCCCGTAGTGCATTGATGGACAATTTTTGGTATGATTATGGCTATGGATTCTCTTCGACCAAGGGTGCAAAGATGAATTGTTTTATGGCATTATCAGGACCGTTGATGAAAACACGATTATCTTTGGCCCGTAGAGCATGGATAATTCGTGGTCGTGATACTAAAGAATATCCTTGGCCCGTATAAAGTGGATGATTTCATGATGTGGATTATTTATTGTCGAGTCTCAAATATAAAGTTGATGAAAAACCTTTTGAATCATAAAAGATAGTAGATTTTGTTTTCTACTTGACTCTTTTAATGGATTGCTTGTTCCGCTGCAGTTAAACTTGATGTCTATTATATTTTATCAGTTTAACATTGTTGGGGACTAATGATAATTTATTCTGCATTATCTTAGTCATAATATTTCATCGGGCTAGTTGAGCTCACCCTTTATTTCACTGTTTCTCTTCGTGAAATGAGAATATAATTTGGGATTTAGCCTGGGAACAGAGTGATGGTCCAGAGGATAACATTAGTAGTCCTTACTATTTTGTGAAATAGTATGATAATAATTGTAATGAGGACTCCTTTTGAGTTTGTATAATCTCTAGTAGACAATAATTGTATTCAAACTCACAGTTTATGTTTTGTCGTATTGTACATGACAATTGTATTAGTAAGTTGTATTTGAATTCTGTACCATGTATCCGCAACCCAAGATGGGTGATGTATACCTAATTTTGGGGCGCCACGGTTTGGTATCAAAGCTTAGGATATGATCCCCGCTAAGATGTGAGATAAGAACTAGGAGGGGAGAGACGGGAATTCTTTGCTAGTATGACCTACCTAAGTTTATTTGGTATTTAATTGGTCGGTCAAAGTATAGGGATAATATGTGATATGTTAATTAACCCTTTTTTGTGGCAGTGTTTGAAAATGGCATCCGAGAATGTTGAGATTATCAATGGAGCACAGGAGACGGTTGAGTCTCCACAGATCAATAATCAGGATAATGTTCAACCAGAGGACAATACTCCTCATGAAAACAATAATACCGATGAAATGGTGAATGATGAGATGGTCAGAGGCTTTATCCAATTCATGTAACAACGGGCGAAGGCAGCTCCTGTCCATAATGCAGGTGGAAACAATGGTAACCCACGGTTGGTCACCGCTAAGCAGTTCAAGGAGCTGGGACCACCAAAGTTTTTGGGAAAGCCAGAACCACTTAAGGCGGAGACATGGATAAAGTAGATTACCAATATATTTGATGTCTTGGAATTCTCAGAAGAGCAAAAGGTTCCATTCGCCACCTGTATGTTGCGTGAAGAAGGAGATCATTGGTGGGGAATCAGAAACGCACTCCACATTTCATTTGACGACTTAAGATGTCTTGGGAGAAGTTCCAAGAATTATTCAACGACAAGTACTTTCCCGAAAGTATTCATCACATGAAGGAGGTAGAATTCATCAAGTTTGAGCAAAACAATACGATCAGAATGTCGCGAAGACGAGGCTAAGTTTGCGCAGACTTATCCTATTTTGCATCCCATTTGGTCGATAATGAGGAGCGAATGACGTGAATGTTTTTGCGAGGTTTGAAACCCGATATACGCCAATACCTCATTTCTCACAAACTTTGTTTATATTCGAGATGTTGTGAATAGGGTCGCTTATTGGAGCGCCGATAATGAGTCAAAGACAACCAAAAGGCAACGACCAACAACACGATAATAATCATACCGGTGGCAACGACCATCGGAACAATGATAACCATCATGGGGCAAATTATCATGCCAAGAATGGTAACCACTTCGGTGGAAATCATGGCCAAGATAATAGAAGTGGAAATTTCAAAAGAGAAGGTCATTTAGCCTCGATTTTGTCAGATAAAGGAAGTCAAGTCCAAATTGGGACGGTGGCACCAAAGGCGGATACGGACAAAACAAAGTCGGTGGTTTCAAGAAGAGCGTTTTTCGTGACTTCTCAAAAAGCGAGTGACCCGAATGAAGTTAGCACGGGTTAGTTGATTATAAATTCTTGCAAAGTCTATACCTTATTAGATACCCATCTACTCACTTTTTTTATTTCATTTAGTTGTGTTCAATGTTTGTACTTAACTTCGGAGAAGTTAAACTTTGATTTATCTATTGAAACTCCATTGGGAGAAACCTTCGTTACCACCATTGTTTATAAATCTTGTTTGATTCAAATCGACACTTTCACGTTACCTGTCGATCTTATCTCTTTAAAAATACTTGCCTTTGATGTGGTTTTTTTTGAAACGATTGGTTAACTACTCATCATGTTTTTCGTAAGGTTGTTAGCTTTTATATTCCTAACCAACCTATTATGCGAATTCAAGCAACCAAACCACTAAATTCAATCATTGTCATATCAAGCCATAAGTAAAGAGCCCCGATCCTTTTGTTGATGACTTCCTTGTGTGGAATGAACCGAAGCCAGACTTTCAGTAGGCGACATCGTGAATGACGATGATAAGTTGATAGGTATCATTGTGAGGTGCTATCTAGGTTAAGGGATAGAAGTCACAATTGGTATCAATGTGACGTACTATCCAAGTCTTGGATGAGAGTAACAGTTTTGAATGATATTTCTATCATTAATAAATCTCTTGATGTATTCCTGAAGACTTCTTAGCTTACCCCAGAGCGTGAAATCGAATTTTATATTGACACCAGTACAAAACCCATTTCTTAAACCCTCAAAATATTTCTTCAACTAAAACGAACGTAACACGCGCCAAAGACGCTGACCAGAGTCATTGAAGATTACGATCGTACTATTCAATATCATCGTGGAAGAGCGAACGTGGTAGCCGACGTGTTGAGTAGAAGATCGTATCGTTTATAAGTGCGATGTTGTTAACACAAAGACTCATTTCAGATAACTTGCAAATGATGAAGATAGAGTTAAAGACTCTAGGACCCACGTGAAGATGATGAATATACGAGTAAAATCGACTTTAATCGATAAAGTTAAAGACTCTCAAGCTACATACCCAATCGATGAATGTGAAGAAGAAGGTTCAAGAGGGTATTATTCTAGAAGCAAGAGTTCTTTGAAGAGAGGAAATCTCAACCCTCGATTTAATTGGCCCATTTGAAATCCTCGATCGAGTAGGAACCGTGGGCTTATAGACTGTTTTTACCGCCAAGTATGTCAAGGCTCATAATATTTTTAACGTATCAATGTTACGAATATGTGGATGACCCAACCAAATTATTAATTTAGAATCGGACGAGATAGCGGATGATTTAATGTATGGGATCTCGTGTTAAAATCTTGGATAAGAAGAATCGTATCCAACACTCAAGGGTTATACCTCAAGAGTTAGAATCGAAATGAAGTCAAGGTATCCTCACCGTTTCTAAGATACCGTGTACGCACGTAAATTTTGAGAGGGGCTAAATTCCATAAGGAGGGGAGATTGTGAAACCCCAGATTTATGAATAAAGAATTAATTTTCTCGAAATAATTTTTTTATATTATGGTGTGAATTTGAGATAATGTTATAGTTGTGGGTAATATTTATAAATTTTACAAAGTATGCAAGTTGTGATATTATATTCGATTGGTCTGGGAATATTCATTTTAAATAGGAAATATTCGACGACCAAGACAATCATGGTGGACCCCTATTAACGGAATTATTCATTTGATCGAGAAAACGACAAAAATATTTTATTGAAAATAACGGCGGAAGTTTTACCATTGATACTGTTGAACTACTCGATAGTAAAAGTACAGTAATACGCGTTAGTAGCACACGATATTGATTATTGATATTTATGTGAGAAGTCACTCAATTTTGTTCAATTATTATTACAATAGTTGCTGCATACTATCTCACATTATTTGATTCAATTATTGTTGATTTAGAAATTTTGTTTTATTTGTATTATTAACGTAATAAAATAGAAACATTTTTATATAAAATGTAATACTTTATTAAAGTTATTCTATAAATAGAATATATTATATTCTATTATGCATAGTAGTAAAATCTTTTATATAAAATGTAATACTTTATTAAAGTTATTCTATAAATAGAATATATTATATTTTATTATGCATAGTGTTTGCATAGTACTCAAGATAGTGTTTGCATAGTAAAAACCATTTTATATAAATAGAATAGATTATATTTTATTTAAAAGATTTTTCTTTAAATATGGACCGTCCGATTAAATTAAATCAACTGGACCGCTCATGGATTAGTTACTATGCATTCCATTTTCCTATAAATGAAGCTCATTCCTTCATTATTTTCTTTTAATTCACTTAACTCTCTAGAGAGAGAAACTATAGAGAGAGACTATATAGAGATAGAAGAAAAGTTTTCTACTACTTCACTACTCTTATATCAAGTATTATTTTACTGTAAGGGATATTATTCTTTTGTATTCAAGAAGAGAAATTTCATTATTTCATTTCTTTATTGTTACATTGAATAACTCAGATATCACGCCGGGCTACCCTATACTTGGTGACATTCTTCTATTATTCTGTCTTTTATTATTCTCGCGGAATATCCCGTCTGTAAGTATATACGCCGGATTCGGTTCCATTTTTTATTATTCCGTCTTTATTATTACGTCGAAATATCTCGTTGCGGTGCTATAATGTGGGACTGGTTCCATCATTTATTATTCCGTATTTATTATTCTGTTTGAACATCATCGTCGCCGTGCGTGAATTTCACCGACCGGTTCCGTTATTATTATTCTCATTGAAATAACCATCTATGCTAAGTACCGCATGCATGGTGATATCTTTTGTTATTCCATTCTGAGTATTATACTCAGTTGATTAAAATTTTGACTTCTATACTCCATGAAATTAGTGGAATATCTTGATATTTGTGCTTCATCCAAAGATATCTTTTCGCGGGAAATATTCTTTGAGCATTCTTGAATTTTACTCTATAAAGCAAAGATCATGTTGACAATTTGGACGTTATTGGTTCTCGGACAAATTAATTCTTGAACTTGTTTAATTGAATTCTTATATCATTGTCATCATCCTCATGTTTATGTTATGTTGAAAGTCATCGTATTCTGTAGTGTATAGATAGACTTGGTATGATTATGACTGAGGATTATTCGGTATAATCATGACCGTAATGTTACAAATGATGTGAAAAAGTCCTCATTGGCCCATAGTGCATTGATGGACGCTTTTTGGTATGATTATGGCTATGGATTCTCTTTGCCAAGGGTGCAAAGATGAATTGTTTTATGGCATGATCAGATGGTTGATGAAAACACGATTATCTTTGGCCCGTAGAGCATGTATAATTCGTGGTCGTGATACTAAAGAATATCCTTGGCCCGTAGTGCGAGGTGGATGATTTCATGATGTGGATTATTTATTGTCGAGTCTCAATGATAATGTTGATGAAAAACCTTTGAATCATAAAAGATAGTAGATTTTATTTTCTACTTGACTCTTTTAATGGATTGATTGTTCCGCTGCAGTTAAACTTGATGTCTATTATATTTTATCAGTTGAACATTGTTGGGGACTAATGATAATTTATTCTGCATTATCTTAGTCATAATATTTCTTACTGGGCTAGTTGAGCTCACCCTTTATTTCACTGTTCTTCTGTGAAATGAGAATATAGCCGGGATTTAGTCTGGGAGCGGAGTGATGGTCCAGAGGATAGCATTAGTAGTCCTCACTATTTTGTGAAATAGTGTGATAATAATTGTAATGAGGACTCCTTTTGAGTTTGTATAATCTCTAGTAGACAATAATTGTATTCAAACTCACGTTTATGTTTTGTCGTATTGCATACCTACAGATTGTATTAGTAAGTTGTATTTGAATTACGTACCATGTATCCGGCAAACCCAAGATGGGTGATGTATACCTAATTTTGGGGGCGCCACAAGATGATACTACTTTGTAGAGTAAAATTCAAGAATGCTTGAAGAATATTTCCATGAAAAGATATCGATGGAAGCGCAAATATCAAGGATATTCTACTAATTTCATGGAGTATAAAAGTCAAAGTTTTAACCAACTGAGTATAATAAAGAATGGAATAACTAAAGAAATCACTATGCACGATGATAATCTGCATGCATAAAGTTATTCCAACAGTAATAATAAAGGATGGAATCAGTCCCACAGAAACGCATGCATATACAAGATATTCCGACAAAATAATAAATAATGGAACCTGTCCCACGTAAATGCACGTATATGATATTCAAACGTAATAATAAATAATGGAACCAGGTCTGGCGTAAACGTAAGGATAAGCTATTCCGACAGAATAATAAATAATGAAATTCAGTCCCAGAAACGCATGCATGTGATATTACGATAGAATAATAAAGAATGTAATATTAGAAGAATGTCACCATGTAAGGGTAGGTAGCCCACAGACATAAAAGTTATTCCAAATGTAATAATAAATAATGGAATAATGTAAGTTCTCTTCATGAGTACAACAAATAACATCCCTCATCAGTATAAGAAACCTGAATATAAGAGTAGGAAGTAATGGTAATACTTTTCTATATGTTCTCTTGTAATCTCTCTAGAGTTTCAAAGTGAATTCGTAAGAAATAATGAAGGAATGAGCTTCTATTTATAGGAAAATGGAATGAATAAGAATTAATTCATGAACGGTCCAGATTGATTTACTATTAAAAGGACGATCCAGATTGGTTTACTATTAAAACTAAAACAATCTGTCCATACCGATTTACTATTAAAACTTTAAACCAAATGATCCATATTGATTTACTATTAAAACTCCACCCGGTAGTCCATATTGACTTACTATTATATCTTCAACCAACTATTCGAAAAATTAGCACATCTTCTCATGGAATAATATTGTACCCAAATACCGAATGCAACAATACTAGAGTGAATAGAATCGGGTGAATAGTAACTCATGAATAGTAACTCATAAATAGTAACTCGTGAATAGTAACTCATGAATAAGAACTCGTGAATAAGAACTCATGAATAGTAACTCGTTAATAGTAACTCGTGAATAGTAACTCGGACATCAATTATACTAATACAAATAAGTCCAAACACAATGGAACTATAAAATTCATCTTTAATCAACACTTAACTTATTCATCATTAATATTATAATTCACAATATTTAACAACTGTGTCGTTCCGTGAAAGAGGGGCTTTCGATAAGGATTTCTCCTTGTTGGGCGCGCAATTAGGTGACCAAACCTCTCCTCGATGTAACTTCTAGACATTGTCAATATTGCAAATAATAATATAAATAACTTTTTGCCGTCTCAATTATTGATTTAATAATATATCATATAATGCGATGATAATCGTAACAATAATTGAATCAATAATATGAGAAATATGATGCAAGAATTATCGTAGCAATAATTGAGTATAACCGAGTGACTTCTCACGTAAGCATCAATAATCAATACCGTGTGCTACTTTGTGCAATTCACGCCAGACATCGTAATTTTACTACCGGGTAGTTCAACAGCTTTTAACAGAATAACACCTCACCAATTATTTTCATAAAGTATTTTTGTCGTTTTCTCAATCGATAATAATTCCGTGGGGTCCACCAATGATTGTGCCATTGTACGAATATTCCCTGTTAAAATGAATATTCCCCGACCAATCGAATATTATATAATAACTTGCATACTTTGCAAAATTTATAAATATTACCCACCACTATAACATTATATCAAATCAATACCATAATATTCAAAAATATAATTCGAAAAAAAATTATTCTTTATTCATAAAAGTTGGGGTCTTACAACCTCCCCTTCTTATGAAATTTCATCCTCGAAATTAGGGTACATACCTGGTATGTCGAAGAGATGAGGATACCTTGACTTCATCTCAGATTCTAACTCCCAAGTCATTTCCTCCACATCGTGGTTTCTCCACAATACTTTGTCTTGAGGTATAACCTTGGAGCGTAGAACATGATCCTTCTTATCCAAGATTTTAACAGGTAACTCTTCATACGTTAAATCTTCTTCTATCTCGTCTGATTCTAACTCAATAATGTGGTTTGGGTCTTTCACATATTTACGTAACATAGATATATGAAAAATATTATGAACACGAGACATACTTTAGCGGTAAGGCGTAGTCTATAAAGCCACATTCCCACTCTCGCCAAGAATTAAAAATGGGCCAATGAACCGAGGATTGAGCTTTCCTCTCATTCCAAATCTCGTAACTCCTTTCCATGGAGTAACACGTAACAACACATGATCTCCAATATCGAATTCTACGTCCTTTTGATGAAGATCAGCATAGCTCTTTTGTCGATCTTGTGAAGTTTTTATACGTTGTCGGATCGTTTGAATATTTTCTGTAGTCATACATACCAACTCCGGTCCCAACAACGTTGCTTCACTCACCTCATCCCAGCATACTGGAGAATGACACTTTCTCCCATACAACGCTTCGAATGGAGCCATGCCAATACTTGCTTGATAACTGTTGTTGTAGGAAAACTCCACAAATGGTAAAAACTTGTCCCAACTTCCCTTGAAATCAAGGACACAGAGTCTTAATAGATCTTCAAGAGTTTGAATAGTCCTCTTCGACTGTCCATCCGTCTGAGGATGATATGCCGAGCTAAATCATAAATCCGTGCCCATAGCTTTTTGTAAACTAACCCAAAATCGTGAAGTGAATCTTGGGTCTCGATCAGAAACTATGGATACTGGCATACCATGCAGTCTTAAAATCTCATTTATGTACATACGAGCAAGACGTTCAAGTGTATAAGTTTCTCGTATAGGTAAGAAGTGAGCAGACTTGGTCAATCTATCAACAATGACCCAAATTGCATCTATACCTTGAGAAACCTTGGGAAGACCAGTAACAAAATCAATGGTAATGTGCTCCCACTTCCATTCTAGAATTTCAAGTGGTTGCAATGGACCTTTTGGTACTTAATGCTCCGCCTTGACTCGTTGACAAGTTAAACACCGGAGATAAACTCCACTATCTCTCTCTTCATATTGCTCCACCAAAATGTATGTCAAGATCCCGATACATTTTGGTACTCCTGTGATGGATTGCAAATCTGTGTTGTGCGCCTCCATCATGATTTTATACTTTAAATCGTGGTCGTTAGGAACACAAAGTCCGGGGTTGACTCAAAGTATTCCTTCTTCATCGATTCTTGCTTTCTAAGATAAGCACCTTCTTGCACTTTCTTCCTCATACGCATCATCCTGGGGTCGAGAGCTTGAGCAACTTTAACTTTATCAATTAAAGTTGGTTCTACTCAGATATTTGCCATCATCACATGAATCTCCGGAGTTTTTAACTCTATCTCCATCCTTTGCAAGTCACACAAAATGGGCCTTTGCGTTGACAATATTGCACTCGTACTTGCATATGATCTTCTACTCAATGTGTCAGCTACCACGTTTGCTTTTCCAGGATGGTATTGGATGGTATGATCATAATCTTTCAATAGTTCAAGCCAACGTCATTTTTGCATGTTGAGTTCCTTTTGAGTGAAGAAATATTTGAGGCTTTTATGATCCGTGAAGATCTCCACTTTCTCCCCATACAAGTAATGCCTCCAAATTTTAAGTCGAAGACAAAAATGCTAACTCTAGATCATGAGTAGGATAATTTCTCTCATATTCTTTGAGTTATCTTGAGGCATAGGCTATGACTTTCCCATGTTGCAGAGAACACATCCCAACCCTTTGCTCAAGCATCATCAGAGATGACAAATCCTCCGAGGCGGATGGTATTTTTTAACAAAAATGAAATGAGTCTCCTCTTGAGTTCTTGAAAACTCTTCTCACATTCTTCGCTCCAACCAAACTTTGTATCTTTCCGAGTCAGCTGAGTTAATGGAGTAGCGATTCGAGAAAAACCTTCCACGAATCTCCGATAATAACAAGCTAAAGCGAGAAAACTACGTACTTCGGTCACTGATTTAGGTTGCTCCCAGCTTTGAATAGCTTCAATCTTTGCCGGGTCAACAGATATTCCATGACTTGATACTACGTGTCCAAGGAATGCTACTTCCTCAAGCCAGAACTCGCATTTCTTCAACTTGGCATAAAGCTTGTATTCACGAAGCTTTTGGAGTGTCAGCCTCAAGTGTTGCTCATGATCTTCACGGCTTTTGGAATAAATAAGGATGTCATCAATAAAGACGACCACAAAGTGATCCAAATATTCCTTGAATACTCGGTTCATCATATCCATGAAGGCAGCAGGAGCATTAGTCAATCCAAAGGACATGACTAGGAATTCATAATGCCCGCATCGAAGTTCTCGAAAAGCCGTCTTTGGGATGTCATCGGTTCTAATCTTCAATTGGTGATATCCGGAACGAAGATCAATCTTTGAAAAGAATTTGGCTCCTTGCAACTGGTCAAACAGGTCATCAATAAGTGGCAATGGGTACCTATTTTTGATGGTGACATGATTCAACTCCCGATAATCAATACAAAGTCGCATACTCCCATCTTTCTTCTTCACGATTAGAACAGGAGCACCCCAAGGAGACGTATTAGGACGAATGAAACCAATGTCTAACAATTCTTGTAATTGGGTCTTTAACTCTTGAAGTTCAACAGGAGCCATTCGATATGGGGCTTTGGAAATTGGTTTTGTACCAGGTTCAAGGTTGATACAAAATTCAATTTCACGCTCTGGGGGTAGGCCAGAATTTCTTCGTGGAATACGTCCAGAAATTTATTAACAATAGAAATATCGCTCAAAGCGGCGTATTTTTTATTTAAATCGTGATACGAGCTAAGAAAGCTTGACAACCTGTTTTTCAATAAACGAATAGCTTTATGGCTTGAAATGACCGTGATTGATTTTAATGGTTTGGTCGCTTGAATTCGCTTAATAGGTTGATTAGGAATATGAAAACTAATAATCTTACGAAAATAATCAATTTTTGCATGATAAGTAGTTAACCAATCAATCCCTAGAATTACGTCAAACGCAAGTATTTTTAAAGAAATAAGATTGACAGGTAATGTGCGGTTACCGATTTGAACCAAACAAGACTTATAACCAGTGGATGTAATGAAGGTTTCTCTCAACAGAGTTTCCACTGATAAGTCAAAGTCTAATTTCCCCGGAGTAAAATTTAATCGTTGAGCGCAAGTAGGAGAAATAAAAGAATGGGTAGAACCGGTATCAAATAAAGTATAGACTTCGCTAGAGTTTACGATAAGCTTACCCGTGATGACCTCATTCGGGTTCCTTGCTTTCTGGGAGGTCACAACAAACGCTCTTCCTTGCACTACCGGCTTTGACTTTTCTGGGGCGGCCTTTGGTGCCTCCATCCTAGTTGAACTTGTCTTCGGTGAACGACAAAATCGGGCTAAGTGACCTTCTCTTCCATAATTATAACATGCTTTGGACGACATCGCGCAGTTTGGACTGATGTGTCCCTCCCCTCCGCATTTGAAGCATATGATAGGTGGTCATTCTCCTTCTTTAACAACGGGTGCTGGTGCTGACGTCCTTCCATCGTTGTTGAATATCCTCTTCTTGAAATGTCCATTCTTATTGGTTTGGCCTTGATTACCACTGAAGTGGTAACCACTTCTGGTCTATTTATTCCCTCCACGCTTGTTGTCACCGCTTCGATGACTGCTCTCCTTTGGTTGCGTTGACTCGTTATCGCGCTCCACTAACTAAGCCCTATTTACAACATCTGAATACAAACACAGTTTATGAGAAATAAGATGTTGACGTATCTCAGGTTTTAAACCTCGCAAAAACATTCGCGTCATTCGCTCCTCATTATCCACCAAATGGGATGAAAACCGGGACAACTCTACAAATTTAGCCTCATACTACGACACGGTCATATTATTTTGCTCCAATTTGATGAATTCTACCTCTTTTATATGACAAATACTTTCAGGAAAGTACTTGTCGTAGAATAGTTCTTGGAACTTTTCCCAAGACATCTTCAGTGCGGCAGGTTGAGTACGCTTTACCGATTCCCACCAGTAATCTGCCTCTCCTCGCAACATAAAGGCGGAAAAAAGAACCTTTTGCTCCTCGGAGCATCCCAAGACATCAAATATCTTGGTGATCTGCTTTATCCATGCTTTCGCCTTTAGTGGTTTTGGCTCTCCAATAAACTTCGGTGGTCCCAGCTCCTTGAACTGTTTAGCGGTGACCGTCCGAGAGTTTCCATTATTCCCACCTACATTGTGGACAGGAACCGCTCTCGCCTGCTGTTGCATGAATTGCATAAAGCCTCCGAACACTCCGTCATTCATCATTTAGTTAGTGTTGTTGTTTGCATGAGGATTGTCGCCTTCCTGATGCACATTATCCTGATTATGTGGTGAGTCAACGGTCACTTGTGCTCCATTGCTATTCTCAACATTCTCGGATGTCATTTTCAGATACTGTCACAAAACAAAAGGTTAATTTACATGTAACATATTATCCCTATATTCTGACCGACCAATTAAATACAAAAAAAAACTTAGGTAGGTCATACTAGCGAAGGAATTTCCCGTCTCTCCCCTCCTAGTTCTATTCTGACATCTTAGCCAGGGATTATATCCCTAAGCTTTGATACCAACTGTGACGCCCCCAAAATTAGGTATACATCACCCATCTTGGGTCGCCAGATACGTGGTACAGAATTCAAATACAATTTACTAATACAACTATCGTGTACAATACGACAAAACATAACTGTGAGTTTGAATACAATTATTGTCTACTAGAGATTATACAAACTCAAAAGGAGTCCTCATTACAATTATTATCACACTATTTCACAGAATAGTGAGGACTACTAATGCAATATCTAGGACCATCACTCTGTTCCCCGACTAGTCCCTGCTACGTTTTCATTTCCTGAAGAGAACAACGAAAGAAAGGGTGAGCTCAACTAGCCCAGTAAGAAATATTATGACTAAGATAATGTAAAAAAAATTATCGTTAGCCTTCAAAAGTGTTAAACTGATAAAATATAAGAACATCAAGTTTAACTACAGCGGAACAAGCAATCCATTAAAAGAGTCAAGTAGAGAATAAAATCTACTATCTTCTATGATTTAAAAGGTTTTTCATCACTTTTATTGTTTGGGACTCAATTTTAATAAATAATCCACATCATCGAATCACCTCAAGACTACTACCAATGATATTCTTTAGTATCACGACCATAAATTATCCATGCACTACGGGCCAAGGACATTCGTATATTCATTAATGGTCATGATCATGCCAACAACTGTCCATTAATGCACTACGGGCCAATGAGGACTTTTACCACACCAATTGTAACATTACGGCCATGATTACACCGAATAATCCTCGGTCATAATCATACCAAGTCCATCTACGCAAGATAAAGGGCCACAGATGACTTTCAAAAATATAAACATGAGGATGATGACAATGATATAAGAATTCAATAAAACAAGTTCAAGAATTAATTTATCTAGGAACTCATAACGTCCAAATTGTCAACATGATACTGCTTTGTAGAGTAAAATTCAAGAATGCTTAGCTGGATGAAGCGCAAATATCAAGGAAATTCTACTAATTTCATGGAGTATAGAAGTCAAAGTTTTAACCAACTGAGTATAATAAAGAATAGAATAACAAAAGAAATCACCATGCATGCGATAGACCACATACAGCAAAAAGTTATTCCAATGTAACAATAAAGGATGGAACCGAGTCCCCAGAACGCCGTATGATGTGATATTCCGACGTAATAATAAATAATGGAACTGTGTCCCACAGAACGCAGCGCATGTGATATTCCGGCCGTAATAATAAAGAACGAAATATTAGAAGAATGTCACCATGTATAGGTAGTAGCACAGATACAAAGTTATTCAACAGTAATAATAAATAATGGAATAATGTAAGTTCTCTTCATGATTACAACAAATAACATCCCTCACCGTAAAAAGAAATGAATATAAGAGTAGGAAAGAAAGCGAATACTTTTCTATATGTTCTCTTGTATTCTCTCTAGAGTTTCAAAGTGAATTCGTAAGAAATAATGAAGGAATGAGCTTCTATTTATAGGAAAATGGAATGAATAGTAACTAATTCATGAACGGTCAGTATTGATTTACTATTAAACGGACGATCCAGATTGGTTTAGTATTAAAACTAAAACAACAACGGTCCATACCGATTTATTATTAAAACTTTAAACCAAATGATCCATATTGATTTACTATTAAAACTCCACCAAATGGTCCATATTGACTTACTATTATATCTTCAACCAACTATTCGAAAAATTAGCACATCTCCTCATGGAGTAATATTGTACCCAAATACCTGAATGCACAATACTAGAGTGAATAGTAACTGGGTGAATAGTAACTCATGAATAGTAACTCGTTAATAGGAACTCATAAATAGTAACTCCTGAATAGTAACTCCTGAATAGTAACTCGTGAATAGTAACTCATGAATAGTAACTCGTGAATAGTAACTCGTGAATAGTAACTCAGACATCAATTATACTAACATAAATAAGTCCAACACAATGAAACTATAAAATTAATCTTTAATCAACACGAACTTATTCATCATTAATATTATAATTCACAATATTTAACTACAGTGTCGTTCCTGTGAAAGAGGGGCTTTCCGATAAGGATTTCTCCTTATCGCGCGCAATTAGGTGACCAAACCTCTCCTCGATGTAACTTCTAGACATTGTCAATATTGCAAATAATAATATGAATAACTTTGTCGCCTCAATTATTGATTTAATAATATATCATATAATGCGAGATGATATCGTAACAATAATTGAATCAATAATATGAGAAATATGATGCAAAGCAATTATCGTAGTAATAATTGAGTATAACCGAGTGACTTTTCACGTAAGCATCAATAATTAATACCGTGTGCTATCGTGCATCTACGCCAGACATCGTAATTTTACTACCGGGTAGTTCAACGGTTTTAATTGGTAACACCTCCGCCGTTATTTTCATAAAGTTTTTTTCGTTAAGTTTTTCAATCCGGACAATAATTCCGCTAGGGTCCACCAATGATTTGTGTTGTAATCTAATATTCCCTCGTTAAAACGAATATTCCCCCCACCAATCGAATATTATATAACAACTTGCATACTTTGCAAAATTTATAAATATTACCCACAACTATAACATTATATCAAATCAATACCATAATATTCAAAAATATAATTCGAAAAAAATTATTCTTTATTCATAAAAGTTGGGGTCTTACAAGACTCGTGTACAAAATACGGGTGGAAATAATAGCAACACGCGGCTTGTCACTATAATGCTCCCATATCTATACTCCCATGGTATCTGATATGGTGCTTACAACGAATCAATATAATGCATTTAAATCTATACACCCATGGTATCTGATTATAAGCTTATATTAAATTAAGGGACTATCAGATATAATTCCCATAGATCCAAGATTCACAGTATCCCATAACAGATGATAATTCTCAAGAGAACTATTATTGTGTTTGGATACCTTCACTTGGATATATGAACTGTATCTGTGAGTAGAATCTCTCTATCCGAAATCCAGAATATCAGTAATAACATGAGCAGTCCATATTACTAATACCCTCACCCAGATGTATAGTCTATGTCATGTGAATTTATACTATCGTATCGATAATAACTATCTATCCGAAATCCAGAATATCAGTAATAACATGAACATTCCATATTACTAATACCCTCACTTAGATAAATAGTTCCCAAGGATCTCAACTAGATTCAAAGAATTCTAAATTTACATCTATATATGTAAGAAAACACGGTTGCAGAAATAAAAGATGCTATATATATATGTATATTAAGGTTTGATTACATGATTCTCATAACGAGTTTCTTATTACAAAGTATTCAACTAGACATGAATATAACCTAATCTAAGTAGGTACGCTTCCCTTTATCTACTCCAAATGTTCCAGGATTACCATCTAAAACTACAAAGGGAATAATTTGCAAGGGTGAGCTATGACATGCACAACAAGTTTTGTATTTATAACAATATATGATTTGAAGAAATACAACAATTCAAATTTTGACTGATAGTTGTTACCATTTTTTAGATTTTTATTTCTATCAGTCACACAGACTTAGAAATTTTGTTTAGATATGAGATAGGGGATCAACCTAGTCAACATCCTAGGAGTATGCATCTCATCCTACCAGTGCTCAAATGCACCCAAATTAATGTCAATATATTATCGACTGAATTATGATCCCTTACGGGATACCCAACTTCATAATAGGATGTCTTACCAAAAAATTTGGTTTGACACAATAATTTATGCTTAACAATCAATATGAATAAACAATTCATTTTTTAGTTATGCTGAAGCTATAGCAATAATCTTACAATAAAAGGTAATTCAAATGTAGGTATAGTATATTATATCAACATCATATCAAGATAAAAATCTTGTTCAACGAATAAACAGGGTTGAGAAATTTGCACAAGTAATTTAAGGTTTAAGAAGAACTTGACTGAGCGTAGATCAGTCAAGTTATGCTACTCAATTCGTTTAATAAATACCTACGATGTTCATATATACAAATATAACACGTTAGTATTGATAACAATACTCAAATATAACATTTATATAAGATCGGGTTAGATTCGATAAGGTTTCGTGTTCAATGTCTTTACTAGAATACTAAATAAGTTGATATATGGAATAAATTTTATTTATAAATTTTATTATATTTTAGATAATTTATATATCCAAAGATAATAATTTTTTAGAAGTTTTAAAGTATTTTTAAAACATTTATTTATCCTTTAAATATTTTTTAAATAATTTATTTCTATTTTTAAGTAATTAATAATTACTTAAAATTTTACAAAAGCATTATTTATTATTTTTAAATAATTTATAACCATTTATTATAATTTTATATTATTAATATTATTTTTCAATAATTATTTAGTATTTATAAATAATTATTCTAATTACTTTATTATTAAGTTAATTATTAATAATATCTAAATAAAATAAAATATTTATTAAATTTATGTAAAATATCAAAAATTAATTATAATTATTTAATATAATTTTTAAAACTGCTTTTTTGTATTTATTTATTAATTATTTCTAATTTTATAAATTAATTTTAGAAAAATAATTTTTTTGTTGCTAAAGCACTACATGACCGTAAGTGTCGTTATAGGTGTTCTTGAGCTTCCGGGCAAACAAGTTGGTCATGGTCGAGGGACCAATTTGACCACGATTAATCTAACTATGGTTTATGATTCTGGGTTTGGACAAGTATTGGTGTTATAGTACTCTTACAGTAGTACAACATCAAGCAAACTTCATGTTTTAACCTACATATAACAAGAAGTTATAGAGGCTCAAAGTCACTATCAGAGCTACTCTTGAGTTTCTGGGCAACCCAGAATAGTGGTTATGGCCAGTCAACGGTTTTGTGGCTTTAATATCTCTGATTCTGTGTACTAGATGTGTGTTGTGTTTGTTGTAACATGTAGTATATATGTCAGGGTACATATATATAACACTAACTTGAACAAAGCATAAATCTAAGGTCTCTTTTTCTGAATTTGGGGGCGTCACATGTTGGTATCAGAGCTTAGGGTTAGAAACCTTAGGTGGGATAGACCTTAGGCTATAACCTTAGAACAGAGGGAAACTTTGAAAATACAAATAACTCATTTAGAGTTTAAAAATGAGATGAATTGGATAAATTCATCGTCAACTAAAAGAAAAGATAACTTATATAAAACTATTATTTGATGTGTATATATACTATGTGCTAATTAGGATAATCTATGTGTGTAGATGTCAGGTGGAAAAGGATTAGGATACCCTCAGATCGTAAAGAAGGAGCCACTATCAAAGCCAATAGCTGAAATAGAGGCTCACAGTGCAAGCAACCCTGATGAGGTGGTGGTATTGGAAAACATAGTACTAGATCCGTAAACAATAGAATGGACGGAGATAGTGATTCGAGACACTAAAGTTGGGTCGATCAAGCATCAAGCGGAGTGCGTAATCTGAAGAACAAGGTTTCTTCTCTGGAAAAGCTATGGAAAATAGAAAAGTTACTAAATAATCAATTGCGAAAGGCATTAATAGAAACAATGGAAGAACAAGATAAGTTTAAAATCCAAATTAATCAAATGGGAGCCAGAAGCAACAAATCAGGTGCAGCTCCGAACAAGAGGGGGAAAAGAAAGATGAAAGACCGCGACTAAGGAAATCCTGTTAACAATCAAGGGAACCTTAATCGAATAGAAAAGTGTACCAACTGTGATAAGAAATATGAAGGCTTGTGCCGAAAATGAGAGAAGGTTTGCTACAATTGCGGACATGAGGGACATTTCTCTCCTCATTGTCCCAATCCAAAGTAAGGCGTATGTTTTATCTGTGGGATAGAAGGTCATCAGGCGAAAGGTTGTCCAAGATCCAGAAAAAGGCGTAGTGAACCAGTAGTATAAGTACTGTTAAATTATGCGTGTTTTATGATAAGTATGTTTGTATAATATAATATTCTCAAACTTTTGTACAAGTTGTAGCATTAAATCTCAACTTTTGTTGTCACAAAGGGATAGTAGTATATGTTATGTTATGTAAAGTACTATGACTTAGTTGAATGAATGTGAATCTATGTTTGATTAATGAAATAAGTTTTGTATAAAATTCATGTTATATGTTAAACTTATACAGTAAGGTTTAGAATGTAAGTTAAATTTATGATTGTATTTAATCAGATAATGCCGCCAAGACGTCGAACTCGAAACCAAAGGGCAGAAGAATCTGTCAACAATGCTGGAGGACAACAACCAGACCCGATGCAAAACTTTGCAAACATGGTAGCTCAGGCTATGCAGCAGGGAGTACCAGCCGCAAGGAACCAACCAGACAATCGCTTGGCGAACTTCAAGGACTTCAAAGAGGTCGGACCGCCAGAATTCAGGGGAACAACTGATCTTATTGAAGCCTAGACTTGGGTTAAGGAAATTGAAAAAGCATTTGTAATAGCTAGGGTAGCTGATGGGAAGACAACTTTTGCCACCTATATGATGAAAGGTGAGGCGAAATTTTGGTGGGAAGTAAATCAGGCTAGAGCAGGTGAAGGTGTAGTTACATAGGCTAGGTTTAAGACGTTGTTTTTCGAAAACTACCTCTTAGCTAGTATGCAGGCGAGGATGGAGGTAAAATTTTTGGAGTTAAACAGGATAAAATGAATGTTGCGGAATATGCCGCAAAATTCAATGGATTGGCTAGGTTCACTCCACACCAGGTGCATACGGAGGCTAGGAAGGTAAGAAGGTTTGAGCTGGGATTAAAACCCTGGCTCTACAACAAGGTGGCAGTGTTATAGATAAGCACTTTTGTAGCACTCATGGAAAAGGCTATCATAGTCGAGGAAGGGAGTGAGGCAATAAGCCTCTACAATAAGGACAAAAGGAACAAGGGCAAAGTCGAAGGAGCTGTGAAGGTGGAAACTAATAGTGGGAGTAAGAGTGGAATGTGAAAAAAGGGAGTAATTTTGGGAATGTTCAAGTGGAGTAGGAAGGTGTTAAGAAGCAGGCTGTGCAGTGTGGGAACTGTGGAAAAAACCATTCTGGTGAATGTTTAAAGGGCAAATTTGTTTGTTACAAATGCGGGCAAGAGGGCCATATCTCTCCCAACTGCCCCAATCCAAGGATGAATAGTGGGTGTTTACTATGCAGATCAATGGAACATAAGGTTAAGGACTGTCCGAAAAGGAGAATGGAGGCAAGAAGCATAAATACTGGGAAAGGTAGCGTGACTCTGGCGATCGCGGGACCAACGTCATCAAGTAAGCCAACAAAATCATCTGCAAGAGTCTTCAACATGACAGTTCAGGATGCCATGGCAGCTGGTGATGGAACTCCAGGTATTATTCTTATAACTGTTATTTTCTTATATATGATTTTCCTTTATATAGTAAATTATTTTATAAAGAAATTTTGAAGGAGGAATTTGAGTTCTTTTAAAAATCAATTTTTTCGTTTAATCATATAGACAAGCTTTGTGTTAAATAGTTAAAGATCGGTTCGATCGAATTTGATCGAGATCTACTTGAAATGATTGTGTATGCTATGTACCCTTATATGTATAAGTTTTAAAATGGTGATTCTGGGGACAGAATCTTTATAAGGGAGGGTGAATAATGTAATAACCCGATATTTTCTATATAAATAAATAAGAAATTTTGCATAATTTTTTTTTTATTTTTAAAGGAGGGAATATGTGTCAGGTAAAGTATATGTATTTAGGTGATAAATAAAATTTATTTATTACATGATTAATTAAAATAAATCAATTTTGAATTATGGTTCATTATATTCTAATAACAAATTAATTTGGTAGTAATAATATTTTTATTAATTATTTTTTATGAAAATATGATCATTATATTATTTAAATAATATATGAAATGATTATAAATTATTATAATAATTATTTTATTATATAAATTTATTCGGATTAATTAAGTTTATTATTTTAACTTAATTAATAATGTATATATAAAAGATATATCGGATATGGAATTCAAACCCTAATTCTGGATTTGGAATAAGGAATGAGAATAATAATATTATATTAAATATAATATTATTTTTCACCTTATAAATATATCTGAGTATGTGTGTATGGATAATGGTTGGTCAAAATAATTTCAAAATCCTAATATGAATTTGTTAAACCCTAGTTCAAAAGTTAAATACGAGTTTAAGATTGTATAGTAATTGTGTAATACTCCCTCCGTCCCATGATAAAAGTCCTTATTACTATTTTGGGTAGTCCCATGTTAAATGTCCACTTTCCTTTAATAACCAAACTTTTACACATATTTTCCTATTATACCCATAGCATTAAATATCTCATACTTTTCTTATTCTAATTCTCTCTCCATATTTAATGACATTATTATGGGTAATTTTGTCATTTCATTCATCTTCTTAGTATGCATGAGAAGTCCACCAGGACTTTTATCCTGGGACGGAGGGAGTATGACTTATGGATTTTATGTTAATTAGGAAAACCCTAATTAACTAGAAACCCTAATTTCTAAATTAGTAACCCTAATTGCTAATTGTAAACCCTAATCGCTAATTTGGCACGCTTAATGATAATTAGTAATTCTTAAATCTAATTTGTGGGTCTAAGTATTTAGAAAATCTAAACTAATCAAGAAACCATAGATTTCATTTTTTGAAACTAATATTTTTATTTTATTTTATTTTAAACCCTAAATGAAATCTTAGAAATCTAATTTTGGAAAACCTTGAGGTTAAACCCTAAGGGTGAATGAAACAACCAGTCAAATCCAGGAGTAGGAACAAATTCAGGTCAAATCCCAAGTCCGAATCGAATCAAATCCATCAAAATAAGGCCTCAAACTACTAGCCCAATAGTATCTTCTTGGGTCATCTTAGCCCACCACAGGCTCCCAAAAGGTCATGACTTGAAGGTACTATTGGTAGTAACTTATTTTCTTATATGTAGACAAATTTTCCCCTATCTTTCGATGTGGGACTGGGGTGTTACAAACTCCCCCACATAAATTTTTGACGTCCACGTCAAAATCGATCACACACACGGCCCAAAGATCTTTGCCTCTCTAGCCATTGTGGGATAATATCGGCTGGCTTCGTGTCCGTCCCCACCTCCGGACCTCCATCTCTCCATTGTGGGATAATACCACCAGCCTTCGTGTCCCCACCTCTGGCAACTCGATCGGATGACCCGACCCCAGCTTTCAAGAGTCGGCTTTGATACCATATGAAACAACCCGGGTCAAATCCCGAGTTCGAAACAAATCTCGGGTCAAATCCCAAGTCCAAATCGAATCAAATCCATCAAAATAAGGCCTCAAACTACTAGCCCAATAGTATCTTCTTGGGTCATCTTAGCCCACCACAGGCTCCCAAAAGGTCATGACTTGAAGGTACTATTGGTAGTAACTTATTTTCTTATATGCAGACAAATTTTCCCCTATCTTTCGATGTGTGACTGGGGTGTTACAGTCAAACCCTAAGGGTTTGCCGAGATTACATTTGTGCCATTAAAATCACAAGCCAAATGACTATTTTACCCTTATTTTATAATTGAAGCTAACTTGTGCATCTTATCATATTTGTAGTAGGTAAACCACTTGGATCAGCCATATGACTGAATTATACACATCTCAGCCATTATATACCAGCCACTTCATTGCAACATAATATATATAGATCAAGAGAGAGAAAGTGCATTATTGTGCTCATTTATTCACCAACACTCATCCAAGACCCTCTCTCTAACCTACGAAATATTGTGTTAAACCAGTCCCAAAACAAAGCCCCACTATCACTTATATCAGATCAGAAAGCCAAGAATCAAAATTTATCACAAGAGGTATAAAACCCTAACCTAGAATCTGGTCATGCTTGATGTGTTAAATGTTATGATTTTGTGCTAAAACATGTTGTTTGTAGTGTATATTGATGATCTGGGTTGATAGATGTTAGATCCATAACATCTATAGGCTCGAATTTGAAGATTTCAAAAATCTGGATAAATATTTTTTGGTTGTCTGATAATGAATGTCAGACCTAATATCTCAGTGATCGTTAATGATTTTTGTGTTTTGAAAGTTTAAAGTTGTAGTATGTAGTGTAGGCTTGGATCTGGAACTTGAATCAAGCCTAGATCATGTACAGGTTACAAGTTATTTGTGGTCAAACCACGTTGTGAAGCCGTGACCATCTGAAATCTGGTGACAAGAACTTGCCCGAAGCGCGCGACAACAAGTTCTTAGGCTCGGATCTGTCAGTGAGTTGATGATCTGTGTTTGTCTTTGCATCTAAGTTATAGTATGTTGTTTATACTACATGTTTATGCCTTTATATTACCTAAATGAGTAAAAGAAGAATGTGGTTACCGGTCAAAGTAGCATGGTTGAGCACGATAACGGTTTTCTGGGTAACCCAGAAAACCTATGAGTATGGTTTTTGACATGCTTTCACCGGTATAGATTTGCTTTTTGTGATGTTGTTATGGTGAGTTTAAGTAATGGATATCTTCCTTGTCATGCTGGCTCCACACTGCACCCATTCGATCACATAAATATTACAATAACAGCAAGTTGTGGAAGCCCAAAGTAGGCCTCACGAACTGCTCTTCATTTCTGGGTAACCCAAAAATGAAGAATAGTTACAGCTACTTTAGGCCTTTAGATCTTGCATTTGGTACGTGTTTTGGCCATGTTTGTTGTTGGATCCTATAGTATTACATTAATGCTACAATCTATCAAGTTTGCCCAGAAACGCATTAATCTGATTAGTGTGCTTGGTCAAACTTACACACTTGAAACTGGCGTATGAATGTTCATGAGCCTCAAGAAAACTTAAGGCGACAGATTTTGTCGCTAAAGGCTATAGCGACAGGTTTATTCATTTTATTAAATTTATTTTCCAAAAATCATTTAAAAATAGAAATTAATTATTAAAATTCCAAAATAGTTTTAAAAATTATTTGAAGTTATAAAATTAACTTTTAATAATTTGACATACTTTTCATAAATATTAATATTTATTTGGATATTATTGATATTTAATAAATGTATTAAATAAATTGATTAAAAATGATTTTATTATATTTTAAATTATTTTAAATGATAATAAAGTATTTGAAAATATTTTAAGTTATAAAATATAACTTTTAATATTTTAAGACAAATTTCATTAATTATTTAATATTAATGATATTAGATTTATTTAACAATTATATTAAATAAATTAATTAAAAATGATTTTAATATTATAAAAATTAATTTAAATGAAAATAAATAGTTTAAAAATATTTTAAGTTATAAAATATAACTTTTCATATTTAAAGGTAAATTTAATTAATAATTTAATATTAAATGATATTAGGGTTATTTAATAATAATATTAAATAAATAATTTAAAAATGGTTTAATTGATTTAAAAAGCATTTAAAAAGGAAATAAATGAATTAAAAATATTTTAAGTATAATTAATGACTTTTAATATTTTGACAAATAATATATTAATACTTAAAATATTAATGATAATTATTTAAAAAGATTTTGATTGTTTTAAAAATTATTTAAGGGTAATAAAAATGTTTTAAAAATATTTTAAGTTATAATTAATGACTTTTAATATTTTGATAAATAATGTTTAAATATTAATGGTAATTATTTAAAAATGATTTTAATTATTTTAAAAATCATTTAAGGATAATATTAATGTTTTAAAAATATTTTGAGTTATTATAAATAACTTTAATATTTTGGTAATGGTTTCATTAATAATTTAATATTAATTAAATATTAATGATAATAGAATTATTGAATAATTAAATCATTTAAAAATGATTCGGTGTTAGAAAAATCATGATAAATTATAATAATTAATTAAAAATTATTATAAGGCTTTGAAAAAAATATGGTGATATTTAAATTACCTAAGCGTATATTGAACTACGAAGAATAAATTTTAGACTCGATAATTACCTATAAAGTAGTAAATTGCCGAAATGTTTCAAAAATTGATCTGGACTTTGATAATTTAACTTGATACGTGTTTGTTTGTGATCCAATGATTGTTAAACATATATGACAATGTGATTAGGTTATGTCTTTATTTGCAAATAAGCGATCTTATGTGATATGATATATTATTCTAATCGAATGAAGGATCTTTTTACTGATAGGTTTCAATATAAAAGATAAAACTAAGTTGCGTAATTGTAAGCAACAACTCAGGCAAGTATCCTAACTTTGCATTTACTTTATGCAATGGACATGAGTAAGAAAATTTCAAAATTGTATTATCATTGTGCCGGACTATTAACTCAATTGTTATCTATTTTGTATCCAATCGTTTGTATTCATACAAGTTCTCAAACTATTCGATCATTGTTTATCAACATATTATTATTATATAATCCAGATATTTATTCTGTTCGTTAATTTCTCAATATGGTTAGACAAGTGTCCTCACTTGGATAATCATTGTATTTAATCACATGTTGATACATACTTATTGGTTTCCAGTTTGTATATATTGACTTAAAAGCCGTCTATGCTATTTGATTCTTCTAGACACAAACTTAAAAATATTATTGAACAAGATAGAACTTTATTGTATCCAACCAGATTATTTTGGTTCAGATTCTCGACTAAGTATGAACATCCCGTACATGGGAAACTTTTGTGCGCCAAAGGTGGATAAGATGAATGATAATCTCGTTCTTGCATGTAGTATTGATCAATATAGAGCATAACGGGATGATCACCCCCCGTGTCTGTCGACTGCTCTCCATTTATAGTCATTACGTTGTTTTAAAAATTTGATATAGAATAAATATGTCGTTATTATTGGTTCAACTTACTTCACAACTATTGATTCATTTTCGAAGTGTTATTCAAAGAAAACATTTACTTCATTCAGCTAACCCTTATTGTTTAATATTACTTGCTGGGCAATCAAATGCTCATTCTTGCTTAATTTAAATGTTTTTAGCTAAGCGTGATCAACGAGAAAGCACTTGAGAACAAAGGAAAGGAAAATTTGGTAGAATAAGTTTATGTTCTCTTATGTAATAATTAGACTTTATTAAGACGATGATACTTATTAATTATCATGTAATGAATGTTTAAAGGTCGCGTACCTGGGGATTTAGACTTTGATATGTAAATTAAGTTTGGTATTTATAATATTGTTATTATTATTAGTATTATTTCACTCATAGAAATGATATCATGAATCACCGAGTTTGGGTTACAAGTACCTAAATTTGGGGGCGTCACAGAATATCCAAAGGAATTTTTATTTGGTCAAAAGTTTGACATTATTTGTTCCTACACTTATTCAAACCCCCCTTCTAAGTGTGCCTACTTAAATTTCATTTGGTATCAGAGCTTGGATCTACTTATCTTGGTCTTAAAGGTGACTTGTAGGGAAAGATTTTTATATGGCACAATTTGGAAACACTCATCAAGAAGAACAATCAACAAACCGACCTCTATTACTCTATGGAACAGAGAACTACAATTTATGGAAATTCGAATGAGGATCTATCTTAAAAGCGAGACCCATGGGAATTGTGGGTGGTAGAAGAATGGAATAGGTGATCCCAAGGAAAAATGGCGGCACTCAAAAAAATCTACTCGAGATGGACTCAAGCAGAAACCTATATGGTCTCATATGATTCAAAGTCAATGAACAGACTTCTCAGTGGCATGGTACAATCCAAAATAGATAAAGTCTCATCATGCAACACAACTAAGGAGATATGGGATACTCTAGTGGTAAGTCATGAAGGAACATCCAATATAAGAGAAGTTAAGTTAAGCATGCTCATGCACGACTATGAAATGTTTAAGCTAGAAAAGGCGAAACAATTAAAATGGCTTAAACACGATTTCTAGTACTCTTAAATTCCTTAAAGTTGCTTGACAAGTCAATTCCACAAAGTGAAATCAATAAATAAGCTACTTGGGCTAAGCCCAAAGGTTTGCATCAAAATTACTACTCTCTTTGGTGAAGCTGGAAGAATATGAACATCAATTAAAAAGATATGATGGCGAGGAAGAAGTTCCTCGAAAGAAAGTGTTAGCTCTAAATGCGAGGAATTGAAGAAGAACTTGAAGATAACTCAGATGATGAAATAACTATGATCTCGAGAAGACTCAAAGGATTACTTCAGAGAAAGAACAAAAGGAAGAACACATTCAATCCAAAAAAACTCAAACTAAGCAAACCGAAGAAACATGTTTTGAATGCGGACGACCATGTCACTTCAAGAAGGACTGTTTCCAGCTCAAGAACAAAGGAAATCAAGGTACTAAAGAAATCAAAAAGAACAAAACCTTCTTAACATGTAGTGACGATGAAGAATCCGAAGTGGAGTTAGATGCAAACGATGAACTAGCTCAAATATGCTTCATGGGACTTGAAGGTGAATCTAGTGAGGTATCTCTCTATGATATTATTATTTTAAAACAAGAAAATGAAAATCGAAAAGAAAAAAATGTGTACTTAAAAGATCTAGTAAACACACTAATAGACGAAGTCGAATCATTAATAGATGAAAAGAAGGAAATAGAAAAAATAACACACACAAATGAAGAAAAGGTATTAGCTACGAAAAATGATTATTTAGATAACTACAACAAAATACTTTTTAACAAGGTAAAACAATTAAATGATGTAGTGGAAAAATTAACAAATGAGATAAAGATGAGAGACGTATGTATTGATGCATTTAGTGATGAGTCTCGTAGTAAAACACCTCCAACTAATGAACTTCAAAAGGAAATAGAGTCACTAAAACTTTCCCTATCTAAATGTGTACATGGTGAAGAAAATTTAAATGTCATGTTTGGGAAACAAAGACCTAGTTATGCTAAACAACGTATTGGATATAACCTAGTGTATAGAAAAGAAGTAGAAATGCGTAAGTCTAAATCATCCTTTAAATTAAATTATTATCGCCATTCACTACATGCAAAAAATTGTGGCACTTAAAAAGGTCATACAGAGATAAATTTCTTAAAGAAGAAAAATATGAGTAGAAATAAAACATTATGGATAAAGAAAAATGATTTGATTTTAAGTAACACAAACAAACCTAAAAAGATATGGGTACCAAAAAGATAAATGGCACCTTCTTTGAACAAGTATGTTTTAAGGCAAAAATATCTTCTCAAAAGTGGATTCTTGATAGCGGATGCTCTGCCACATAATGGTGATAAATCAAAGTTTGTGGAGCTAAATATCAAAAATAAACATGGAACTGTCACGTTTGGAGACAATCGATCATGTGAAATAGTCGGGAAAGGTAAAATTAGGAATGGTAAGGTTAATATTAACAATGTTTATCTTGTTAATGGTCTAGAATTTAATCTTATCAATGTCAGTCATTTAATGGATAATGGACATCAAGTAAAATTTGAAAAAGACAAATGTACAATTTGACATGGTACTACTGCTTTGCTACTTTAGTTGCCCAAAGAGAAGGAAATATATATACTCTTGATTTTTTGAAGCGTGAGGAGGTAGAATTATGCCTTATGATAATTCAACATGAAGCATACCTATGGCATAGAAGAATGGGACATGTTCATATGGACCTAATCAAAAAGCTATCATCAAAGAACTTAGTGAAAGGATCACCCAAAATGAATTTTGAAAAGAAAGGTATATGTGAGAATTGTCAACTCAAAAAACAAGTAAGAACATCATTCACAACCAAGAACATGGTATCAACTTATTCTCCCTTACAATTACTCCATCTTGATTTATTTGGACCTGAAAGGCATACTACTCTAAATGGTAAATTTTATGGATTTGTGATAGTCGATGATTTATCTAGATACACATGGGTACTATTTCTTAGAACCAAAGATGAGGCATTTAAGGAATTTGAAAAACTAATCAAAAACTTGGAAACAAAATATAGTCTTAATCTCATAAAAATCAGAAGTGATCATGGTACTGAATTTCAAAAGGATTTTATTATATTTTGTAATAAAAAAGGAATTACTCATGAGTTCTTAGCACCTAGAACCCCTCAACAAAATCGAGTGGTATAAAGGAAAAATCGAACCTTACAAGAAATAACTAGAACTCTAATTGAGAAAGTAAACTTCAAAGAAATTTTGGTAGAAGTTGTAAACACATCGTCTTTATGTACTAAATAGAGTGCTTATCAGTCTAATTATCTTGAAAACACCTAGAATATTTAAATAATAGACTTCTTAATATAAGTTATTTCAAAGTATTTGGATCTAAATGTTTTATTCTTAATACTAGTGAAAACTTGGGTAAGTTTGATGCTAGATCATATGAGGGAATATTCATTGGATACTCTCAAAATAGTAAAGCATATCACATATATAATGTTCAAAAGATGTGTATTGAAGAATCTATTCATATTAAATTTAATGAGTCTAACAATGATATTCCAAAAGAAAGAAGAAGATCTGGGGAATCTAGAGGCATTGCGGATCAACCTATCATATAAAGAAAAATAACACGTTAAAGGAACCTTTCCAGCAAGCTGAATTAGACGAGTAGCAAGACCAGGTACCTATCCGGCCAAAATTTGAATACGAAAACGAGGAACTTATCCGACAAAAATTTGGACTAAGCGAACAACAAGAACATGATCCGAGAAAACTAATCATCAACAAGAAGAAATGATCCATGACATTAAACTTCCAAAATCAGCAAGATACATCAAAATCATCCTCCAAATAATATTATTGGCAATATAAATGAAGGAGTTACTACATGAGGAGAAGCGGCACAAAACTTGTGTGCATTTTTAGCATTCTTATCCCAAATTGAACAAAAGAATGCCAAAGAAGACATACTTGATGAAAATTGGTTTACTAGATATAAGAAGAGCTCTGATAATTGAAGCGATGTCAAGTTTGGAAGTTAATGCCTCCTCAAAAGATGTATCTATTATTGGAACTAAATGGGTGTTAAAAATAAAGCTTGATGAATATGGAACAATTACATGAAACAAAGCTAGACTAGTGGCTCAAGGATATAACCAACAAGAAGGGATAGACTATGAAGAAACATTTGCTCCTGTAGCCCGATTGGAATCTATTAGAATATAGTTAGCATTTGCGTGCTTCAGAAAGTTCCAACTACACCAAATGGATGTCAAAAGTGCCTTCCTCAACGACTATATAAATGAAGAAGTATACGTAAAATAGCCTCATGGATTCGAGCATGAAAAGTTCCCACATTACGTATACAAACTGAAGAAGGCACTCTATGAACTCAAACAAGCTCCAAGAGCTTGGTATGAGAGATTAAGTAAGTACCTCCTATCAAATGGTTTTATAAGAGGTAAAATCGATTCTACTCTATTTATTAAGCGTCAAATTAAAGATATCATCATTGTACAAATATATGTAGATGATATAATATTTGGTCTTCTTAATAACTTTTTGTGTGAGTGGTTTTCCAAATGCGTACCTGATGAATTTAACATATGAGCCTAATGGGAGAACTCAATTATTTTATGGGCCTTCAAATCAAGCAAAATTAGGGCCGGTATTTGTGACAAGCAGGATTTGAATAATTTGAATTTTTCTGAATAATATTTTTAATTATTATTTAATATTAATATTGATTATTAATTTTGTGACAAGTATCGTGATCTGAGTCTCGAGAAAGGTCAATTTTGTGTATTGACTAATAAATTAAAATGAGTTGTTGTAGCGGAGAATAAAAACCTAACCTGAAGTCAGGATAGGGATTCAATAGAAAATATAATTAAAATAATTATATTAATGAGTACATGTTTGTACTATATAGACTATTGATCAATGATTGGTCGGGTAGGGTACAATTTTAGTAAACCTTAATAAGGGATTAGAAACCCTAATCTCAAGATTAGAAACCCTAATGCATAATTAGGAACCCTAATCGAAAGCTAGGAAACCCTAATTTTTAATTCGGGAATCCTAAACCCTAATTAGGAAACCCTAATCCTAATTAGCAAGCCAAATGTAATTAGTAAACTTTATTGTGATTAGTAATCTTTAATATAATTAGGAAACACTAATTATATTTTTGAAATCTTAATTTTATATTTTAAAACCCTAACTTAGAAAATCCTAGAAACTAAGGTTATAAAACCTAAGGGTTAAAACCTTAGGGTTAAACCCTAAGGGTTTAAATATTGTCAAGAATGCCATTAAATTTAGAATGCATATGACAAAAATGCCCTTTTTGGATTTTTATTAGATTACTTGTAAATCTTGCCAATATAAGAGTTGGTGACCAACTATTGTTGACTTTTTGACTCAAATCTTAGCAAACCAGCCTCTCATTGATAGTTATAGCAGCAACATGCATTGCATCTAAGGATTTATAAGAGATAGGAGAGAGAAAGTCTAGCATTTTACTTATTTTGCACTTCAACACTTAACAACTCTCTCTCTCTCGAGCCTCTGAATTTTCTAAGTAATTAATTCCTAAAACACCTCCTAGAACACCTATATCAGTTAAGGAGATCAAAGATCAAGGATTGGACTAGAAAGGTATAAACCTAAACCCTACTTTTGATCTTGTATGCTAAGGTAAAGTTTGTGATTATGTGTTTAGATTCATGCTAGAGGATGTTTTATGATGATCTATGATGATCTATCATGGATCCATAGCATTAAAGTGGGTAAAAATGAAGTTTTTCAAAAACTGTCCAAGAACACAAAAGGTGGCCTGACAACCGAATGTCAGTGGCCCTAGATTCTTTTCTGTTTTTGATTTTTGTTGTTTTAAAGTTGTAATCTATAGCTTGTTATGCGGTCTTTGATCTGGAAGTGGAATCACAATGATTACATGTCTAGATCGAAAGTTATAATGAGTCAAAGCTTAGATTATTGAAAGCATGACAAAAAGTTTCTAGGTAACCCGAAGCTTCGTTAGCGACGTCGACTGAAGGTTTTTGCAAGGCACAAATCTATCAGATGTTAAGTATTTTGATGATGTTGTTGTAACATACTTGTAACCTATAATATAGACTCTAGATCCATGGCCTTAGATCTCTTAAAAAAAAAATCAAGTGCTCGAATCTAGTGGACGGTTAAATTAGACCATCAAATTATCAATTTACATTTTACGGAATTTCCAAAAATATAAAACCGCCCTTTGATAGACTTTGACCAGGTAGATTATGGAGATTGTGATGTTGTTGGACTGACATAGTGTTATGTAAATGTTCCTTGTCATGAACACTATAGGTTTGAACCATTGGACCACATATATCATGACCAGAACTGTAAGATCCCCAAGTTTTATGAATAAAGATTAATTCTTCTCGAAATATATTTTTGAATATTATGGTGTGGATTTGATATAATGTTATAATTGTGGGTAATATTTACAAATTTTGCAAAGTAAGCAAGTGATTATATAATATTCGATTGGTCGGGGAATATTCGTACGACGGCACAATCATTGGTGGACCCCACAATGAAAGTATTGTCGTAGTTAGAAAATGACATAATTATCTTTTAGAAAAATACTTGGTGAAAGTTTTCTGGTTGAACTACCCGGTGGTAAAAATATAGTAATACGCGTGGTTGCATAGTAACACACGGTATTGATTATTGATGTATATATTATATGAGGTAATGAATACGAGTATGATACGAAGTATTATATGAGTATGTATGAATGATGGTATATCGTATACGTTGAATAAGTATACGAGTTAGAATACGAGATTAATACGTATACAATACGTTTTAAGGCTTTAAGCCATATGTAATTGGACTTGTGAGATTATGTAGGAAATGAAAAGTCTAAATGGGATTGTATTAAGCCCAATGTAAACTAATGTTAAAGCCCAAGTATTGGTTAATGTAAAGTCCAAAGTGAATTAATGCAAACCCAAAAACATATATTCAACTAATTAAATTAAAGCCCAAATTAAGATCCAATGGGTGAATAAGATCCATGGGGTAACCTATGTAGGGCCATGATCACATGGGTGATCTTGGTGGCCAAGTAAAAGTTGTGAGGAGTAAGCATTGGATAAGTGTTGTAATAAGCAAGTTAACTTAATAACTAAGTAAGGAATAGTAAGGAGGTGATTAAGGAGGTGGGATTGGTTTATTGACCAATATGCCCTAATCTAGCAATTTCTATAAATAGGAAGCTTGCTAGCTCATTTGTCACTTGTTCACAAACACCAACAACTTATAGCTTATTGAGTAGAGAGAAAAAGCAAGAAAAGTAAGAGTTAGTCTTTCATAATCCAAGAAGCAAGAAGAATAAGAAATCTTTGTTTATCAAAGGTAATAGCCTTTAAACCATTAGTCTTCCTATCTTCCTATCTTCCATAGTAGCTTGTTAGAGAAGTGATGAATGGTGGTGCATGTATGATAAGGAGTATGAGAATGGTTAATCAATGGACTTAAGTTTTAATAAGCCGTGAATAAACACTTTGTTCATAGATAAGTTATGAACTAAGGAAGAACTTGTAACATGTTTACATGGATGAAGTTTGTATGATAAAAAGATGTAAGGTTAATGGTTAAAAGACTTAAACTATTATAAGTTGTAGACACTCGAAATTTTCTGCACACCTGTCACTAATATTGCAGGAGGATAGATTCGTCTTTCAAGAGGGAACCTTGGAAGACAGTTCATATCCATTCTGGATACTATTGGAAGTTCAACATCAACCCCGGAACATACACCGGGAGTAACAATTCCAACCTCGGAGATAACCCTTGAGGCGTGCGGATCAATCTTTGGAACACACACACGAGAAGGCCAAGATTAATCTAGGAGATAACCCCAGAGGTATCGGTCTTAGTCCCAATCATGGGAATAACTACCAACCTTGGTGATCACCCCGAGGAATGTAGTTAAAGCAATAACCGAGGAAATGTTTGTTTCAAATGTAACCAACTTCAATCTTGGCACTAACTGGCGAGACACCGATACCAACACGGAGATAACAGGGATGACATACACACCTCGAGTTGACACGAGGACCTTGACATTCTGCGGTGATCAATCTCAACAATAACCATGAGCAGCGTCTTCTTCTTTATCATTAAGCCGGTGATAATTCGGTGAGGGCCAAAGGTATCATCTCGCCACTCTAAAGCCACATCCGCCTTTAGTCTCGACATTTCATATACACCTTTCTACACAGCGATATCCCACGAGAATCAAGGAAAACAAATCCGAGTGACTATTATGCGAGGCAGCGGATAGAATTTGAAGCTTGAAGATCGGAGGGCGCGATCCCATCTTCATGACCCGTACAACCTCTAATCCCATGCCATTGTACAACTCTCGACAAAAGCGGTCGAAATAGGTCTACATACCTCGATCGGATGCGGATTGCAATTACGAAAGTTCAAGTGAATATTGCGATTGCCTACGTTACGCGTCTTGCGAGACGACACGACCGAGAAAACCGGGGAAGCGGACGACCTCGGTACACTGCGACTGCGGCTCCCCCTCTATAAATAGAGGGCTTGGGGTAGCCATTTAAGAAGAGAAAGTCTTGAGGAAGCCACTGTCAAATTTGCTCCTTACTTTGATATCTTGAGTGCTTTCCCATTTAAACACTTGTGAGCTCGATTGAGTTAAGCCTCGATTGAGCCTAGACTTGATCTGGGCGTTTACTTAAATATATATATATATATATATATATATACTTATATATATTATTTGTGTGTCAAACTTTGTTCGATGAGCCTAGACTTGATGCAGGCATTTCTTACTTTAATAATATATATATATATATATATATATATATATATATATATATATATATATATATATATATATATTAGTGTAATGTAGAACTACTGCTTCGATGAGCACAGATTTTACATACAGAGCATTTACCCACTTTATATATATATATATATATATATATATATATATATATATATATATCGAACTACATTATAATGAGCACAGATTTTACATTCAATGAACACAGATTTTTTACATATATATATATATATATATATATATATATATACATTTTATCCTCCACAGAGTTTACTTACGTGGCGAGTTGATCGCTTTTACGAGGTTTCTTTATGTTTCGTCACTGCTTGGAGTTCCTTTGCGTGACGATTGATTCGCTTTGTACATCTTTATCTACACTTTGTCGCGTGGAGTTTCCTTTCGTGGTGGTTGATAGCTTTCTGACTTTATTTACCTTTTACGATCCCCGTGGAGGTGCTTCGTGGTTGGTGATCGAGTGCGTATATATATATTCTGACTTTTATATATATACCTACTACGCTTTTATACAAATTGCGACATCATGTGAGCCTAGGAATCATGTGATCATAGATTGACCCTCTTGAATCTAGATTTGGTTCCGTGATGGACCTTTTTTAAATTGTATGGTGACTTGTAAATTTATCTGCGATATACGAATTTCCTTAGATGGTTCTCATACCCATGAGGAAGTAGGCATTATTTTATACATTATTTTCTTATAGATGCTTCGCATCTCGGAAATAAAATCAATCAAGCCGAATACTTAATAAAATGGAAGTGTAAAAGATCTCAATTAGTATTGAGCATCATGGTTTAAAAAACCTCTTTTACAAAACATCACTGCCATATCTTGCTAAAAACTGAATTTTTACATAAATTCAAACCATGTGTATATAGGTCTTGACGAGGCCTCACACTACTTTCAAATACTTGACACATTGACCCACACACAGACACACACACATTTAGATAAAAGTTTCTTGAAAAGAGGTGGTCACCGTGGTAAAACGGATGTCGGGGGGTGCCTAACACCTTCCCTCAGCATAATCAAGTCCCCGGACCCTAATGAATCTCGGTTTCACCAGGCTTGGTTTAACGATGTCACATCAACTTTGGGTCGATGTCAAACCTTTTCTCGGTTGTGTTGGTACAACCAGTTAAAAAACTAACTAGCGACTCTTAACAGTCCATCATCGACATTATACATGTCGGACCTTTTTCACTTGTTTTTTCAAACAAATCTCACCTAACATGAGAACACCAAAGAACAAGTAATGAAAAGGGACAATTAAAAATCTTGACATCTACATAAGTCATGTAAAATGAAATCATAAGTAGTTTGTACTTTTATAAGTTATAAACTCATGAAGAACAAGCAATAACTTATCATGTAAATAAGTTGATATAATATGTATGTTAAGATGTTAGTATGATGGATAGAATCCATTTGAAACGAAGAACAATTAATAAGTAACGAAGTTATGCTGGAATTCACACGATTAGACGATAATCGTCGAGTTCATGAAATTCTCGAAATGGAAGTCAAATTTTGATATTGATCAACATAGAGTACTATAGGCTGATCACTTAGATGTGCTCGTAAGTAATGTAGGACGTACGGACTTTGTGTCGGGTTGTCCTTTTTCAAAGAAAGTATGAAATGCTCAGGGTCTTGGATCAAAATTGATGTTTTACTGAATATTATTCATTGTGAAACATTTTAAAGAAAAGTGATGTGCTATTTTGAATTATCGATAGTACTTCATAACTATTGTTCAGTTATTGAAGATATACGATTCCTATGTTTCAAGCATATTGTTTAATGGAATTGTCATACTTACTGAGCTAGTTATGCTCACTCTTGCTTGAACCATATGAATACAGCTAAGACCGGACGGACATATTCGTTCTTTTGAAGAATTTCAACTGAATGTATGTGTGAACTGTAGCACCGTGTAGCACCATATGTCGAGTTGGAAGATACCCGAATTTGGGGGTGTCACATGTTGGTATCAAAGCAAGAGGTTATAAAACTTAAGGGGGAATTAGAACCTTAAGTTATAACCTTAAGAAAAATCGAAAAGTAAAAGATGAAATTAACCTATAAAAATGCATTATATATGTTATGTGTTTTTATTATTTCTTGGCGATGTACTAATCGACTAAATTGTTTTGTTGTAGATGTTAGGAGAAAATGAAATGTATAGGGATATACATGTAGTCAGTGAAAAGTCGGTGAATCAAGTAGAGATTATACGAACCTATAGCGATGAAACTGAAGTGGTGATAGTTGAGTCTGGAGACTACGAAAGACTGAACCTCATGGCCATGTTCGATGGTATGTACGAAGAGGAGGTGGAGGTGGTGTCATTTAACACCATGCTTTTGAAGAAGAGATGACTACAGAAGTCGATGGGAACCTTGTTTATGGCAGTATTGGATAGAAACATCTGGTATTATAAGGAGGTAAAGTAGTTGAAAGAGTAATTCCATGCTGTCTCGGAGGATAAGACATACGTGGAGTTTATGTGGGAGGGAACATAATGACGAGTGTTATGCAAAGGATAAGGTCCACGAGCTAAAACAAGAGGTCTTTGAGCTCAGGCAGGAGCTAAAGACCAAAAATAGAAGGTAGGGAGGATGTTCTATATTCATAGGAGTGCTCATGAGGATTTCCAATGACAAGTAAGTGGGTGTCAGATAAAGAAGAGTAGACTCAACATCTTATCGGTAGAGATATTATGTGATCTTGCCAATCACGGATTTTGAGAATGCCTTAAGGAAAATGTAATCTAGTAGTAGCTAGAGTAGAGTTAGATATGTAAATATGATGTATCTAGTAATGACGTAAAATCCTTTTTTGTATATCAAAGAGTAGTCTTTTGTAAATCCTAATTTTTGGAAAGCAATTGCGGGATAGTAATGTAATCAGCTTAGGTTGTGTAATGCGAATGATATAGTATTGTACTACAAGGAATGAATCAATATAAGCCCTTTTTTTGAAACATATTACGTAATGAGTAGAAGTTATTGTTAATCATGAATAATAACTAACAGCGAAAGCGAATAATAACAAAATGTGTTGTTTATTATATGACAAAATCTTTGCGAAGAAGGAGACAATGTAATCAATAGGCTAATGTAAATCAACCGGAGGGAGGTGCGGTAAACCCAATGCAGGAATTTGTTAACTTGTTAACAACCGCGTTTAATAGAAATGGGGCTAATGTACTAGTAAATCACAGGTAATCTGAGCTCTACTTTTCTGATTTTAAAAGTGTCGAGTGCGCGAAGTTTAAAGGAACTACGGACCTATAAAAGCTAAGCGTGGGTAAAAGAAATTGAGAAGGCATTTGTTATTACAAATGTCGATGAGAACTAGAAGGTTGCTTTTGCAACCTATATGATGAAAAGGTGAGGCCAACTTTTGGTGGGAGGCGAACCAAAATAGAAACTAGAGTAAGGTTCGAGGAGATTTTCTTTGAGAACTACTTTCCCACAAGTATGTCTGAGGAGGATGGAAATCACGGTTTTGGAATTGAAACAAGGGAGATGAAAGTTCCCCGATAAGTGCCAAGTTGATGAGCTGGCGAGGTTTGCTCCACATCAAGTGGACGAGAGGTTAGGAAAGCTAGGAGGTTTGAGCGGGGCTTGAAACCACGGCTCTATAAGTAGAATATCTATGTTCCAAATTACTTCTTTTGGTACCATATTAGAAAGCAATAATTGATGAGGGTGGGAATGAGGCTCAAGCCGATTACCACGAGGATAAGAAGAATAAGGGTAAAGTGGATGGGGAATGAAGGCCAGGGGGCAGCCCGGTGAGTGGCAAAGGTCAGAAGAGGAAATGGTTTAACTCTGGGAATACCGGAGTGAAGCAAGGAGATCCAAAGAGGAGGATAGAGGCCTGCAAGACCGGTGGAAAGACTCACTTAGGAGTCTGTCTCAAGAGGAAGGCTGTATGCTACAACTGTGGACATGAAGGGCATATTTTGCCTAAGTGTCCAAGTCTGAAGAAGAACCACGGATGCTTTGTATGTGGGTCAAATGACCACATAACAAAAAGCTGCCTTAGAAGAAGGGACGAACATGAATAAAGAGCTAATAATAAGCGGTAAGTTAGCTATTGGTAGTCGGTATGTAGGGGTGGTAGATGGCCGTACATTTAATATAATGGTCCAAGATGCGGTGGCATCAGGGGATGTAGTTGCATGTATTATTCCGATCAACGACATAAATGCTTACGTGCTATTTGATTCGGGTGCTACTTGTTCATTTATAGCATGTGATTTTGCAAGACGATTAGGATTACTTCCCGAAAAGTTGCCTATACCTTTGAATATTCAGGTAGCAAATGAAGAGATAATTCATGTTGAAGATATTTATAGGAGTTGTTGTGTAAACATACAGTGGTATAAATTATCGATAGATTTGATACCGATAATGTAACGACCGAGAAATTCGGATCCTATTGTAAAATGATTTTATTAAATTAAATAATAATAAAATCATATTCCATATATTATCAAGATGGTTGTCATTGTATAACCTATTGATGTTAGAATGTAAGTAGTATTTGAGCTATGTGGATGAATTATAGTGTTTGAATTTTCAAGGCGAAAATAAAAGTTTTAGAAATTTCTGAAAAACACTATTCATCGATATTTACTTTCGGGATATAATTTTGAGTTTACGAAATACATAATGATGGAATAACAAGGTAAGATGGATTATGTAATAAAAATCTAGTTATGGAAAATGTAATAATTAAACATGGACTTAATTTATAAGCGTTAAGGAAGGCGAAATAGTATTGAATAAGTAATAATGTATGATACTTTGGTATTATGCAGATAATGAAAGCGAGTATAATACTAAGTATTATACGAGTTTATAGGAAGGATGAAATACTGGTATATAAATTCTATATGAATTAGAATACGAAAATAATACATCATCAATATGTATTAAGAAATGTTAAAGGACTTGGAAGATTGGTTAACAATTATAAACAAGTCAAGTGAATTAAAGGAGAGGCCCGATCATTAATGAATGAACAAACTAGTGTTTATTAATACAAAGCCCAAAGGTTGAATTAATGCAAGCCCAAGCTAGAATCCATGAGTTGTATGACCCATAGGGGCAAACCATATCAATATGGTTAATATGTGGTGATCGAGTTAAGAGTAATGGCAAGACTTAATATGTGATGACCAAGTATTAAGAGTAATGACCAAGTTAAAGGAGTAATGACCAAGTGTAGGATAAGAGTTATGCTAGCCAAGTAATGAATAGTAAGGAGGTGGCTTAAGGAGGTGGGTGATTTAATGACTAAACTACCCTAGCTTTGCAAGTTCTATAAATAGAGAAAGGCTTACACAAGCCATTTGTTAGTTGTTCGAATAATCGACATTTCAAAAGTGCTCAAGTGTTAGAGAGAATAAGCTACCGATAAGTCGTTCCATAAGTAAGAAGAAGAAAAAAGCTACCTTACCAAGACTACACAAAAGTAAGACTTCTTCTCCATTATCTTCTATCTCTACCATGATAGGTTGATAAGAAAGGATTGATTAAGAAACATGAATGATAAGAAGAAAGAAGAATGAATAAGTCATGAACTTAAGCCACATAAGTTGGCAATAAGTCATTTGAACTTATAAAAGTTATAAACTTATTATAAGTTAACCTTGAATGTTAAGTATGAAAATATGAATTGGTAATGAGTTTATTAAGAGAAGTAATAAAGATGAAAAAGGAATTTTATGATCCTATGAATCATAAGTAAAGTTATATGTGAAGAACATGTAAAGTATGATGATTAAGAAACTTTAATTGTCATAAGTCATGAATAATCAAATCTTAAGTAGGTTATAATTTGACAAGTTATAAGCTCATGAAGAATAAGTCAAAATCTAACAATGAATATAAGTAGTTGTATTAAGTATGTTAAGATGTTCACATGATGAATGAAGTTCATTTGTAATGTTGAACAAATAATAAGAATGAAGATTCGCTGGAATTTGGACGATTGGATGATAATCGTCGAATTCGTAAAATTCTCGGAATAAAAGTCAAATTTTGTGTTTGATCATGGAACCATGGTTTTCCAATAGAGACAAGTCATATTTGGCATTTAAGAGTTGCGGACTCAAAAATGACCGAATTCAGACTTAGAACGAAGAAACGAGCGTTGAACGTTCACGAACGTTTATCGTTTTCGTTAAAAATGTACCAATAGGTGAATTTTTAGCAAACGAAGTCAAATAGATAAAATTCTTGAATGATTATGTAGATTATGTAATTTGTGAGCAGTGGAAGCTTTTGAGCAGGCCAATTTGGACTTATAACGGAAGTTATCGTCAGGAAGTTCTAAAATTTACAAAATGAATTTGTTTTACGGTGCCTGAGTTAGTCTTGTGGCGCCTTAACCCTAAGCAATATGACTCACGTCTTGTTGTGAAACGGTGTCAAAGCACCTTTGCAAGAGATTCATGACCACGAACCATAGTCTGATATGTGGCTTGGTGTATTTCGTATCTGAAAAAATCTCACGGAGAGTGGTGGCATGTTGACCCATTAAAGTAAGGACTCGCGTCGTGGCCTGAGTTCAGAGACGGTGATCTGATAAGCTCGCTTGCATTGCGAGATGTAAATATAAAAATCTGCACACTTATGACTTGAGATCTCGAGAACAAGGATGGTAATGAATGTTTCTAAGTCTGAAAGACAAGAAAGCTAATTGATTTAAAAAGTAAAATCAACTTAAGAATGTAATGTAACATTGTTTAAACTTTGTTAAACCTTAAGGATGTTGTATAAAGGTTGAGATAACCTAGTCGAATATAAATGCAAGGATAATGATAAGCGGAATGAATAATGGCTGAATCTAATACACATTTAGATTAAGATAAAGGATCTGATATAGTCGTATACATATTTGATTATATGTGACCTAATGTAAGGCATTACGTGATCATGTATTGTAGAGACTTGAGCGACTTGAACATAAAGTTAATATACCATAGCAGAATAGCTAAAGGCAAGTATTCTAACTCTTGTCTCGATTCAATCTGAACAAGTTTTTTGAGGAGTTCATGTATTCTTTCGCATGAATTGAGGTATGTTGAAGTTAAAGCCAATCCCTTTGGCTAGACTTGATGTATTGATAATCTATTCATGTATTATCAAATGTTGTTATCTTTTATCAACTACTTGATATGGTTTTCAAAAAGAAAGGCGAAAATGTTAAATAAACATTTTGTCGGTAAAAAGCAACGAACGCGTGAGGTTGCCAAATGCTTAAGCGATGCACACGTTTAATGGATGTAGTGTTGATCAACATAGAAAGTACTGATAAGGTGATCACTAGAAGTGCTTTCGTAAGTAATATCAGACTTCTACGGACTTGCTTTCGGGTTGTCCTTTTCTAATAAAGAAAGAATACTCGAGGTCTCATTTGGGTGAGTGTTTTACTAAATATTGTTGTTATTGTAAAACATTTTAAAGAAAAGATGAAGTGCTATTTTGAATTATCAATAGTACTTCATAACTATTATTTAGATTATCGAAGATATCTGATTTGTATGTGTCAAAGCATGTGGTTATTAAATTGTTATACTTGTTGAGCTAGTTATGCTCACTCTTGCTTGAACCATATGAATACGACTAAAATGAATGTCCAGAAGGATTAAAAAGGATAAAGGGAAAAGCTAAAATGATTTGGTATTTGTCTTGTAATATATATAGATCTATTGTTGTAATATAAGCGATATTATGACAAAGAACCTTTGTAATGGGTATAGAACACAGGAAATGTAAATATTACTTTAAATATATAGAAGTTATGTTCGTTCTTTGAGACTTTTCAATTGAATGAATGTATGAATGTTGTACAGTATAGCACCATCTGTCGAGTTGGAATATACCCAGATTTGGGGGCGCTACAGATAAAGTTAGGAGAATTCGATGTAATTCTCGGAATGGATTGGTTGTTTAACCATGGGGCAATTATAGATTGTCAGAAGAAATGTGTGAATATTAGAATGTTGAGACAACCTCAGGTAGTATTTTATGGTAATAAATCGCTGGGGCGTTCGTGTTGTCTTACGATGACACAAACTAGGAAATTATTGAGGAAGGGATGTGTTGGTTATCTATGCCATGTTGTTGATACCCAGAGAGTGGGAGCGACCATGGAACAAATACCTATAGTTAAAGAATTCACGGATGTATTTCTAAGTGAATTGCCGGGTCTTCCACTGGATAGAGAGACTGAGTTCGTAATAGACATTGTGCCAGGAGCGGCACCAGTTTCCAGGGCACCATATCGTATGGCGCCAGTGGAGATGAAGGAGTTAATGGTACAATTACAAGAATGGTTGGACAGAAAGTACATATAATCGAGTGTTTCGCTGTGGGGAGCATCGATACTATTTGTAAAGAAGAAGGACGAATCATTAAGACTTTTTATTGATTATCGAGAATTGAACAAGTTAACGATAAAGAATAAATACCAATTGCCTAGGATCGATGATCTTTTTGATCAGTTGAAAGGGGAAAAGTATTTTTCTAAAATAGATTTGAGGACGGGGTATCATCAGTTGAAGGTTATGAAGGAGGATGTACCAAAGACAACATTCAGGACTCGTTACGGTCATTATGAGTTTTCGGTGATGTCATTTGGGTTGACTAATGCACCAGCTGCATTTATGGATATGATGAATAGAGTGTTCAAACAATATTTGGACAAGTTCATCGTGGTGTTTATCGATGATATTCTAGTCTATTCTAAGACGACAGAAGATCATGCTGAACACCTAAGAATAGTGTTAGAGACACTGAGGAAGGAGAAGTTATATGCGAAGTTCACTAAGTGTGAATTTTGGCTAAAAAGGGTACATTTTTTAGGTCATGTCATTGACCATGAAGGGATTTCAATAGATCTAGCAAAGGTGGAGGCCGTGATGAATTGGGAACAACCGAAAACGACGACTGAGGTTTGAAGTTTCCTAGGGTTAGCGGGATACTATCAGAGATTCATCCAGGATTTTTCTAAGATAGCTACTCCGTTTACTAACTTGACAAGGAAGACGGTGAAATACGCGTGGACTGAGAAATACGAGGAAGGTTTTCAAGAACTAAGGAAGAGGTTAAGTGAAGTGCTTGTTTTGTCATTACCCGACGACATATGAAATTTTGTAGTTTATAGCGATTCTTCGCCTAGAGGACTTGGTTGCGTTCTCATGCAGAATGGCAAGGTCATTGCATATGCATCAAGGCAGTTGAAGGATTATGAAAAAGTTTACCCTACTCATGATCTGGAACTAGACGCGATAGTTTTACCTTAAAGATATGGAGACATTATCTTTCTGAGAGAAATCACGAGATATACACGGACCATAAGAGTCTAAAATATATCTTCACATAAAAGGAGTTGAATATGAGGAGCGGAGGAGATGGTGGAGTTGATAAATGATTCATTTGTGAAATCTGTATCACACTGGAAAAGCCCGATGTGATTCTTAGATGCCTTAAGTAGAAATAGTCAAGAGAAGTTGTCTATGTTAGCGGCTCAAGCCGAGTTAATAACGAGAGATGGCTAGGATGGAGATAGAGGTGAAATTGCCCAAGTGAATCGGGGTAGAAACTAGTTGCGATGGAGATCAATCTACCATCGTAGAGAAGTCGAGAGGTGCTGACTCAAAAGCGATGAGTGTGACCCGGATAAAGCGGTTAACAATGAAAAGATTTAAAGTATAGTCTTGATAATGAGGGGTTATTGATATTTGAAGGAAGAATTTGGGTTCCAAATGAGGCGGAATTAAAGGAACAAGTATTACAAGAAGCTCATGGCTCGAGGTACTCGATTCATCACTGGTAGTACTAAGATGTATCAAGACCTCAAGCGAGTTTTTGGTTTTCGAACATGAAGAGAAATAGCAGAGTATGTGAGTAGGTGCTTGACTTGTCAGAAAGTTAAGGTCGAACATCAATGACCAAGTGGGTTTTTACAGTCATTGGAGATTCCTGAATGGAAGTTGGAGCATATCACGATGAACTTTGTGGTAGGACTTCCGATTACTCATAAGGGATATGATGCGATTTAGGTAATAGTGGACCGGTTGATGAAGTCGGCTCACTTTTTGCCAATAAGGGTTAAGTATAACTTAGACCAATTAGCTAAACTTTATATTAAGGAAGTTATTTCTAGACATGGAGTACCAGTTTTGATTGTCAAATCGTGATCCAGGATTCACATCAAACTTTTGGAGGAGTCTGTAAGAGCAGTTGGGAACGCAGTTGAAGTTGAGTAAGACTTATCATCCACAAACCAATGGACAGAGCGAGAGGACAATTCAGACGTTAGAAGATATGTTAAGATCTTGCGTCATGGATTTTAAGGGTAGTTGGGATGATAATCTACCATTAGTAGAGTTTTCATATAACAATAGTTATCACGCAAGCATAAGTATGCCGCCTTACGAAGCCTTATACGGAAGAAAGTGCAGAACACCATTGTGTTGGGACGAAGTGGGAGAACGCCGAATACGTGGACCAGAATTGGTGCAGCAAACAGCGGATGTAGTGAAGTTGATACAGATGCATCTCATAGCAGCTCAAGACAGACATAAGAAGTATGCGGACTCATACCGAGTGAATAGGGAGTTTAAGGTAAGCTCGTATGTATTTCTAAACGTATCTCCTTGGAAAGGAAAGATACGCTTTGGAAAGAAGGGAAGTTAAGTCCAAAGTTTATAGGTCCTTTTGAAGTGTTAAAATGGGTAGGCGAGGTAGCATATATGATAGCATTACCTCCAGACCTAGAACGAATACATAACGTGTTTCACGTATACGTATTCACGTCTTATAAAAGTGGATTATAAACGCGTAATAGAGTATGAACCTATTCATATCAAGGACTTAACATATAAAGAGATCTGGATTCAAATTATCGATAAAAAGATCAAGTTTCTACGAACAAAGTTATACCTATACGTAAAGGTGTTATGGAAGAACCACGATCTGAGGAAACAGCGTGGGAATTATAAGAAAAGATAAGGAAGGATTACCTCGGTTGTTTTGCGTAATGTGAGGCGAGATTCTCGGGACATAATCTTTATAAGGGGAAGAATGTGCACCAGAAATTCGGATCTAATGTAAAATAATTTTATTTATTTAAATAATGAATAAAATTATATTATTTATTATTATTATGTGTTAGTAAGATGAATATCGTTCTTTAACCTACAAATTTAGGAAAAGTAAGTAGTATTTTGACTACGTGAAAGAATTAAAGTGTTTGAATTTCTAAAGGCGAAAATAAAAGCTTTAGAAATTTTCCAAAAATACTATTCATCGATTTACTAACAGAATTATTTTTAAACTTCCGAGAAATACGTAATGATAGAATATCGAGGTGAGATGGATTATGTAATACTAATTCAAGTATGGAAAATGTATTTTTTCACATGCGGACTTAATTCGAGAAAGTTATGAAAAGTAAATTGTTAATTAATTAAAGCGATGATCGTATAATACGTAGGTATTGTACGAGATAATGAATATGAGTATGATACGAAGTATTATATGAGTATGTATAAATGATGGTATGTCGTATATGTTGAATAAGTATACGAGTTAGGATACGAGATTAATACATATACAATACGTTTTAAGGCTTTAAGCCATATGTAATTGGACTTGTGAGATTATGTAGGAAATGAAAAGTCTAAATGGGATTGTGTTAAGCCCAATGTAAACTAATGTTAAAGCCCAAGTATTGGTTAATATAAAGTCCAAAGTGAATTAATGCAAGCCCAAAAGCATAAATTAAGCTAATTGAATTAAAGCCCAAATTAAGATCCAATGGGTGAATAAGATCCATGGGGCAACCCATGCGGGGCCATGATCACATGGGTGATCTTGGTGGCCAAGTAAAAGTTGCGAGGAGCAAGCATTGGATAAGTGTTGTAATAAGCAAGTTAACTTAATAACTAAGTAAGGAATAATAAGGAGGTGATTAAGGAGGTGGGATTGGTTTATTGACCAATATGCCCTAATCTAGCAATTTCTATAATTAGGAAGCTTGCTAGCTCATTTGTCACTTGTTACAAAAGCACTGACAACAACTTATAGCTTATTGTGTAGAGAAAACCGAGAAAAGTAAGAGTTAGTTTTCATAATCCAAGAAGCGAAGAAGAATAAGAAAGTTTTGTTCATCAAAGGTAATAGCCTTTAAACCATTAGTCTTCCTATCTTCCATAGTAGCTTGTTCGAGAAGTGATGAATGGTGGTGCATGTATGATAAGGAGTATGAGAATGGTTAATCAATAAACTTAAGTCTTAATAAGCTGTTAAGAAGCACTTTGTTCATAGATAAGTTATGAACTAAGGAAGAACTTGTAAGAACTTGTAAAATGTTTACATGGATGAAGTTTGTATGATAAGAAGATGTAAGGATGCTGGTTAAAAGACGTAAACTATTATAAGTCATGTAAAATGAAATCATAAGTAGTTTATAATTTTATAAGTTATAAACTCATGAAGAACAAGCAATAACTTATCATGTAAATAAGTTGATATAATATGTATGTTAAGATGTTAGTAGGATGGATAGAATCCATTTGAAACGAAGAACAAATCATGAGTAACGAAGTTTTGTCGGAATTCACAAGATTAGACGATAATCGTCAAATTCGTGAAATTCTCGGAATGGAAGTTGAATTTTGATATTGAGCTCAGAATAGTTTGTTTTCGATGGGAACAAGTCTTATATGGTGTAACATTCCAGAATTTTAATTGTAATATTAAATATTTATTGAATTATATAAATATTTAATGGATGTGTTTATCGTTGAATAAATATTGGTTTAAGTGATTTAATTTTATTTGGAGAATTATTTGTTAAATAAATAATTGATGAATTAAGGAAATGATTATTATATTGATATTTCAATTTAATGGTTAATTATTTGTATTGTGTTATGTGATTAAAGAATTTATTTAATTAATTGTGATTTAAATTAATTAAAATAAATATGAAAGCTTTATTAAAAATAATGTGACAAATAACTATAGTATAAAGAGTTATTAAAATAAATTAAAATAGTTTTAATCTAGTTTATCCAAACAATGCTTAAGGATATAAACTCTTTAATTTTAAATGATTTGTCAAACAAGGCCCTATGACTTTTGAAATTCTTTTAATTTTGAATTATAGTATAAATAAAATAAATAAAATAAATTAAAATAATAAATCTAGTATATTTATAATTTATACGTTGGTTTTGTTATAACTGACATTTTATTAAGTTGGCATATTAATGTTGTCAGTTTAGTTTTATGTATTATGTATATTGTCTAAGCCTAAGCCTAAGAAAAGCTACAGAGAAAAATTAAAGAGAATTATAAAGAGAATTGAGAGAGTTTGAGAGTGAAACCTGAGAAATTGTCTGCAATTGCAAGATTGTGTAAACTAACTTAAAGGTATGTTCACAACTTTGATATTATATGCATATATGGGTTTCACGACAAAAATTGCATGTTCTGTAAATTTCATCTCTTCGAATTATTGCTATATAGTTGGTAATTGTGATTATACATGTTTATGATGCTAGAGAGTATGTTCAATCAAAGGAAATCGCATGCTAAATTAGTTTTGCCGATGGGAAGAAAATTTGACGATATATGTATTCTTTGTATGGCTTAGGTAAGTACCAATTTAGATGGTCGATTCTTATGTTAAGCGTAAATTGACACTTATATATGATAATTCATTAAAAAACAAGCATAGCGTAACTTGAATGAAGTAAATTGGATGAAAATTGAAATTACGGTGTTGATTTTGTGAAGAAACTTGAAAATGGAGTTTTGTATGAAAACTTGAAATTTGAGAAATTAAATTAGTTTTAGTTGTTGATAAATTGTGCTAAGTGGTTGTAAATATTAGCAAACATGTTTATGATAGTTGTATATTTATTTTACATGTTGATATTACTGTCTATTGGGTGAAATTTGTGTTTGTTGGGCTAAAGTCGGCTACTATTCATTAGCCTTCTCTGCATCTGAACGAACCGTGTATTTACCTTAAGTGCCAATGACTGACAAGCCTTGATTCTTGTGGGTCCCCTAATTTTATTGTATGGGCCTTGTTGCGCTATACTACAGTTTGAATTTGATAAGCAGGTTTTATATCTACTTATCCGGTATCTTTTACTTGAATTAGTTGCTTATATTCATGTGTCTTAGTTACTTTTCATGCATTTTACGTTCATTTTGTAGGTTATAGGTTTGGAAGCGGTGTGAGCGAGTATTGGTAAAGAAAAGCAAGGAAAATGCAAAGAAAAGCAATCCGGACATAGTTTTGGCTTTCATGTTCATTTCATGTTCTTGGTTTTGAACTTGGATTATATTGTAGAGCTTCTTCTTAGCTTTCCATAATATCTTGAATCATTCAATCGGAGTTGGATGCAAGAGTTATGACATGTAATACCAACCAGACGTCGAGCGTCACTATTTTGGATGGCCATTTACTGTGATCACTTCCACCCAATTTCGACCTTCATCCATTCGTTATTTCTAACATCTCAAAGAATGAAAGTTCTATCTCGTCGATATCTTCGATTTGATAGGTGGCAGGCCTCGTAACTCTTCCTGGATCAAAAGTTATGGCCGTTTTCCCAAAGGACGTCAGAGCAGAAAATTCTCCTTCACAAAACCACCGCCGGGGTAGGCATACATAGCACAAGCGGGCCCCCTATTGCCGGTCGAGGGGTAGCTCAGAAAATCTTGTAAAAATCACGAATTTGGTCAATTTAGTCAAGAAGGATTGTTTCGATCCAGGTTACACAAGGACTTCAAGAGGACTTAAAGACGTGTAAAGAGACTTATAAAGGAGGAGAATTACAAGGATTAGGGAGATGAGAGACTAGATAGAGGATCCAATTAGATTAGATTAGAGTAAATTAGAGCAAAACACTAGTTCTAATTAGATTTGGAGATTGAAGCAACTTGAAGACCATTGAAGATCATAAGCAAGAGCTTGAGGAAGAGGGAGATTTGCTGACAACAAATTTATTCTTTAATCTACTCTTATTTTTATCTTTTAATGTTATTTCAAGTGTGGATTCTTAGTTTAATTCAATGAACTAATTCTTTATTTGAGATTACAATGGATCTTATTGTGTAATTTATTTTAATATGCTTCGCTATCAATTATTATATTTTATTGTAAGGATTGTCTATTGTGATTTGGACTTAATTGTTTAATTGATTGGCCATAAATTACCGTGATAATCTATATGAACTCGTGAGATGAAGTATTGATTTAGATCTTATTATGATAGCATGTGTCATGAATTTTGTCAATAGCAGATTTTTGATTATTATTAAGGTAGAGATATGCTTAACATCATATGTAATCGAATAGAGAACTTAAGCTAAACCTTCTTTAATTGTAATTCACATAGAGATATAGTGGGTTAGTTGATTTAGGTGTTTAACGAATTTCTATCTTAATTGTGAATTGACGTTAATATGGGTATTATGCATTGAGAGGTGGTTTTATCTGCTTTAGTGTTCTTGATTAACAATTCAGGATAGAGAATAATTGATGAGAAGTGTGTTAACTTAAATGAAGCGATAAGTGAAGTTGTGATCTTAAATCTAAAATGTCGATTTTAATTAGTGATAATTAGAATTAGTGTAATTAAATAATTTAGTTTTTATAATTTGAAATTCACTCATTTAAATAAGATTGAGTTTGTTACGGGTTAGTACTTGGTAATTTTCTATTAAACAATTCTTCGTGGGAACGATACTCTACTTTCACTTTATTACTTGTTGACCACGTATACTTGCGTGTTGTGCGTAACTAGATTTTACCCAACAAGTTTTTGGCGTAGATTCTTAGGGAATTAGTTAATAATTTTTTCGATATTAATTTCAATCAAATTAGTCTTAATTTAAACATTTTTATTTTATTTTTAATTCTTTTCCTATATTTCTCTCTTTTCGGTACCATGGATGACTTTGCGTATCAATGGCCATACGAACATGACTCGACCGAGGAAACAAAGTTGATGGACTTAATACATCTTCTATAGAGCCAATACAAATTGAGGCAACTTGAAGACATTAGAGGTTATTCGAGGCCAATGAGTCGAAGGATGGCAAGAATGACTCGATTGAGGGAGCGAGAGATTGACATACTCGCGACACTTTCCTCAATGTCGGCCTGATTGAAGAACTTTCGAGGAAGTTGGGCGTTTTGCAGCCCAAAATTCGAAGGATTGCGAGTTATTTGTGACTATTGTCTTTGGCAATCACCCGAGTAATCAATGCACCATCGATCTTGGTAGATGCGGTATGGTGGTAACTACCTCAATCAATATGCATATGATAATTATGATCAAGTATGGGGTATCACTGGATTCTTCATGGAGATACAACTATCAAGACCAATACTCTATTCGGATCCAACATACATGAAATTTCTCATATCAACCTCCATTAAAGAAGAAAAGTCAAAGTTGGAGGAATTGTTGTCCAAGTTCATAGAATCAAATGAGGAGAGGAGGATAAATCAAGAGCGATCACATCACAATCTGCGAGAACTGATAGATCAAATGCTCAAAGCCTTGAACAAAGCATCCTAAAAACAATTGGTGTTATGGCGAGGATTAAAGATTGATGAAGTGCAGAACCAAATCTGCCATTTGGATGAGCCACAAGATATAGGAAGTGTGGAGAAAATTGGGGATAATGAAATAGAGGTCCACGAAGATCTAAATGGGTCTCCACCGATGATCAAAGAGTCGGTCAGTTGCAAAATCATGCCCACTTGGTAGCCATGTAAATCGGCAAGGCTCTTTATGACATGAGAGCTAGTGCAACAATGAAGTAGTGGTGGGAGAGAAAGAGAAGATGAGCGAAGAGCCCATTGTGTTTGACACACTTCCATGCCCACATATGATCACAAACCTGATGGAGATACTTGACTAGTCATGTGCCCTTCTTCATGGAGATTATATAGAGTCGAGCATGCTAGGTGACTTTGATCTTTATGGCCATCGCTTTTGGGAACCTCCCAAAGGATTATTTGCTAATGATGGATGGAGGTTCCTCAATTCTAGAAGAGGAATTGGATAGCGTTGATTAGACAAAGTCATTTGAAAGACTATAATTCAAGCTGCTAGCGGGAAGCAACCTAGGAATTTTTTTATTATTTATTTATATGCTTTCCTAGTTTATTTAGTAGATAGGAATCCAAGTGTTATTCTAATCCATGTTATCTTTCTTCAGTGTAGGTATTGGAGGTTCAATGGACAAACAAAAGATTATGAAAAGGTTATTCAAGTCAAATTAAAGTGTGGTTCCCAATTTGTTCCATGTGCCTAATCTATTCTCCAAACTTAGCGGACAAGGAGGAGGATTGCTATATTTTCAGGGAAGTCCTCTGCTTTACTTTTTTCTATTTTAGCCATTGAGGACAATGTCTAGTTTAAGTTTCGGGGCATTTTAGTGTTGTATTGCATATAGTTAGTTATTTACATTGTAGTTCATATAGTTACATTTAGTTTTTGCATTCACTATCTTTAAAAAAAAATCAAAAATCTAAAAAATAAAAAATCAAAAAATAATAGTTAATTACTTATGTTCATCTTGCATGATTCAAATTTATTAGATAATTCTGAGTTTATTTTGGTGATAATGAGATTAGAATTGGGTAGACAAGTATAATCTTGACTATTAGAGCTTTGATGTGATTTCTTGTTATGAATTGAGTCTTTTACATTTGAAAATGGTATAATAAGGATATACAGTAAAAACAACTTGTTGATTGATTGAGTTTAAATTGATACATAATGGGATTCTAAAGGATAATGCTAGTTTGAATGAAAGAATGACAAGAACAAGTAGTGATGGCTAAAGTTACACAAGAACCTAAGTTTGGGGGAAAAAGTGGGGTATATAAGCTTCTAAAAATAAGATATTGAGTTGAATAAATTGAGTCTTGTGGTGGGTCGAGAAGAAGCGTGAAATGCACTCCTCATAAACACAGGCGTGAGATGGAGCGTAAAACGCACTCACTATCCAAAAAGAAAAAAGAAAAAATAGAAAAAAATAAATAAAATAGGAAATAAGAGCAAAAAGCCCCCGTAGATGAAAAATGAAGCATAAGTATCCCATGTTGACCCTCGATATTGGTAATTATTTGATTTTAGTTGGATCTAGCTTGTTTTTGGATTTCATGAGTTTACACTGTATGATGCCTTCGAAGAGACTTATTATGTGTTAAATTTGATTTTATATCAGTTAACATTGTTGTGGAGCACACGCACTATATTAGTGATAATGATCTAAGATTTGATGATTGATTGAGAAATTACTAATGAGTTTTGAAATGATGTATTATCGTGTTTACTTGATTTTTCTAAAATTTGGTTGAATAGACTTGTTTACATCATTCTTCTTTGGATTAAGTAGGCATGTAGATTAGTTGCATTACATTGCATTATTATTTTGTGTTTTCTTGAGGATAATGAAAGGTTTAAGTTTGGGGTATTTGATAGCGGGTTTTATACCTACTTATCGGTATCTTTACTTGAATTAGTTGCTTATATTCATGTATCTTAGTTACTTTTCATGCATTTTCGTTCATTTTGTAGGTTATCGTTTGGAAGCGGTGTGGCGAGTATTGGTAAGAAAAGCAAGGAAAATGAAAGAAAAACAATCCGGACATCGTTTGGGCTTTCATGTTCATTTAATGTTCTTGGCTTAGAACTTGGATTATATTGTAGAGCTTCTTCTTAGCTTTCCAGAACATCTTGAATCATTCCAATCGGAGTTCGGATGCAAGAGTTATGACATGTGTACCAACGGACGTCGAACGTCACTATTTTGGATGGCCATTTGCACAGCAGTCACTTCTAGCCCAATTTTGGCCTTCATCCGTTCGTTATTTCTAAAATTACAAAGAATGAAAGTTGTAGATCTCGTCGATATCTTCGATTTGATAGGTAGAAGGCCTCGAAACTCTTTCCGGATCAAACGTTATGGCCGTTTTCCAAAAGGATGTCAGAGCAGAAAATTTTCCTTCACAAAACCGCCTCCGGGGTGGGTATACATGGCACAAAGCAGGCCCCTAGCCCGTCGGGGCGGGCTCAAAACAAGCATATACCCCGCAAGGAGGTAGGTATGAAAAATGTGAAAATGCAAATTTTGGTCCAATTTGAGTCCGGGAAGGATTGTTTCGATCCGATTTACACAAGGACTTTCAAGAGGACTTAAAGACATGTAAAGAGACATATAAAAGGAGGAGAATAACAAGGATTAGGGAGATGAGAGACTAGATAGAGGATCCAATTAGATTAGATTAGAGTAAATTAGAGCAAAACACTAGTTCTAATTAGATTTGGAGATTGAAGCAACTTGAAGACCATTGAAGATCAAGAGCAGGAGCTTGAGGAAGAGGGAGATTTGCTGACAATAGATTTATTCTTTACTCTACTCTTATTTTTATCTTTTAATGTTATTTCAAGTGTGGATTCTTAATTTTAATTTAATGAACTAATTCTTTGTTTGAGATTACAATGGATCTTATTGTGTAGTTTATTTTAATATGCTTATTTATCAATTATTATATTCTATTGTGAGGATTGTCTATTGTGATTTGGACTTAATTGTTTAATTGATTGGCCATCAATTCAGTGATAATCTATATGAACTCGAGAGATGAAGTATTGATTTAGATCTTATTATGATAGTATGTGTCATGAATTTTGTCGATATGTGTATTTTTTGATTATTGTTAAGGTAGAGATATGCTTAACATCATATGTAATCAAATAGAGAACTTAAGCTTAAACCTTCTTCAATTGTAATTCACATAGAGATATAGTGGGTTAGTTGATTAAGGTGTTTAGCGCAGTTCTATCTTAATTATGGATTGGCGTTAATATGGGTATTATGCATCGAGAGGTGGTTTTATACGCTTTAGTGTTCTTGATTAATAATTCGGGATAGAGAATAATTGATGAGAAGTGTGTTAACTTAAATGAAGCAATAAGTGAAGTTGTGATCTTAAATCTCAAATATGTCGATTTTAATTAGTGATAATTAGAATTAGTGTAATTAAATAATTTAGTTTTTATAATTTGAAATTCATTCGTTTAAATAAGATTGAGTTGGTTACGGGTTAGTACTTGGTAATTTTCTATTAAACAATTCTTCGTGGGAACGATACTCTACTTTCACTTTATTACTTATTGACCACGTATACTTGCGTGTTGTGTGTAACTAGATTTCACCCAACAAGATTATGTCTTCTGCTATTACTGCAGACTTGGGGAAACATCATAACATGGTCTGAAATTATGTTAGCATGTTAAATGGGTAATGTTAAGGTTATCATAACATAGTGAATTGTGGTTAGTAAGTTCAAAATTGCAAAAATGATTAGTAAATCGAGAATGTGTTATGTGATAACTTAGTTTATACAATGAACGTTAGTTAAGTATTGTGATGATTAACACTTAGGAATTTTGAAATGTAAATGGTAGCATAAGACTTGTGCTAAAATAACAAGTTTAGCTAGTAATGCATTTTATATTGAAAAGTGAATATTAGTATGTCTAATAGATGTTGTGGTTTTAATACTGTGTATAGGTGAACGTGAGTTTTAATATTTTAGCTTACGCTCGAGGCAAGTTTTCTAACTCTACACTTTCGTTGCGTTAGTTCTACTATTATATTGTATAACTTCATTCTTTTGATTGAGCAAGCTTTTTATCTTAATTGTTAATGAATAAGTCAATTGTTCCTAAAATTCATTCGAGCAAACTCTAACTCTAATGTTATTGGAAATTCTTATTTGATTGATTCATTCTAACTTGTTTATAGTTAAGCAAGTTTCTTAAGTTCTATTATTGTATAATGAACGTAGTTTTTGAACTCTCGTCTCTATTATTGAACTGTTTTAATTCTTTGCATGAGTTAATACCTTGTTGGGCAAGTTTTTAGTTTCCAACTTGCTATTAGTTAAATGTACGTTCAGGAATTTCATTTCTAATGTTATAAGACTCAAACCTTAACTTATTTTACTGTTCAAGCAAAGATTAATCATTTTATTCATTTTATTGAATGCCTATGCTCTATAGTTATTTCAAGCATGAGTTTGATATGTATAATCAGTTCATTTATGATTCTCAAATGTTTTAAGTTATGTTGTTATTAAACAACTATTGTGTTATCAAGCATTGTTGATTCAACTAGTTCCCTAGTTGATGATCATTAAACTTCAATTACCCTTGAAAGCTTATCCAAACCAAATTTTCTTTGGTGCGGACTTGTACTCTAATTACTGAGATGAAGGACCCCATGTTTAGGGGTTTACGCTTAGCATTGAAATGGTTGTGCACAATACATTGTACGAAGGATTGATCCCCCTAAGTACGTGGAGTCCTCATATTACGTTAAAGTTAAAGTTGAAAGATTACTTATAACTGTGGACATGGTTCGTGGTCATTAGACCCTCAGTAGTATGTTTAAGAATGTTAATAGAACATATCATTCAGTTCTATTGAGTCTATGATTTGGCAAATGTTGTAATGTTAATAGAACATATCATTCAATTCTATTGAGCCTATTATTTGACAAATGTTGTAAAGATATTTATTCTTATTTCAAGTGAGCTTTGTTTGCTCACTTTTGAATATTTATATACTTATTGCAGCTATAGTTGAGAAGGTAGATAAACCTACAACTAGCAAAGGAAAGGGAAAAATGTACAAGTGATGAAGACTTGTAATTTTGTTGTATCGTTATGATGATAAACTTTTATTAGATGATGTGATGTAATAAATCTTAAATTCCGCATTTGATTGATTGTAATTAAAGGTTAGATAACCTGGGAGATAATGTTTTTATTAAAGTAGTAATCTGTATGTAAGGAGTTTTATTATTCAATTATATTATGATTGGGTAGTTAGATATGAATGTTTTGATTATGTGAACACCAAATCTTGAGGCAATGAAGTACCGGGATTTGGGGGGGTCACATTTGGATTTATAGAGTTACGGACTCGAAAATGACCGAATTCTGACTTAAAACGAAGAAACGAGCGTTGAACGTTCACGAACATTTATTGTTTTCATTAAAAATGAACTCATAGGTGAATTTCGAGTTAACGAAGTTAAAAAATAAAAATAATTCTTGCATAAACATGTAGAGTATGTGATTTATGAGCTATTGGCTTTTGAATGAGCCAATTCGGACTTAAAATGATCAAATTTGGAGTCCGGGAAGTTCACTAAGTAGAAAATCTGTCACATTTTTTTTGGTGCCTGGTGGTGTCATGGCCTTGACTCAAGGCAAAAAGTGGTGACTATGTTGTGGGTTCCATGCCAGAGACCTCTCTTGAAGTTTTTTGTGCATGACATGACATGTATCGCTAAGACTCATGTGCATGTGCCTTGGGTAAACCCTCGACCAACTTTGAAGTGTGTGGCGTTCTTGGTATGACATAGAGAAGAGAAGTTGGCGCAGCAGTGCCATCACTATATCAAGGATAGTAATGAATGCTTATAAGTAGAGAAATAAGGTAAAGTAATTAAGTTAAATTAACATACCTTAATTAACTTAATGTAACCCCAATTAAGATGTTAAAAAACCTGAAGTGTTACACTAAAAAGAATTCGAAAAGTAAGTCGATTTCATGTGAACGTAAGAACGATGTAAAACGTAATGAAAAGCAAGAACCAATAATAACAAATCTAAGTTATGATTAGATTGAGAAGAAGGGTAAGATTCATTAGGAACCATGTATGTTTATTCATGACCTAATGTGTTACGTTATGTGATCATAGATTCTAGAGACTCTAAAGACTAAAAGGGAAAGTGTAATACTTGATGCAGAATATTTGAAGGAAAGTGTTCTAACCCTTGTCTCAGATCAATCTGGACAAGATTTGTGATTTATGTATTCTTATGCATGAATTGATGTATGATGAAGTCGAAGCCAATTCTTTCGGGTAGGCTTACGATATGTTGGATTACTTATAATCTATCAAAGTATTGTCAATGTTTTGCCAAATTATTTGGTAGGGTTTTCAAATGAAGACTGAGTATGCTAAACAAATGTTTTGTCGTCAAACGACAGGCACGTGAGGTTGCCACAACTTAAACGTACATACGTTTAAAGAATGTAGTGTTAATCAACATAGAGTATTATAGGTTGATCACTTAGATGTGCTCTTAACTAATGTCGGACTTACGGACTTGGTGTCGGGTTGTCCTTTTTCAAAGAAAGTATGAAATGCTCAGGATCTTGGACCGAAATTGATGTTTTACTAAATATTATTCATTGTGAAACGTTTTAAAGAAAAGTGAAGTGCTATTTTAAATTATCGATAGTACTTCATAACAATTCAGTTATTAAAGATATACGATTCTTATGTTTCAAGCATATTGTTTAATGGAATTGTCATACATGCTGAGCTAGTTATGCTCACTCTTGCTTGAACCATATGAATGCGACTAAGGCCAAAGCGGATAGAAGGATCCGGTAAAGATAAGGAAAGGCTAAACATCTAGATTGAACTATCTATGTAATAATATAGGTTTAATGTTGTAATGTATTTGATATTATGACAAAAAACTTATGTATTGGTTATAAAGAACCTGAGAAGGGAATATTTTTTGGAATATATATATATATATAAGTCATATTCATTCTTTTGAGGAATTTCAATTGAATGTATGTGTGAATTGTAGCATCGTGTAGCACCATATATCGGGTTGGAAGATACCCAGATTTGGGGGCGTTTCAAAAGATCTAGTCTAAAATAATATACAATGGTTTATTATAATTATTCCCCCAAGTCTCGCAACCTACAATACTTAATAGATTACATAATAATATCGAATAAAGACTTATTACATAATCCTACTTAAGCTTAAACATAGTCTGAAGACAATCTTAATACAACATAACACTTTTTAAACATAAAGGACACTTCCCTGATCCGCCTTAACTGAAAGGTTTTAAATAAGCAAGAATGAGCACAAATTGCCCAACAAGTAATATACAACAAGGGTAAAGAATTTTATAACACAAGTTTGAAATATCGAAGTATCATCTCTAGGATAGTTCAGGGTTTCAAAATAATATCATGAATATCGAATATCAACAATTCTTGAATCAAATCCTTGGAATATGAAACAATAATTCAATATAGATCAACATATATATATATATATATATATATATATATATATATATATATATATATATATGCCCCCAAATTATTGTGATCAAATTGGGTATCTTCTAACCCGACAAATGGTGCTACACGGTACTCATAACTGTACATTCATTCTATTGAAACAACATCAAAACGTGTGTATTAACGACATTCTTATTACATTAATAATATTACATCCCGTTTCCAGGTTCTGAAATCGTTACATTCTTTGTTCATCATAATATAATTCATACAAACATACTAGTCTATTACAGAATAAACTAATCATTCATCTTCGCCTTTCCTTTATCTCTACTGGAACCCTCGGTTCACTTGACCTTAGCTTGCAATCATTTGACTCAAGCAAGAAGTGAGCATAACTGGCTCAAAAATTCTAACAATATATTATATAGATATCACTTCGAGAATCATATGATTATTCTTCAATAACTGATTAGTTATGAAGTACTATGAAACACTGAATAGCACTTCTCATCTCATAAAACAGTTCCAAAGTACATATAGTAGCTTGGAAATTTTGAGTAGGTCCATAAACCATGAACACTCTCTTTAGCTTTTATTCATGAAAAAGGACAACCCGGTACTAAGACCGTAAGTTCGATATTTCTTACGAGCATTCTAGGTGATCAACCTATAGTACTCTATGTTGATCAACACTCATCCGTTAAACGTATTTACGTTTAAGTTTTGGCAACCTCGCGTGTCCATCGAATAATCGATGTAAAATACATTTGTTTATTCATACTCAGGCTTACCTTGAATCCATACCAAATAATTAGCGTAGGATAGCGTTATCAATTCTATATTGAAAGACTTGTAAATAAATCAATCAATCTTTCAAGATTAGTCTAGCCGAGTTAAAACTTGCATCGACCCTTTTTTTAAAACCATTCATGCATCTCATAACATGAATCACTGAAAACCTGGCTAACATGAAGGTTAGACAAGCGATAAGAAAACTTGTCTTCAGCGTCTGCTACAGTAAAATTACTTTTCCTTTGAGTCTTTAAGGTCTCTACAATACATAACAACATAACATGCCACATTAGGTCATGAATGAACATACATAGTTCCTAATGAATCTTACCCTTCTTCTCAATTTAATCATGTATTAGATTTTTTATTATTGGTTCTGGCTTGCCGTTATAATTTACATCGTTCTTACCAACTTCTTCCTCTTCTATGTCTTAAGTGAATTTACTTCATTAATAACACTCGTTTCGAGTTAATCATCATTCCTCACGGCTTATTAACGTTCTCACGTTATTAATCGAAACTCGATCGTCATTGGTTAAGTAGACTTATTGTATACCGTTCACGTTCACGTAATATTCAACAACTTTTAGTTGTAACTCTCAACGTTATAGTCACCATCTGTGACGACCCAGAAATTCGTGTTGTCCAGAATTGAAGTTTAAAGAATTAGTTATTAATAAAAAGAAATTTTATTAATGATATAATGTGCTATTTGTTTATTAATCGTTTTAGAACCTAGGATGATTATAAGTCGGGAGGATTCTAGCTACGAGCTAGATTGAACGAGTAAGAATTTTCAAGAATAAAATAAAAAAATTTCGGGAAAAAAAATATTTCTAGGGAAAAAGACGAAATAGGCACTATTCATCCGATTCTGTTCGGAGATTGAATTTGAATTTCTGAGAAACAGCGTAATGATAGAATTCTAAGACGTAATGGAATATTCAATAATATTTCAGTTATGACAAAAATGAAGTTTTCACCTACGGACTTAAAACCTAAGGGTTAGGAAAAGTGAGTTCCGAAAATTTAATGATTTCGTATAATAATTAGGGTTATTATGCGTAAGAAATACGAGTGTAATACTAATTATTATATGAGTATAGTACGAAGATTATTACGATGTATAATACGAATAACGTACGAACTATATACGAAGAGAATACGAGAATGAGATGCGTAAAATACGATTAGTCTTAATGGCTAAGTAAAGGATAAGTTAAGTAATGACTAAGTAAACTTAATAGCTAAGTAAAGTGCTTATGCTTAAGGGCTAAGTAAACTTACTAGCTAAGTAGACTTAATGGCTAAGTAAATGTGGTAGCCAAGTAAACTTAGTGCTTAAGACTTGAATAGTAACGAGGTTTGGGGGGGTGAAATGACTATTTTGCCCTTAGTTTTGAAAATCTATAAATAGGAAGCTAAATTCATTTGTTTTGGATTTTGAAAATCCTATAACACTTGAGAGAGAGTGTAATGCTGATAAGTGGATTTTATATACACAAATCAATATTCATTTCAAGTTTAAATTCAAAGTTATCTTCGTGTTTTATGTTCGTTTTCACTCGTTTTGTGTTGTTTTATGTATAGGGTGGTCATGGATGCAAGAGGTGAAGAATGGCGGAGTTTTGGAGCAAAAGTGGAAAAACTTATGAAAACGGAAAAATCCAAAGTCAATAGCCTAGCCCGTCGGGGCGGGCCTTTTTAAACCCGATCTTGCTTGCACGCAAAATGGGTCCGTTCTGCAGATCTCTGTTTGATTTTGATGTCTGCTAGTGCATGGTTTTTGGGACTTTATTAGGCGCCTGGACTCTATAATAGCAGGTTTTGGCTGGAACATAAAGGAGAGCTAATTATTACATAGAATACAACTAATCACACAACACAAGGAACAAATTACAAGAAAAATTCCAGGATTCAAGTGCGAGCTTTGGAGGAGTAATTTTCAGAAATTATCGTGACGGTTACAAATCGAGGCTAAGTGAAGGGGTTTTCATTATTTTTCTTCTATTTAGTTCTTTATTTGTAATCGAAAGGATGTTTTTAGTATATTATTTAGTGTTTAATTCATTCGTTATGAACTAATTCGCTTATTAGACTTGTGATGGATCTTTGGGCGAAACGATGATTATATAACTTTGATTTCCAATTCAATAATATATTCTTAGTTTATCTATGTTAATTTGAGCGTGAATTTATGAATTGCCTGATCAATAATTCTTTGTGGATTTGAATTGAATCGAGAGAGGAGATTCAATTCTAGACCTAGTTAATATAGCATGTGTCATGAATTTTGTCAATAGCAGATTTTTGATTATTGTTAAGGTAGAGATATGTTTAACATCATATGTAATCGAATAGAGAACTTACGCTTAAACCTTATCTAATTGCAGTTCACATAGAGATATAGTGAGTTGGTTGATTTAGTTGTTTAACGAATTTCTATCTTAATTGTGGATTGACGTTAATACGGTATTAGTGCATCGAGAGGTGGCTAGTATTACTTTCGTGTTCTTGATTAATAAACTGGGATATTAAATTGAGTTGGAATAAAGGTTTTCAAATCAGAGTGAAGCTTAGGGTGAAATCATAAGTCTAATTCTCCATTAATTGTTTGAAATTCTGGATTTTGATATTAGCGGTTGTTTTTGTGATAATTTACTTATTTATTAATTTAGTTTTTATAGTTTTAAAACCATTGAACTGAATAGTTTAATAAAATTAGGATTAATAGAATATTGATAATTGTGAAGTTAAAATTCTTGATAATTTGTCCTCATGGGAACGATACTTTATTCACTACTATATTACTTGTTGACCACGTACACTTGCATGTTTTGCGTGTATTGATTTTGCCCAACAAGTTTTTGGCTCCGTTGCTTCGGGGACAATTTAGTCGAGATTTTAAATATTTTTACGATATCAGTTTAATTAGTCCAGTTTTACTTAAACAGTTTTTGTTTTTATTTTTCCTATTTCAGGTTTTCGACATTGGTTTATGCAAACACGATCGAAACATCCAGACTTGCTTCCTTTTGAGGACGACATTGAAAGGAAATTTCAGAGGTTAAGTAAGTGGATTGAAAAAACGAGGAACGAATTCAAAAATTCTGATAAGGAGGAAACAATGGCTGCCGAAGACTAGAAATCGTTTAGAGATTTTGCAACACCTAAGGTGACTGATCTGCAGTCGAGCATCACTAGGCCTGCAATAGCTGCGAATACTTTTAAAATCAAGCCTGGGACCATTCAGATGATGCAGAACTCATGTCAGTTTGGGGGAATGGCAAGCGACGATCCGAATGAGCATTTAATCAGTTTTCTGGAAATGTGCGACAAGTTCAAGTACAATGGGGTGTTGGATGAGGCAGTGAGACTTCACTTGTTTCCATTCACTTTACGGGACAAGGCGAAGAGTTGGTTACATTCTCTGCCACCGGGGTCGATTACTACGTAGGAAGACTTGGCTCAAAAATTCCTTGTCAAATTTTTCCCACCGACAAAAACTGCTAAAATGAGGAATGACATTATGATGTTTGAGCAGCAGAATGGGGAGTCACTATATGAGGCATGAGAACATTACTAGGAATTACTCAGAAAGTGCCCACATCATGGATTGCCCAAATGGTTGCAACTGAACACCTTTTACAACGGACTAAATGGGAATGTCAGAACCAATATTGATGCGGCGTTGGGCGGTGCATTCATGGCTAAGAGTTACGAGGAAGCCTATAATTTGATCGAAATCATGTCGGTAAATAACTACCAGTGGCCCACAGCAAAGGATGATGACAGGCAAAGGCGGTTGGGATTTTGGAATTAGATGGGGTGACAGCCATACAAGCACAGATTTCTGTACTTTCCAAGAAGTTTGATACTATGACAGGGGCTCAAGTTCAGCAGGTTGCGGTAGTATGTGAATTGTGTGTGGGTGATCATCCTTCAGATCAGTGCACAATTAATCCAGCATCCGTCCAGTTCATCGGTAACTACAATAGAATTCTGCAAAATACATACCAAAACACCTACAACCAGGGGAATAGGAACCACCCAAACCTCTCATGGAGCAATAACCAACAAACTCAAGCTCCACGACCATCATATCCCCCTGGTTTTCAGAGTCATCAACATCCGGTTCAACATCAAGAAAGGAAATCAGATTTCGAGGAAATGGTGTCGAAGTTCATAACCAGCGCTGAGGCATCAATAAAAAATCAAGCAATGGTGATGAAAAGTTAAGAGATGTCGATCAAGAATTTGGAAAATCAGATTGGACAGATGGCGTTAGCGTTGAATAATAGACCACAAGGAACATTACCTAGTGACACTGAGAGAAATCCGAAGGGTAGTCATGAGCAATGTCAGCGGTTATGTTGAGAAGTGGAAAACATCTCTGGGGGTAATAATGCGAAAATTCAAATGACAGGAGGAAAAGGTTGATATGATGATAGCGTGGTGGAAGGTAACCGGGAAGAGGAATAAAGTTAAACAATAAGCCAATTGTTTATCCTCCACCACCGTTTCAAATGAGAGGGTTCAAAAACAGAAGTCAGATAAGCAATTCGCAAGGTTTTTAGACGTGTTCAAGAAACTCTAGATTAACATCCCATTCGCGGAGGCCCTAGAGCAAATTCCGAGTTATACGAAGTTTATGAAAGGAATTCTGTCAAGGAAAAAGAAATGGGAAGAATTTGAAACAGTGGCACTAACAGAGGAGTAAATTGCGGTGTTACAGAAAAATCTACTACCAAAACTTAAAGACCCGAGGAGCTTTACTATCCCATGCACGATCGAGAAAATGTCGTTCAACAAATGTCTGTGTGATTTGGGGGCAAGTGTGAATCTCATTCCATTGTCGGTATACACAGGATTGGGTTTGCCCGCGCCAAAGCCTACGAATATTTCATTGCAGTTGGCGGATAGGTCAGTCACATATCCGAGAGGCATAGTAGAGGATATTCTGGTGAAAGTGGATAAGTTTATATTCCTGGCAGACTTTATCATTCTAGATTTCGAGGAGGATAAGAACATACCGATTATCTTAGGGAGACCTTTCTTGGCTACGGGAAGGACACTCATAGACGTGCAAAAAGGAGAACTTACTATGAGAGTCCAAGATCAAGAAATCAAATTTAATGTGTTCAAGGCCATGAAATTCTCTACGGATGAAGAAGAATGTTTTCGGATGGATTTAATTGAGCAAATCATCAGTGAAGATATGAGCAAGAGTTTGGTCAATGATCCATTAGAAACAACCTTACTGGGGGATGAAGAAAAGGATGACCCATAATTTGTGGAACTCTTGCAGATGCTAGACTCATTGCCACGGGTTAGCCGATTGAGCACCGATTTGAACCTTTACTGACATTGAGGAAATAGTTTGCAGAGAAAAATTGAAACCGTCTTTGGAGGAGCCACCAACATGGGAACTTAAACCATTCCCTAAACATCTCAGGTATGCGTACCTAGACAATTCAAATTCTTTACTTGTAATTATTTCTACTGCACTTAACGAATTGCAGGAAGAAAAGTTGCTACGGGTGCTTAGGGATAACAAATCAGCAATTGGATGGACGATTGCGGACATAAAGGGAATTAGCCCATCATTTTGCATGCACAAGATTCTGATGGAGGATGATGCGTGACCGTCAAGCTGAGCATCAACGTCGACTTAACCCAATTATGAAGGTTGTGGTAAAGAAGGAAATTCTAAAATTATTAGATGCCGGTATTATATATCCAATTTTCGACAGTAAATGGGTTAGTCCGGTTCATTGTGTGCCGAAAAAGGGGGGAATGACTGTGGTACAGAATGAGGACAACGAGTTAATTCCAACAAGAATAGTTATAGGATGGAGGGTGTGCATCGATTATAGGAGATTGAATAAGGCAACCCGAAAAGATCACTTCGTGCTACCATTTATCAATCAAATGTTAGACAGATTAGCGGGACATGAGTTTTACTGTTTGTTGGATGGATACTCGGGATATAATCAGATCGCCATCGCTCCCGAGGATCAAGAAAATACAACATTTACATGCCCTTACGGCACATTTGCATTCAGGAGGATGTCATTCGGGCTATACAACGCACCAACAACTTTCAAACGGTGTATGATGGCTATTTTTTCAGATATGGTGGAAAAGAATGTTGAAGTCTTCATGGATGATTTCTCGGTCTATGGAGATAATTTTTATACTTACCTAAAGAATCTGGTCATGGTTTTGCAGCGATGTAAGGATACAAACCTCATACTCAATTGGGAAAAATGTCACTTCATGGTTGAAGAGGGAATAATTTTGGGCCATAAGGTGTCGGCTCAAGGATTAGAGGTGGACAAAGCAAAGCTGGATACGATCGAGAAAATGCCTCCACCGAGCTCAGTTAAGGGTATTAGACGTTTTATGGGGCATGCTAGGTTCTATGAAGGTTCATAAAAGATTTCTCTAAGATTGCAAAACCTCTATGCAGTCTTTTAGAGAAGGATGCCACTTTCAGTTTTATTGCGGAATGCAAGTTCGCGTTTGAATTATTGAAGAAGAAATTAACTACAGCCCCCGTGATAGTCGCATCGGACTGGAATATGCCATTCGAGCTTATGTGTGATGCGCGAGAGATTATGCGGTTGGGGCTATTTTGGGACAAAGATGAGACAAAGTGTTTCACGCCATATACTATACAAGCAAAATACTCATAGAGAATCAAATGAATTACACTACCACAGAAAAGGAATTGCTTGCAGTGGTGTACGCGTTTGACAAATTTCGAGCTTACTTGATCGGGACCAAGGTGATAATATACACGGATCATTCAGCGATTCGGTACCTAATAGCAAAAAAAGATGCTAAGCCACGCCTTATCCGATGGACTCTCCTACTTCAAGAGTTTGACTTAGAAATTAAAGATAGAAAGGGGACGGAGAATCAAGTTGCCGACCATTTATCAAGGCTGGAAAATCCGGAGAAAAAGAATGAAGATAGAAGCGCAATTAATGAGTCATTCCCGGATGAGCAATTATTTGGGATAAATGATGAATTTCCTTGGTATGCTGACTTTGCAAATTATCTGGTGAGCAACATGCTTCCCCTTGATCTTACAAGATAACAGAAAAATAAGTTTCTTCATGACGTCAAGTGGTACATGTGGGACGAGCCTTACCTATTCAAATAGTGCGCTGATAAGATGATTAGAAGGTGTATCCCCTATAGCGAAGTGCACAACATACTGCAGGAATGCCACTCATCGGCATATGAGGGACATTATAGGAGTGAGTGCACCACGGCAATAGTGCTTCAAGCCGGGTTTTAATGGCTGACATTGTTCAAAGACGCCCACCAATTCGTGAAAACATGTGATATATGCCAAAGGGTGGGCAACATCTCTAAACGGAATGAGATGCCCCTACAGACAATTCTTGAAGTAGAAATCTTTGATGTATGGGGCATCGATTTCATTGGGCCATTTCCTTCATCTTTGAGCAATCAATATATTCTACTAGCGGTGGATTACGTCTCGAAGTGGGTTAAAGCTGCCGCATTACCATCTAACGATGCCAAGGTGGTTCTCAAATTCCTACAGAAAAACATTTTCATGAGGTTTGGCATGCAAAGAGCAATAATCAGTGATGAAGGTAGTCACTTCTGCAATAAGTCGTTTACAGCTCTTTTGGCTAAGTATGGGGTTAACCACAAGGTAGCTACAGCGTATCATCCTCAAATAAATGGACAGGTTGAGGTCTCAAATAGAGAAGTTAAGAAGATATTAGGGAAAGTCGTCAATCTGAGTTGGAAAGATTGGTCACTTTGGTTGGATGACGCATTATGGGCGTACCGGACTGCATACAAAATACCAATTGGGATGTCACCATATCAACTCTTGTACGAAAAAACATGTCACTTACCGGTGGAGCTACATCACAAGGCCTACTAGGCCATACAGAAATTGAATTTTGATCAAGCCGCGGTAGGAGAAAAGAGGCTACTCCAACTAAATGAGCTCGACGAATTCCGACTCCAAGCCTACGAGAACGCCAAGCTATACAAAGAAAAGGTTAAAAGATGGCACGACCAGAAAATTATGCAACGAACATTCGAGCCTGGCCAATCAGTCCTCTTGTTCAACTCACGGCTGTGATTATTTCTAGGAAAGCTTTAGTCGAGATGGTCGGGACCATTCACTATAAATAGAGTATTTCCTCATGGCGCCGTTGAACTCTACAGTCGTAATCCAATAGAGAAGTTCAAAGTCAATGGTCAACAGATAAAGCATTACTGGGGTGGCGAGTCGAATTAGGATGCCGACGACGTTACCCTCGCCGACACACAGTAAAATAGGGAGTAGTCAGGCTGAACGACTTAAAATCAAGCGATATTTGGGAGGCAACCCAACATTTCATTATTTTTTGTAGTTACATATTTAATTGTTAGGATGTAGTTTTATTAAGAATTAGGTAGGTCTTAACAAGTAAAAGTTTTGCTAAAACTCTCAATGACACTCCAAGTCATCATTAATCTAACATCTTGCTTGTTTATGGGTGCAGGAGGGTTTCAAGGTGCGTAAGAACAATAACGGGCAAGAAAGGGAGGAAAATCGGAGAATTTGGCATCACAAAAATTTGGACCAAAAAGTCGATTGATGGGCATGCTTAATGGCGTTGTTTTGCTAACACCCCAAAGGCGGGGTCCCAAATCCTAGGTAGACAAAACCGTTACACCTACTGCCTTTTATATCAATCCCATACACCCATACACGCATCTCTTTCTCTCATTCTCCCGCAAGCACACTACCTAGCCTCCATAACAAGAACACTTGCTACCCACGATACCAACTTCCTCCTACCCACTACCTAAATCCATTGCACCCACTTGCCACCCCATGATTTCCATTACTTCACACATTCAAGTACACCACTTCCTCTCTCATTCATCACTTCTATATAAACCCTACAACATACCTCCAATATTCATCACCACTAAATTCGAATTCATCCAGAAATTGGGAAATACATAGCGCACTTGAGAGTAAGTACACTTCTATTGGGTTTTCTTCTTTTCTCCACTGAATTCCATAGAAACAACCTAAGTTTGGGGGAAGAACAGACTGTGCACACCAAGTGTTTGACAAAGTGAGTGAACCAAGTATAAAGGGAAGGTAGTGTGTGTGAACATTCAAAAATCAATGGCTTCTCAACCGACATCCAAACGCCAACGGGAGGAGAGTTCAAGTTCTGCTCAACCGACACGAACCTATGATCGTCAAAAATTTGTGAGTGCCGCCGTCGTCGATCGATATGAGTACATGCTAACCAAGGCACTTACGCCAGAGCGGGGATTGGCCCCCGAGGGTAATGATGGGGAGATGATGTCTCAAAATTATCAAAAGGGGTGGCTTCAATTCACTGAATATCCGATACCCTCCATTGTCAATATTGTTAAGGAATTTTATGCAAACGCCGAAGACAAAGCTCCTTTCAAAGCGTTTGTGCGGGGTCACAGGGTTCCGTTCAATGATGATGCCATTAATGCTTATTATTAGTTGCGGGTGCCACGACATTGTCAGTGTGCACAATTGAGGGATTTTGACCCTGACGACGAGGAGGTTATTACAAACATGACAAAGCCGGGTACATCTTGGATCAAAGGTCGAAAGGGAGGTACAATGTTCCATAGCAAGGACCTTAGCTGGTATGGAAAAATATGGTACGCATTCTTATGTGCAAAATTGCTTCCATCCCAACACACTTCGGACGTCACCAAAGAGAAGGCATTACTGTTATACGCCATTGTGAAAGATTTCATTATTGACATCGGGGCCATTATCAATTTCTCCATCCGCTGGTGCTTACGCGGAAATTTTTTGGGGGGCTTGCCACACCCGTCACTTATATGTGCGTTGTGTCGCAATGCAGGGGTGAGATATTATGATGATGAACCCACTCAAATGCCGCTCGTTTTGCTTGATTCCAGAATGATTGCGCGGTATTCAGTTTGGGCAGGAGGCGAGTCACATCCACGAGGTCTGGGTTTTATTTTTCCATCGGCGTCGGAAAGACGAAGTTGATGCAGAGGATACCTCGGAGGATGAGGATGAAGCTATGGGAGATCAAGGAACCAAGCAGGTACCGCAGATCGAGGTAATATCTAGTCCTCAATTCCTTGAGTTCCAAAATCAGATGAATGCCCACAATAGGGCAGCACGCGGGAAATGCGGCGATTGACGATGCGACAAGATCACATGTTTGATGCCATGAACGCATCTTTTGCCTCACTCAACACATCACTCCAAAGTTTCAACCCGGCGGCTCACTATCCATATCAACAACCCGGACCACTACCTCGAATTCCTCCAAGTGATTCTGATGATGAAGAGCACCAACCACCTCCCCAGACTTAGACGATTCCAAGGAAGTCCTCATGCACTTAATTTTATTTTTATCCAATGAGGGCATTGTGTTACTTAAGTTTGGGGGATTTAGTTGTTTAGTTGCATGCATTTTTGTTATTTTTGTTTTCCTATCTAGTTTTGCATAATAGATTAGGCATTTGCATAGTAGTCTAGGATTTTTCATTATTGTCAGTTCCATTATTATCATTAATAAAAAAAATGAGTTAAATATTGTGTTTGTATATGTCCAACGGTGTCGTATTTTCATGTTCTTTGTGGGCCAATGATGAGATTGTGAACAAGTTAACCAATATTGTATTGATTATTAGAACTGTGATACAATTTCTGAAATGAATCGACTCTTGAATTTGTTTGAAACTGTTATAAAAAGGTTAACACTAATAACATCTTTGTTGACCGGTCAGTTCAAATTGATACATAAATAGTTTCTAAAGGATAATGCTAGGGTGAACCAAAAAACGACAAGGATAGGTAGTAAAGGCTTCGATTAGGCAAGAACCTAAGTTTGGGAGAGTATATGTGGGGTATATAAGCTTTGAAAAAAAAAAGTGAAACATGTTGAGTCTTGTGGTGGGTTGAGGAGAAACATTCCCCATAAACACAAGCGTGAGATGGAGCGTAAAATGCACTCACTAACCGTCTATCTAAAAAAAAGGGGAATAATGAAGGGAAAAGAGCAAAAAGCCCCCGTGTAAAAAAAAGAAAAGAAAAAGAAAGTATAAGTATCCTGCATGTACCCTTGAATTTGGTATTGTTTAATTTTAGTTGAGTTGTGCATATCTTTGGAATTTTTAAGTTTGCACTGTACGATTCCTTCTAAGAAGCTGATTATGTATTGAATTTGGGTCCGTATCAGTTATCTTAGATGTTGATCACACACGCACGCTATACCAGTGATAATTGTTCAAGATTTGAGAATTAATACGAAAGTGTGGATTGGTTTTGGTAATTCGTATTGTAAAGTTGCTTGTTTTCTCTAAGGCCGATGGATAATTTAGTTTCTGCGATATTGTTGGATTTTTAGGCATTTAGATTTTATTTATTTCATCTCATTGCATTGCATAGCATGTAGTTTGTTTTGTGCTCGAGGACTAGCACATTTTAAGTTTGGGGGATTTTGATAATTGGATTTTATATACACGAATCAATATTTATTTCAAGTTTAAATTCATAGTTATCTTCGTGTTTTGTGTTCATTTTCACTCGTTTCGTGTTGTTTTATGTATAGGATGGTCATGGATGCAAGAGGTGAAGAATGGCGGAGTTTTGGAGCAAAAGTGGAAAAGCTCATGAAAATGGAAAAATCCGAAGTCAGTAGCCTAGCCCGCTGGGGAGGGCCTTTTTAAGCCAGTACCCCCCACCGGGGCGAGGGTCCCATTTCTTGCAGTCTCCTGTTTGATTTTGATGTCTGCTGGTGCATGGTTTTTGGGACTTTGTGTGACACCCCCAAATCTGGGTACTTCAATTCCACGGGATTTGGTGTTCACTGTACAAATATCATCTAACTATCTACCCATAATAAATGCAAACCATGTAATAAATAGAAATAAAATCTTCCCCTTATGGGGTTACAACATCCGAATAATAAACATCATCCCAGGTTGAACTAACCTTAAACATCAGTGCGAAAATATAAATAATAAGTCTTAAATAACATCATTAACTCAATTCTAACATAAATACATCATCAAATAAAATAACAAGTCTTCATCATTTGCTAACTTTGCCCTTGCCTTTACTAGTGGAAGGTTCATCAGTTCTTTCATTCTTAACTGCAATGTTATTATTAAGCAAGAGTGAGCACTATTGCCCACAAGTATAATAATGAAATAACAATATAATAACATGCGAGTAAATCATAGACATCTGAATAAAAGCTCAACTTTTGAATCAAGAATGAATAACAAGAATCAAAAGAATTCTGAGGGTCATAAGACCTTGAACTATGTCTTAGGTTATCAAGGGTTATACTTGAAACCTTTAACAATCATAAGACTATGGACCTTTCTTCTCGTACTTAGGGGGATCATCCCTTAGTACCATACTGTGCACAATATCTTAACGCTAACGCATAAGTAAATCCCTTTGCAGGGTTGTTCATCTCAGTTTGACATTCGAGTCCGCACCAAAGGAAGTTTGGTTTGGATAATTCAATAAGGGTTCTGAAATTTAGAACGTTCATCAACTAAGGACTAGTTGAATCAATAAAGTTCACTAGTCTAATAAGGTTCAACAATAATGATATTCAATTTGAATAATAATCTCAAGAAGTATACAATAGAACAATTATTGTATAACTGAGTCATGCTTTGAAAAGATAATGAATCTTAATATAACATTTGAACTTGAATAATAGTAAAGATAATTTACTCGAGGTAAATAATAAACTTGAACAATAATGAAAAGTAGGGTTAGGAAACTTGCCTCGTGCGTAGATTACACTTTAACTAAGCACGTTTTTTGAATTAAATCCTACATACCATTCACATTCACAATACCAGTTAATTATAACTTATCTAATCATCATAACTCATTCTCTTGTTTACTTTGATTATGACTATACTTAGTCAATTTATCACATTGTGACATAATTTGTACTTCATGAATAATAAATTAATTATGTATTCAATAATTCAATCCACATGTAATTATGTTATTTACATGTTAAACAACTATTTTATCATCACATTATACTTCTAACATGTTTACATGTTCATTACATTAATTCACTAACACATTGTTAGACTTAAACAATTTAAAAAAATCTCATTCTTGAACTTTTCGGAGAGTGGCTATTTAAGGCAACGCCATCATATGATCTTACATGATCTTCATATTGATGTATCTGCATGATGGGCATGCCATGGCTCGAGTCATGGCGCCATGGCGTAGGTGGCGCGGACTTGATTTCTAGAGTTGAAGCCTTGCATGGCATGAGACTCGAACTTCGATTTCTGGGTTCACGAAGAACACAGAGTTCAGCGAAAAGGACACTAAACAATCTTTAATTTCACTAAATTAACATACCCACATGTTAATAATTCATGTATAAACATAACCCAACATTTATATACTGACATTAATAATTTTAAACACTAAATAACAGATTTAAAGAATGTGATTTCACTAACTTTGATGTTCATGAAGGTTTAGCAAATAAAACATGAAAATTGTCACTACGGATTCGTTATAACATCGAATCCGTTTATTTAAACTTTGGTCTCTTCGTATTAACATGCATAACAACATACGAGTGTAAAATTTAGGGATAATATATGATTAATATATAAAATATCACGTATAAGGCCATAAGGCCATAACCCATACTCTTTAATTTTGTAGAAATTACATACGACATGTTTTCATCAGATTGATGTTATGGTTAAAAAAATATATGATTAAATATGATTTGATAACATCTTAACCCATATATTCACATAAGCCTTATAAATTCTCATCATAAAGACTTTTTAGTACTTGAAAACCATTTGTATAAAAACTTAAATACGTAAAAGTAGAAATTGGGTTTGGGAGAAATTATCCAGAGTATAATCTTGAGGAGATGATTCACAGATGATCCTTTCTCAACACTTGTTAATTATACACTCAAATTTTCTCTCAGACTTCTCAATTTTTCTCTATGTGATGCTTCTTAGACTTAGGAAATAATGAAGAAAGAACAAAAGAAGGCGTCGATATAAGAACTGACGCGTTGTGGTCAGTTATCCTATCATGGGTAACTGATCCCAACTCCCAATAAGGCCTTGTTTGGCTAGAAAGAAAAGGTTTTCAAATCATTTAATTTAATAAAACTTTATCATATAGTTTAAATCATGTCACACCACTTTGCACAATAATTCATATATCTTATTTAATATAAATAAAATATAATAACTTCTCATAAATTCACATAGTCATATATTTAATTTTCTCATTAATAAATAATGTCAAATTATTAACTCTCTAATTAATAATTAAATTAATTAAATAACATCATGCTTAATTAAATAATTCATTTAATTCAACAAGCTCACATAATTACATACTTGAATAATAATTATTCTCCACATTAATTTAATAAATGTAACACATATAATTAAATTAATCTAGCATAATTGCATCAAATAATTATTTAATCCAATAATTAAATCATCGAAAAATATTTATTTAATATTTAATTCAATAAATAGTAAAATTAAATACAAAAATCTCCTTCGTCACACTTTGTTAGGTGCTTGGACTCTATAATAGCATGTTTCGGCTGGAACATAAAGGAGAGCTGATTATTACATAGAATACAACTAATCACACAATACAAGGAGCAGATTACAAGAAAAATTCCAGGATTCAAGTGCGAGCTTTGGAGGAGTAATTTTCAGAAATTATCGTCACGGTTGCAAATCGAGGCTACGTGAAGGGGTTTTCATTATTCTTCTTCTATTTAGTTCTTTATTTGTAATCGAAAGGATGTTTTTAGTATATTATTCAGTTTTTAATTCATTCGTTATGAACTAATTCGCTTATTAGACTTGTGATGGATCTTTGGGCGAAACGATGATTATATAACTTTGATTTCCAATTTAATAATATATTCTCAATTTATCTATATTAATTTGAGCATGAATTTATGAATTGCCTGATCAACAATTCTTTATGGATTTGAATAGAATCGAGAGAGGAGATTCAATTCTAGACGTAGTTAATATAGTATGTGTCATGAATTTTGTCAATAGAGGTTTTTGATTATTGTTAAGGTAGATATATGCTTAACATCATATGTAATCGAATAGAGAACTTAAGCTTAAACCTTATTTAATTGCAGTTCACATAGAGATATAGTGAGTTAGTTGATTTAGGTGTTTAACGGATTTCTATCTTAATTGTGGATTGACGTTAATACGGTATTAGTGCATCGAGAGGTGGCTAGTATTACTTTCATGTTCTTGATTAATAAATTGGGATATTAAATTGAGTTGGAATAAAGGTTTGCAAATCAGAGTGAAGCTTAGGGTGAAATCATAAGTCTAATTCTCCATTAATTGTTTGAAATTTTGGATTTTGATATTAGCGGTTGTTTTTATAGTTTTTAAACCATTGAATTGAATAGTTTAATAGAATTAGGATTAATAGAAAATTGATAATTTTGAAGTTAAAATTCTTGATAATTTGTCCTCGTGGGAACGATACTTTATTCACTACTATATTACTTGTTGACCACGTACACTTGCGTGTTTTACGCGTATTGATTTTGCCCAACAAACGTCCCCAAATTCAGGTACTTGAAACCCGAACTCGGTGCTTTACGATACCATTTCTATGAGCGGAATACTACTAATAATAATAACAATAATATGAATATCAAACTTAATTTACATATGCATCAGAGTCTACTCCCAGGTACGCGACCTTTAAACATTCATTTAAATGATACTTAATAGTTATCATTGTCTTAATAAAGTCATACTATTACATAGAATACCAAAAATCTTATTCTGTTTGCTTTCCTTTTCCTTTGTTTCTGCATGACCCTTCAAGTCGATCACGATTAGTTGAAAACATTTAAATTAAGCAAGGATGAGCATTTGAGTGCCCATCAAGTAATAGCAATTATAAATATATTTAGCTGAAAGAATTAAATTTTATCTTTATACATCACTTCTACAACGATTCAATAGTTGTGAAGTAAACTAAACCGATAATAATAACATAACAACTCTATATCACATTTTTGAAACTACGTATTGACTATAAATATGTATTAGTCGACAGACTATGAACATTATTTTTAGTTTTTGCTAAGGTTTAGCAGAACTTCATCTGCAAACCATCATAACTTATGGGCGTTAGGTTGTACTTCCCATGGGCCCTGTATTGATCAATACTACATACAAGAACGATATTATCGTTCACTCTGTTCGCCATTGGGCGATAAAAGTTTTCCCTTAATCAGGATGTTTATACTTAGTCTAGAATCCGAACCAAAACAATTTGATTGGATACAAAAAGATTTTATCATATTCAACGATATTTCTAAATCTGTGTGTAGCTGGTCAAATATCTTAAATGACTTATATATATATATATATATATATATATATATATATATATATATATATATATATATATATATATATCATGATAATGTGTTTAACTACATAATGATTATCCAAGTGAGGACACTTGTATAACCATATTTCAAATTCAAATTAATGATAATCCAATATATGAGTTATATAATATAATATCATGTTGATAAACAATGATCGGATATAATATATACGATAATAGGGTTAATAATCTAGTACAATAATAATATAAATCTGAATCTTCTTACTCATGTCCATTGCATAAAGGAAATGCAAATGTATGATACTTGCCTGGTCTGCTGCTTACAATACGCAACTTAGATTTATCTTTTATATAGCAACCTATCATTAATAAGATCATTTGATCGATTAGAATAACATACTATAACACATAGCACTGCTTATTGCAGTCATCATATAACCTAAGCACATTGTCACACATGTTTCACAGTCGTTGGATCACAAACAAACACATATACAGACCAATTATACAAGTCCAGATCAATTTCTGAAATATGTCAATCTACCGACGATTTTATCGGGTACTTATCGAGTCTAAGACTCTATCCTATAGTTCAATAGATGCAAATATCAGTCATACGATTTTTCATAGCCTTATAATAATATTTAAATAATTATTATAATTTATCATGAATTTTCAAACACCGGAATCATTATTAAATGATTTAAATATTAAACAATTCTATTATCATTAATATTTAATTAATATTAAACTATTAATGAGTAATTGCAAAATATTAAAGTTATTTATAATAACTCAAAATATTTTTAAAGTATTAATATTACCCTTAAATGATTTTTAAAAGAATTAAAATTATTTTTAAATAAGTATCATTAACATTAAAGTATTAATGTATTGTTTATCAAAATATTAAAAGTCATTAATTATACTTGAAATATTTTTAATTCATTTATATCCTTTTTAAATGATTTTAAAATAATAAAACCATTTTAAAACAATGTATTTAATATAATTATTAAATAAATTTAATATCATTAATATTAAATTAATAATCATTAATATTAAATTATTAATGAAATTATCCTTTAAATATTAAAAGTTATATTTTATAACTTAAAATATCTTTAAACATTTTATTTTCATTTTAAATGATTTTTATAATATTAAAATCATTTTAAAACTAATTTATTTAATATGATTATTAAATAATTCTAATATCATTTATAGTAAATAATTAATGAGATTTTCCTTTAAATATTGAAAGTTATAATTTATAACTTAAAATATTTTTAAAATCTTTATTTTCATTTAAAATGATTTTTCTAATATTAAAATTATTTTAAAACTAATTTATTTAATATAAGTATTAAATAAATCTAATATCATTAATATTAAAATATTAATATTTTTCATGACAAAATATCAAAAGTTATATTTTATAACTTAAAATATTTTTATAATCCTTTAAATTATTTTTATATGATTTTAAATCACTAATTTTATTTTTCATCATTTATTTAATACATTTATTAAATAAATTAAATATCATTAATATTAATTTATTAATGAAATTTCATCACAAAATATTAAAGGTTATAGAAAATAATTTAAAATATTTCCTTATAACATAATATAATTTTAAATGATTTTTCAAGTATTAAAATCATTTTTAAATAATTTATTTAATATTATAATTAAATAAATTAAATACCTTTAATATTCCAAAAATATTAAATATTTATGAAATATAATAAAAATTATTAAAAACTAATTTTCAAATTTTAAAATAATTTTTAAGAATTTATGTTGTATTTTTCATAATTAAAAACTATTTATTACTAATTATTTAATAAAAATAATTATTTTATGCAAGAATCGTCGCTAAAGATCGCTTTTATAGCGACAGAAGCGTCGCTATAGGTGTTCTTCGTGTTCATCTTGAAACCCAGAAATGCATAGTCAGTGATCGAGTAGCCATGTTTGACCAAGTATACCTGTCAGGTTATGAGGTTTCTAGGCATGTTATAACTTTGATCATGCACTACTAATGTAACACTACATGATCCAACAATTAATATGTTCATTTCATAACACAGATAAATGATATAAGGCTTTGAAATCATTGTTAGATTGTTCTTCGTGTTTCTGGGCTGCCCAGAACTATACGGTCATGGCCGATCAACTGTATTGTTAGCCTAATAACTTGTATTCTGTTCGTTTTAAAGGTGTTCTATACATCGGGCTTGGTAGAATAACTAATATATTACATGAATCAGTCACTTATAATGACTAAACATCATCAAGCTACAATATCTAAGGCATTAAAAAAGGTATCGAGTAAATTGTTCGGTTTTTGGGTAACCCGAAAACCCATACGATTTTCATGGTCCTATATTGAAGGTCGATTTTTTCTAGGTTCTGTTCATCACTATGTTGTTATTAAGGTTCAAGTATGTTGTTCTTATGTCCGGTAACGCATATGTAATATTATTTCAATCAGAGAACAAAACGATCACCAGATTTAATCTGGTCAAACCTTGTCATAAACATTGTTCATACACTTTCTGGAAATTCCAGAAAAGTGTCTTAGTGATCAGATGGACTACTTTGACCATCTGTCACTATCGATCTGTTAATTGTTTAAGGAATAAAAAGGTATAAATCTAAAGTTAATATGGCAGGCTACAACATGTATACAACAAAATCATCAAATCACTTAACACATGACAAATACAAGGCTTAGAATATCATGTCAAACGCTGCTAATCACTTTCTGGGTTACCCAGATTTCACTTGGTCATGGTCGGTCAACCGACTTTGACCAAGAATATCTTTCAATCCATACATTATTTGGTCCTTATTAAAGCTTCAGAACAAAGATCTAATGACATAATACAAATATAAAACATAAAACACCCGAAATCATTAACAAACAAAGATTTAAAGGTTCTGACATTTGGTTGTCAGACTCATTTTAAAAATTTTCCAAATTTTCAAAATCATCAAATCCGAGCTTCTAGATGTTATGGATCTAACATCTAGCAACCCAGATCATCATTATATACCACATACAACATGTTTAACACAAAAAACAACATCTAACAACAGATCAATGGATAGATTTTCAAGTTAGGGTTTATACCTTCTATGAACGATTTTGATTTCTAGGCCACTGATTTGGTTATGGTTATTAGTGGGGCTGTTCTTGGGGACTAATATGCCTTAGAATTTCGTGGGTTTAGGTTGAGAGAAAATGATGGAGTGTTGGAACAAAAATAGGCTAACTAATACAATTTCTCTCTATTCCAATCTATTTATAGCACTTATATGCAATGTATATAGATGATATTGCTCGAAAGAATTGGCTGAGTTGTTGATAATTAAGTCATATTTTCAACCTTGGAAGGTCACGAACTAAAGTGTTGGCCAAAAATACAAGTTAGCTTCAATAATGCTCAAAAGGGTATTCTTGTCATTTTGCTTTTGGTTTTAATGGCAAAGTTGTAACATGGCAAACCCTTAGGGTTTGACCCTTGGGGTTTAACCCTAAGGTTTATCACAAAAATTATAGGATTTCTAGTTTAGGGTTTGTAAAATAAAATAAAATTTTTAGTTTCTAAAAATTACAAATTAAGGTTTCATAATTATATTAGGGTTTCTAATTACATTAAACATGATAATTAGGTTTAGGTTTTATTAATCATCATTAAGTATGCCAAATTAGCAATTAAGGTTTATACTTAGCAAATTAGGGTTATATAAATTAGGGTTTCTAATTAGCTATTAAGTTTTCTAACCATTAGGGTTTCCAAATAATAATAATTAATATCTAAATTAACATTAATCATATAACACAATTTCTTACCAACCATAAACTTCGGTTTGAGTTTTAAATTAGGATTAAACCACTTAATACTAGGGTTTTGACACTATACACATAATTTGACCAACATTATCAGTCCACACAGATACGTCAGTACATATTTATAGTACTTAAATAAAATAATAATATAATAAATATAAGTAATCACATAACAAAATTATTAGACAGATTTTAAAGTCTCGCTTGACTTCAAAACTAGGGTTTATAGGTAACATTAGAGTTTTAGAATATCGCATCACCATTCGATTAAATGCGTGCATACATACAATAATTATTTATAAAGATCGAAAAATCAAAATATAATTAATATTATATTATTATTCTCATTCCTTGATCAACATCCAAAATTAGGGTTTGGATTCCATATCCGATTTATCCGCATATACTTAATCTTATTAATTAAGTTAAAATAATTAACTTAATAATCGTGCACAAAATTCATATAATAAAATAATTATTATAATTATTCTAAAATCCTTTCATATATATTTTTAAAATAATATAATTATCATATTTTCCTAGAAAATAAATATTAAAAACATTTTTACTATAAAATTAATTATTATAAGAATATAATTTATAATGATCAATAATTCTAAAATAAAATTATTTAAAATTATTCATGTAATAAATAAAATTTTATTTATCACAAATATACATACACATTACCTAGCACATATTCTCACCTTTAACATAATAAAAAAATTATACGCAAAATTTCTGATTTAATTATATAGAAAAATATTGGGTTATTACAAAGAGCGAGAGAGAGTTCGGATTGGAGGAAAGAGGAGGAGGAAAAGCTTGCTCGTGTACAAACTTTGTCCGACGGAAGAAAATTAAAGGAGAACGGTAATTCGAAACCTAGTCTCTTATAAAATTTCTTTAAGTTTCTATGTTTAAAAACATAACTTAATGAAGATAAGAAGTAGATGATGTTAGGGATGATTTCATATTGTTGAAATCGTAAGAAAATGAAGAAATAAGAAATAGAAGTTTATTTTTTAAATTTCTTAAGGAAGTATAAGATTCTTAATGAATTAGAACGATCCGAGTGGATTATATGAATGAGTAGGTGAAATAAGTAAGGAATGATGTTCTATAACATCAAATTCCAATAAAAAGTGAAATAATAATCCAAAATATCGATTAAAATGAAGAACAAACGAATAACACGAAGAATATGAAGATCGTTGTTGATGGACAAATTTAAAACCATCGTAGGACAATTGTTGTTGATGGAAAAGTTTAAAACCATTGTGTATAAGTTAGATTCGTATTGCTTGGTTAGGAATGGTAGAAACGTTCATCAAGAACGGATTAAAACTTAGCTATAACGAAGTTATGGCGAAAATTTCGTAAAAGACGAACGAGAATTAGAAAGTTAGTAAATAAACCTGAAGGTCTAGGGTTTCATAAGAAAGTAAGAGAACGTAGAAAATGTGAGTCATGGACTGTAGAACGAGCGATTTTTGAATTTGGATGATCGAATTACGGATGAACAAACAAAGAACGTTAAAAGCGTAAAAAATGAACAAAGGGTGAAGATCAAGCCAACTGAATGACACGTTAATGGATTCAAAACGAAGTTCTGTCCGAAGGATATTGAAGTACGTAAGATAAGGAAGAGAATGGCTTTTGAACGACCTCGTTCTGAGTTTTAACGAAGAAGATACAAGATCCTAAAATACGCGTCTCAAACTTGATTCAAGACATAGAAGATTTTCAAGGTTTTGTGCTCGGCATGCAGTCAGCCAATTTGAGCCTTTGGGAGGCTAGTGACCGCAAATGCGAGATCGAGTCATCACCATCGACGAGTGGTGGCACCGAGCATGTGAGAAAGAAAGAGGGCTTCAGTGCATGGCCAAACCGGGGAAGAAGGTGATAGAGAGGCTCAGGCCAACACGAGAGAAAAAGTAGAGAGAAATGCGCAAGAAGACCGGTGTAGGGAAAATGCCAGAGATGAGCTTTTAATTGTTCAGCTTTTGGGGGAAACGTAAGGGAAGATAAAGAACATAATCTCCAACTAATGTAACACTTAAACAAGTGAATTAAACCTTAAATGAAGGTTGAACGGAAAGATTAAATGAGATTAAAAGACAAATAATATAAATGCGGGATACGTAACTGATGTCTAGGGACCGCAGTCGCGATGAATGAACGTGAGGGATTGCTATGGTTGTGATTCCTTAGATGTTGAGTGACGAGGGTAATGAATAACATTTTGATGTTATGTCATGATAGTGAGAGATAAGTGTAAAGCGTATAGACGCTGTGAACGCAATGCTATTGCGATGAATGATCGGTCTTAGCATACAATGATCAGTATGGCTTCGACACTAAGAACGAGTAATGAATATGGGGTTCATGTAATGGATAACGAAAGTATTAATAAGATATGAATTATCAAGAAAGCCGTAATGAATTAACGGTAACAAGATTAATGAAAACCGAATGTGAGTTGATAAGGAATGAATCCTCAGTTATGGCATTTAGTTGCCAGAAAGCCGTAAGGAATAAGAAATTAATTTAACGAACATTAAGTTTAATGGTTCGGATAAGTTACGATAAGTTTAGGTTGTGGTACAATTGTAACCTTTGATGGTTGACATATGGGAGCTGGGCTAAACAATTCCTTCAGAGAGCGAAGGTATATATGAAACTGGCAACCGATCTAACTCACTGTGATGGTGGTGTAGATGAGACAGAACTTGTTTGTTAGTTGTTTGTGGGAAACAACTCAGAGTACAATATGGACTACTAGCAAAGAAGCGATGTGTGATGAGTCCTAAAGAAGTTATAAGAAGAAGATAAGAATGCAAATAATCAAAGATGATGAACGTTTTGAGTAAGACATCTCCGTATGTCATGAAGTCATAAACTGGTATAGGAAGTTAGTCGTGTAAAATTATATTGCAAGAACGTGAACCCTAAGAAATAAAGTTAAGTAAACCAATGCGTAAGTTCAATATATGACTAATTGGTGTTTATGTTTTCTCCTTATGTGTTATATAGGAATTGGAATGAGTAGTTCAGTGTAAGCTGTAGCTGTGCGTAAGGCAAGTTTCCTAACTTCATTCATATTCTAAATGAATGCTAGTTTCTTAAACTTCTCAGATGTTAAACTTGAGAAGTTCTGTCTATGTGCGAATGTGCGATATTTGTACAAGGTGGTAGAACGTATGAGGCCTTGAGCCACAATGTTTACACTTCGGTGTTTCTATGATATGAACTGTTCTGTGATTGAGCTGTTCAATAAAAGTATGTTCTATTTATACATGAATATTATTATTGTTAAGTATGTGCTAATGATTCTAAAGCGCATATGATGTGTATAAAAGGTAGAGGAATGAAAGTATTTCAAAGTAAAAGTGATCGATGTTTTAAGATGATAGGAATCGAGACTATTCCTATTATTCAAGTTGCTTCATAACCTTTGTTCGCTTATCGAAGTTCTAAAGGAACGTTTAAACTCTTGAAGTTATGCGTCAATTGTTATGACTTCTTTGGGTAATTGAATGCTCACACTTGCTTTTAAATGAAAAACATTTTCAGCGAACGAGGTTAGAAGAACTTAAGGATCCCATAAAGATCAAGCTGACGGTATCCAGATGAAGTGTCATTCAGAATGTGAATGAGCGAGAAGATCAAGTGAAGACTTGTAATATAGAAAGATGAAATTGAACTATAGACTAGTTTAACGAACTGTTATGTATCCTTGGTGGCAGATAAAAGTCACTCTTGTAAGATGAAATGAATAATGTATTTATCATTATTTGTAATGAAAAAGGTTATAAGGTTTTTAGTACCTGGGATTTGAGAGTGTATATTGTTATATTTCAGTATATAATGATGTATGTTGAATCAATGATGTACTCGTGACGTACAGAATTTGGGTATAAAGATAGACCGAATTTCGGGGTGTTACATCATCATTATTGAATATAGTTCACCTTCTTATATTTTACGTTCTTCGTTTAACTACTCATTAAACAATATTAAATTCCTAAAGTCATCACTATATAAGCGATTTAGGAAAGGTCTCATCATGTTCATTAAGTAATTACATGTCCCATACTTGTCTTGCAAACCTTTGGGTTCACAATCAACTTGGTCAACAAAATTCCCTTGTTGGCACCACGACGCGACATCCTTTTGTACTAGCGGCGCTGCGGTACCACTTTCCAGTACCCAACTCCCGGTCTCGGCGTTGCGACATGACTTATAGATCTTTGTCTGGCGCTGTGGCACCAGACCTCAGTACCAGATAACTTTGACAGTTTTCTTACATAAACAATTTTCCCGGACTCCTAAATTGTTCATTTTAAGTCAAAATTGGCTCGTTCAAAAGCCATTAGCTTACAAATCACATACTCTACGTGTTCATGCAAGAATTTTCCATTTTTGAATCTGTTAACTCAAAATTCACCTATTAGTTCATTTTACAAAAAATGATAAACTTCCGTGAACGTTCAACGCTCGTTTCTTTGTTCTAAGTCAGAATTCGGTAATTTTTGAGTCCGCAACTCTATAATGCCAAATAAGACTACATTCCATCGAAGACCAACATTTTCGAGCTCAATGTCCAAATTTGACTTCCATTCAGAGAATTTCACGATTTCGACGATTATTATCCAACCTCATCAATTTCGTCATAACTTCGTTACTTGAGATTTTTAAACCATTTCAAATGGATTCAATCCATCATACTAACATCTTAACCCTACATATTTCAATAACTTATACATGATAAGTTCTTACAAGTTCTTCCTTAGTTCATAACTTATATAAGTATAAATGACTTATTCATGACTTATTAAGGCTTAAGTTCTTTGATTAATCATTCCTACTTCTTCTTAGCATACAAGTCCTACCACTACTCAGTTCTCTAACAATTGAATAGAAAGAGAATCATGGTTTAGGATCTTACCCCTGAAGATCACTTAATTAAGCTTTATTCTTATTCTTGCTTCTTGAATTACAAAGTCAAACTTTTCTAGCTTTTTCTCTTTAACCAATAAGTACTTATGATGTTGGACGAAATAAAACAACCAACAAATGAGTTAGGACATCTTCTATTTATAGGAAATCCTAAATGAGGGATTAATAGTTAATAAAGCCATCCATGTGACGCCCCCAAAATTTGGTATACATCATCCATTCTGAGTCACCAGATACATAGTACAAAATTTAAATACAACTTCATTTATACAACTGTTGAACTGTCGTATAGAATACGACCACAGTTAACTGTGAGTTTTAATACAAATGTTTGTAACTCTCATAGTACCTCGACCACAACCTTATGATGATAATTTACATAAACGTATAGTAAAAAACTGTTTTAGAAATAAAAATTTTTGGGAAGTGCTCAAGGAAACCTTCGTACATGGGAGGCCATGCGTCTAGGTTATGATAGATATCATATGTCCACATAAAGAAGATTACTATCATCTTCTTTCCAATGGTGAGTCTTCTCTTGACATATAAATATCTTCATTGTCTCCAAGTGAAAATTAAGTTTAAAATAAACTCCAAGATCATACAGGTAGTGCTCGTAGATATATTCAGCAAGTGGATGTGCACAACCATGTCTTATGAGAACACGAGGTTGTATGTCATTAGACATCTTGTATGATAGTGGCAAAACACCCTTCCAAAGTTGGGTTCGCCTCACCATATTTGATTCACCAAATATAACTACTAAATGATGTATAGAATACAACACACTTTTCTATACTGTTTAGGGAGAACCTCCACATCTAGAGACCACCGTTCTATTCCCCTGTTATCCCCACTCGACCCGGCAACACTCTTATTACCTGAAACGAATTGTGAAGCAGAAATGGTGAGCACAACTAGTCCAGTAAAGAATATCATGACTAAAGATAATTAAATTATCAATAGCTTTCATCAATAATAAATAAGAGATTTAGAACATATGACAGATAATAAAACTTTTCAACCATAGTTGCAGCGGAACGAGCAATCCATTAGAAGAGTCAAATAGACCATAAGGTTTATTATCTTCTCTATGTTAAAAGTCCACCAATAATGTTTTATCCGTGTAACATCAATCAACAATTCCCGTCCACGATCATGTGAATAACTCATAATCACAATTGTGAGTTTAAATTCCTCTTCGCACCTAGGATGAAGATAATTTTCATCACCTGAAACATCAAAAATCATGGTTATACCAAATCACAATTCCTGCTCGTAATCATTAAATCATCTTTGCACTACGGCCAAAGATATTCATTATTATCACATCCATGAATTAATATTTCATTCATTTGAGACTCAAATTTCAATAATTAATTCACATCATCTAATCATCCATGCACTATGTGCCAAGGATGTTCTTTAGTATCAGGACCACGAATTATCCATGCACTACGACCAAAGATAATCGTGTTTTCATCAATGGTCCTGATCATGCCATAAAACAATTAATCTTTGTACTACGGCAAAAGAGAATCTATAGCCATAATCATACCAAAAAATGTCCATCAATGCACTACGGGCCAATGAGGACTTTTTCCACATCATTTGTAACATTACGGTTATGATTATCTAGAATAATAATCCTGGTCATAATCATACCAAGTCCATCTATACACCATACAGCCACGAGATGACTTTCAACATAATATAAGCATGAGGTTGATGACAATATTATAAGCATTAGTCAAACTAAATCAAGGATAAATATTAAAGACTTTAAATTTATCCAAACATTATCAATCACTTAATAAAATCATAATCTAATATTGTTAATATTATAACAATATTTTAATCACTCCTTAAACTTATAAACAATTACATTTAATTGTTTACATTTTTCCAAATAATGCATTTAATCATTCTAAATGCCATACTCATAAGATTTTATCACCAATAATCAAATTACTCATCAAAAATCTGCATATACCTTATATAGGATTTTCAAGCCATAAAATCATATTTACCAATTTTTCAACTTCACATAACATATTTAATTTATATGTTCGTAACTAAATCATTTTCATGAAAAATACTAAATCAGTCCCAAAAATTATTCTTTTATGGGATTTAGCATAATATAGTCCCATATTGAACACATATTTTTCTTGACATTTTTAAAATTCATTTACTATTTTTCAAAAATCAATTTCTAATTAATTCCTTAAGAAATTAGCTACCTCACGGTTAACTCCAGAAATTCCCAAATCTTGGCAGGATCTTACACATGTTAACGTGAGCTTCCAGTTTAAATTTCTCAGTCATCCTGAGTTATAGAACTGGATTATAGCATTTTTTCGCGGAAAAACCTAAATATTGAAATGGTCATAACTTGCTCATTTTAAGTCGGAATGAGCTCATTTTTGGACAGGATGTACTTTATACCATATACTTTCATGTTCCAAAAAGGCTAGAATTTTTTGCACAAATTAAGTGGTCGAAATAGCCTTTTTAAAATCGTATAAAGAAATTTTTTCATATTTTGCGCTTTTTTCGTACTTTGCTAAAAATCACCACACAAAAATCTACAACACCTTTTCCCGGTTGATTCCACTTGGATAAGTTACAAAAGTCATAGACCTAACTCTAGAACTTCACCACACTCAAAAATTCGAAATATAATAGGAGATATGGTCAATTGAATTTCATGTTCCATTTTCACCAAAATCTAATTTTTCAACCCTTTGTGATTTCTAAGAAAATTTTATGTTTTCACATAATAACCAACATAACTCATCATAACACTTACTAATACCACATATACCCATGATTTTCATTAGTCCAATGCTTTTATTATGACTTTCATCATAATCCACGTAAACAGATCATTTCCACAATTTAACAAGGAATGAAATACAACGGATCATTCACCATGCATGTGGTAATCCACATAGACAGGTTATTACAACAGAATAATAAAGAATGAAATAACATAAGGATTCACCATGCATGCAATAGAGACTGCACAGACAGGTTATTCCCAACATAATAGTAAAAAGCGGAACCGTGTCTTACAGAAACGATGCATACGATGATATTCACGCAGAATAGTAAAGACGTGACCAAGCCCGGCGTAAAACGCAAAGACTGGATGTTCCAACAGAGTAATAAAAAATGGAATAATAGAAGAATTTTACCAAGTATAGGGTAGCAGCACATCAAAGTTATTCCAATGTAATAATAAAGAATGGAATAATGAAGTTCTCTTCATGAACACAAAAGAAATAATACCCCCTTACGAAAGTATAACAAATAATATCCCTACCTTAGAAAGAAAGTCTTCGGATATAGAAGTAGTGAAGTAGCGGTAACACTTTTCTTCTTTCTCTCTATAGTTTCTCTCTAGAGTTTCAAATTGAATTCGTAAGAAATAATGAAGGAATGATCTTCTATTTATAGAAAAATGGACCGCATAGTAACTAACTCATGAAGCAATCAAGATTGATTTACTTTAATCGACGGTCCATATTTAAAGCAAAATCTTTTAAATAAAATATAATATATTCTATTTATAATCTAATAAATGAATAACTTTATAAAAGATTTTATTATGCAAACACTATGCAGCACTATGCAAACACTATGCAGCACTATACAAACACTATGCATAATAAAATATAATATATTCTAATTATTGTCTAATAAAAGCAGATAACTTTATAAAAGTATTACATTTTATATAAAAATATTTTACTATTAGCCTAATAAAATGAATAACTTTATAAAAGTATTCTGTTTATATAAAAAACTTTTATGTTTTATTACATTAATAATACTAATAAAACAAAACTGAATGACTTATTACATAAGCATCAATAATCAATACTGCAGTGCTACTTACTATACAACCACGCCAGCGTATTCATTGTCTTTTAACACCGGGTGTTTCAACAGATTAACGATAAAACTTCCATAGTTATTTTCATAAAAATATTTTTGTCGTTTTCTCAATCCGACAATAATTCACCACCGTGGGGTCTACGATGATATGCACTGGTAAATGGATATTCCACGATAAAAAGAATATTCCCCACTAATCGAATATTCCCCGACACAACAAATATTTTATATCAACTTGCTTACTTTGCAAAAAAAAATTCACATATTACCCTTAACTTTAAACTTTTATCAATTTAACTATTTACCAAAATAGAAAAATTGAATAATTTTATTTCATAAAATTCGGGGTCTCACAATCACCCCTCCTTATGAAAATTTGCCCTCGAAATTTACATACGTACCTGATATTCGAAGAGATGAGAATACATTGCTTTCTTTTCGGATTGTACCTTCCCAGTTATATCCTCTATATCATGATTTTTCCATTGCTCATCTCCTGTATTTCAGATATCATTCTAGAATATATCTTCAAAACAAAGGTTAATTGACATATCATAATTTGTCGACTTATCAAGTAAACAATTTCGACTTAGGTAAGTCACACACTAGCCAAGTATATAACCTCGTCTCTCCCTCCTAGTTCTAAACTCTTATCTCTCGCCAACAACCATATCCCTAAGCTCTGATACCAACTGTGACGCCCCAAAATTAGGTATACATCAACCATTCTGAGTCGCCAGATACATAGTACAAAATTCAAATACAACTTCATTTATACAACTGTTGAACTGTAGTATAGAATACGACCACAGTTAACTGTGAGTTTTAATACAAATGTATGTAACTCTTATGGTACCTCGACCACAACCTTATAATGATACTTTACATAAAAGTATAGTTAAAAACTGTTTTAGAAATTAAAATCTTTGGGAAGTGCTCAAGGAAACCTTCGTACATGGGAGGCCATGCGTCTAGGTTATGATAGATATCATATATACACAGAATTATCCTTGGTTGACCCAAAAGTCCCCAAAGAAAAACAAGAAGATTACTATCATCTTCTTTCCAATGGTGAGTCTTCTCTTGACATATAAATATCTTCATTGTCTCCAAGTGAAAATTAAGTTTAAAATAAACTCCAAGATCATACAGGTAGTGCTCGTAGATATATTAAGCAAGTGGATGTGCACAACCATGTCTTATGAGAACACGAGGTTGTATGTCATTAGACATCTTGTATGATAGTGGCAAAACACCCTTCCAAAGTTGGGTTCGCCTCACCATATTTGATTCACCAAATATAACTACTAAATGATGTATAGAATACAACACACTTTTCTATCTTTGTTTAGGGAGAACCTCCATGCCTAGAGACCACCGATTTCTATTCCCCGTTATCCCCCTAATTTCGAAGAACACTCTTTATTACGAAACGAATTGTGAAGAAGCGAAATGGTGAGCACAACTAGTCCGAGAAAGAATATCATGACTAAAGATAATTAAATTATCAATAGCTTTCATCGATAATAAATAAGAGATTTAGAACATATATGAGATAATAAAACTTTTCAACCATAGTTGCAATGAACGAAGCAATCCATTAGAAGAGTCAAATAGACCATAAGGTCTATTATCTTCTATGTTAAAAGTCCACCAATAATGTTTTATCAGTGTAACATCAATCACAATTCCGAGTCCACGATCATGTGAATAACTTCATAATCACAATTGTGATTTTAAATTCCTCTTCGCATTTTAGGATGAAGATAATTTTCATCACCGAAACATCAAAAATCATGGTTATACCAAATCACAATTCCTGCGTCAGTAATCATTAAATCATCTTTGCACTACGGCCAAAGATATTCATTATTATCACATCCATGAATTAATATTTCATTGCTGAGACTCAGCTCAATAATTAATTCACATCATCTAATCATCCATGCACTACAGGCCAAGGATGTTCTTTAGTATCAGGACCACGAATTATCCATGCACTACGACCAAAGATAATCGTGTTTTCATCAACGGTCCTGATCATGCCATAAAACAATTCATCTTTGTACTACGGCAAAAGAGAATCTATAGCCATAATCATACCAAAAAATGTCCATCAATGCACTACGGGCCAATGAGGACTTTTTCCACATCATTTGTAACATTACGGTTATGATTATACCGAATAATCCCTGGTCATAATCATACCAAGTCCATCTATACACTACAGGCCACAGATGACTTTCAACATAATATAAGCATGAGGTTGATGACAATATTATAAGCATTAGTCAAACTAAATCAAGGATAAATATTAAAGACTTTAAATTTATCCAAACATTATCAATCACTTAATAAAATCATAATCTAATATTGTTAATATTATAACAATATTTTAATCACTCCTTAAACTTATAAACAATTACATTTAATTGTTTACATTTTTCCAAATAATGCATTTAATCATTCTAAATTCCATACTCATAAGATTTTATCACCAATAATCAAATTACTCATCAAAAATCTGCATATACCTTATATAGGATTTTCAAGCCATAAAATCCTATTTACCAATTTTTCAACTTCACATAACATATTTAATTCATATGTTCGTAACTAAATCATTTTCATGAAAAATACTAAATCAGTCCCAAAATTTATTCTTTTCTGGTATTTAGCATAATATAGTCCCATATTGAACATATATTTTTCTTGACATTTTTAAAATTCATTTACTATTTTTCAAAAATCAATTTCTAATTAATTCCTTAAGAAATTAGCTACCTCACGGTTAACTCCAGAAATTCCCAAATCTTGGCAGGACCTTACACATGTTAACGTGAGCTTCTAGTTTAAATTTCATGGTCATCGGAGTTATAGAACTCCGGTTATAGCATTTTTCGTCGAAAAAATCAAAATATTGAAATGGTCACAACTTGCTCATTTTAAGTCGGAATAAGCTCATTTTTGGACAGGAGGTACTTTATACCATATACTTTCATGTTCCAAAAAGGCCAGAATTTTTCTCACAAATTAAGTGGCCTAAACAGCCCTTTTAAAATTGTGGCAGCAACCTTTTTCATATTTTGTAGTTTTTTGTACTTTGCTAAAATCAGTCCACACAAAAATCGACAACACCTTTTCTAGTGATTCCACTTGTATAAGTTACAAAACTCATAGACCTAACTCTAGAACTTGACCACACTCAAAAATTCGAAATATAATAGGAGATATAGTCAATTGAATTTCATGTTCCATTTTCACTAAAATATGATTTTTCAACCCTTTGTGATTTCTAAGAAACATTCATGTTTTCACATAATAACCAACACAACTCATCATAACACATACTAATACCACATATACCCATGATTTTCATTAATCCAATGCTTTTATTATGACTTTCATCATAATCCACGTAAACAAATCATTTCCATAATTTAACAAGGAATGAAATACAACGGATCGTTCACCATGCATGTGGTAATCCATATAGACAGGTTATTCCAACATAATAATAAAGAATGAAATAACATAAGGATTCACCATGCATGCAATAGAGACCGCACAGACAGGTTATTCCCAACATAATAGTAAAGACGGAACCAGGTCCGGCGTAAAACGTACAGACATGATATTCCAGCAGAATAGTAAAGATGGAACCAGGTCCTGCGTAAAACGCACAGACATGATATTCTAGCAAAATATTAAAGACGGAACCAGGTCCGGCGTAAAACGTACAGACAGGATGTTCCAACAGAGTAATAAAAAATAGAATAACAGAAGAATTTCACCAAGTATAGGGTAAACCGCGTATACAAGTTATTCCAACAGAATAATAAAGAATGGAAGAACAGAAGTTCTCTTCATGAACACAAAAGAAATAATTCCCCTTACGAGTATAACAAATAATATCACCTACCTTAGAAAGAAGAATACTGAATATAGAAGTAGTGAAGTAGCAGAACACTTTTCTTCTTTCTCTCTATAGTTTCTCTCTCTAGAGTTTCAGTGAATTCGTAAGAAATAATGAAGGAATGAGCTTCTATTTATAAAAAAAATAGATTGCATAGTAACTAACTCATGAACGGTCCACATTGATTTACTTTAATCTGACAGTCCATATTTAAAGCAAAGTCTTTTAAATAAAATATAATATATTCTATTTATAATCTAATAAAACGAATAACTTTATAAAAGATTTTACTGTGCAAATACTATGCAGGCACTATGCAAATACTATGCATAATAAAATATAATATATTCTAATTATTGTCTAATAAAACAGATAACTTTATAAAAGTATTACGCTTTTATATAAAAGATTTTACTATTAGCCTAATAAAATGAATAACTTTATAAAAGTATTATGTTTTATATAAAAAGCTTTTTACGTTTTATTACATTAATAATACTAATAAAATAAAAGCGAGTGACTTATTACGTAATCATCAATAATCAATCGCAGTGTGCTCTTTATACAACCACGCCAGTATCGCATTTCTTTAACACCGGGTGTTTCAATAGTTAACGGTAAAACTTTCGCCGTTATTTTCATAAAAATATTTTTGTCGTTTTCTCAATCAAACAATAATTTCATTAATAGGGTCCACCAATGATTGTACCTGGTCGCATCTGGATATTCCCCAACAAAAAGAATATTCCCGACACACAACGAATATTTTATATCAACTTGCTTACTTTGCAAAAAAAAAAATCACATATTACCCTTAACTTTAACTTTTATCAATTTAACTATTTACCAAAATAGAAAAATTGAATACTTTTATTTCATAAAATTCGGGGTCTCACAATCACCCCTCCTTATGAAATTTCGCCCTCGAAATTTACGTACGTACCTGATATTCAAAGAGATGAGAATACCTTGCTTTCTTTTCGGATTGTACCTTCCCGGTTATATCCTCTGTATCATGATTTTTCCATTGCTCATCTCCTGTATTTCAGATATCATTCTAGAATATATCTTCAAAACAAAGGTTAATTGACATATCAGAATTTGTCAACTTATCAAGTAAACAATTTGACTTAGGTAAGTCACACACTTTGTGAAGTATATAACCTCGTCTCTCCCTCGCTAGTTCTAGACTCTTATCTCCACCAAATGACCATATCCCTAAGCTCGATACCAATCGTGTGGCCCCAAAATTAGGTATACATCACCCATTCGAGTAGCGGATACATAGTAAAAATTCAAATACAACTTCATTTATCTAATTGTTGAAGCGTCAGTATAGAATCGACTACGATTAATCGTGAGTTTTAATACAAATGTATGTAACTCTTATGATACCTCGACAGATAACTCCAAGTGAAAATTAAGTTTCAAATAAACTTCAAGATCATACAGGTAATGCTCGTAGATATATTCAGCAAGTGGATGTGCACAACCATGTCTTATGAGAACACGAGGTTGTATGTCATTAGACATCTTGTATGATAGTGGCAAAACACCCTTCCAAAGTTGGGTTCGCCTCACCATATTTGATTCACCAAATATAACTACTAAATGATGTATAGAATACAACACACTTTTCTATACTGTTTAGGGAGAACCTCCACAGCTAGAGACCACCGTTCTATTCCCCTGTTATCCCCACTCGACCTGGAAACACTCTTATTACCTGAAAGGAATTGTGAAGTAGAAAGGGTGAGCACAACTAGCCCAGTAAAGAATATCATGACTAAAGATAATTAAATTATCAATAACTTTCATCAATAATAAATCAGATGTGACGCCCCCAAAATAGGTATACATCACCCATCTTGAGTCGCCAAATACATGGTAAAACATTCAAATACAACTTAATTATACAACAGTCGTGTAAAATACGACTAAACATATACTGTGAGTTTTAATACAAATATTGTCATCTAGACAATATACAAACTCAATGGGGTCCTCATTACATTTATTATTACACTATTTCATAGAATAGTGAGGACTACTAATGCTATCATCTGGACCGTTACTCCGTTCCCCGACTAGTCCCTGCTACGTTCTCATTTTCGGAAGAGAACAATGAAAGCAAAAGGGTGAGCTCAACTAGCCCAGTAAGAAATATTATGACTAAGATAATGCAGAATAAATTATCATTAGCCTTCAACAGTGTTAAACTGATAAAATATAATAAACATCAAGTTTAACTGCAGCGGAACAAGCAACCCATTAGAAGAGTCAAGTAGAGAATAAAATCTACTATCTTCTATGATTTAAAAGGTTTTTCATGACTTTTATCGGCGAGACTCAAACAATAAATAATCCACATCATCGAATCACCCCTGACTGCGGCCGAGGATATTCTTTAGTATCACGACCATAAATTATCCATGCACTACAGCCAAGGACATTCGTGTATTCATTAATGGTCATGATCATGCCAACAACTATCCATTAATGCACTACGGGCCAATGAGGACTTTTACCACATCATTTGTAACATTATGGTCATGATTACACCGAATAATCCCTGGTCATAATCATACCAAGTTCATCTATGCACTACTGCCATGAGATGACTTTCAAAAAAATATAAACATGAGGATGATGGCAATGATATAAGAATTCAATAAAACAAGTTCAAGAATTAAGTTATTCAGGAACTAATAACGTCCAAATTGTCAACATGATAATGCTTTGTAGAGTAAAATTCAAGAATACTCAGAAGAATATTTCCATGAAAAGTACTGGATGAAGCGTAAATATCAAGGATATTCCACTAATTTCATGGAGTATAGAAGTCAAAACTTTAACCAACTGAGTATAATAACGAATGGAATAACAAAAGAAATCACCATGCATGCGGTGCCGCGCCAGACGAGTTATTCAAGCGAGAATAATAAGTAATGGAACCGGTCAAAGAAAATTTGCATGAAGCGGGATGTTCCAATGAAGAATATCTGAGCGGAACCAAAGTTAGGCGTAAAAGCATACAGACATGATATTCCAACGGAAAAATAATAAAAAGCGGAACCCGATTCAGGCGTAAAAACGCCTTGAATAGGATATTCAGCGAGAATAAAAATAAAAGGCGGAATAATAGAAGAATGTCACTAAGTATAGGGTAGTCGCGATATCTTTGAATTTGTGGGTCTATAATATTATTTGTGAATAATTAATTATTAATTATTATGATAAAGAAAATATTTATTGTGGATATAGATGGAGAAATTTTTAATGTGACAACTATTGAAAATTAATATTTTATCTTTTACGATAAAATAATTCATTTAAATATATTATTTTAATAATATATTAGCAGTAATATTTTTACAATTAATGTAGGATATATGAGTATATGAGGAGGAAGAGTATTTTTGTGGCATTAAATATTTAACATATGTTTTGGGTGTCGGTGGACACAATTCTTGACCAAAATTGATTATAGTATCGTAAAATCGCTCGTTTGTTGATTTGGTCAATTTACATTTGGAATTTGGAATACTTTTCTCCTGAAAAGTTGTAGAGAATGAAATTTCCCATGGAAAATCGCGAGTTTCGAATTTTTCTGATAAACGGGCTATTTTCTATGAATTATTGAAGTTTCAGAAAATAAAATGTTTTTTTATTAAATTATATGGTGGGACCCACTTTGGTTGGTGTTAATAACATGTGGGCTGCTATATTTTTTCAAAATTGGCATGCTTGGATGGCTGGTCTTGGATGGTTGGTGTGTAGAAAAGAAAAATAATATTTTATTATTTTAGTCTCCTTTATGCGTCTAGCATTTTCCTATAAATAGAAGCTTAAGTTAGAATTGAAAATCACACCGTAAGCTGAAGTTTCTCTCTATTTATCTCTCTATATTATCAAGTGTATTCTTGTATCTTGAGTGTTGCTATCTACGGTGCAAGTTCGATTCGTTATTCAAATCGGAAATCTTTGCTCTTTTGAGGTAAAGGGATTTTAAGGGTTGTGATGTTTTCATGTTTCATAACTTTTCAGACCTTTAAAAATTCTGGAAAAATTTGAAATGATAATTTGATGAGTTTTATTGATTGTGTCCAAAAATGGTGATTTTTGGATGTATAGATTATGAGTTATGAATTTTATGGGAAAAGACTATTTTAAAAGAAAACCCTTATAACTCATTGTGGTTAACTCCAAAATTGATGAAATTTTTATTGGGAGTACATATATATAACATGGGTATATTCTATAAATTTCAGAATATTTGGATAAAAGTACAATTTATGATAAATGTTTTAATATTCGGCGGTTTTGGCCATATGAAAAATAGTAAATGAATTTTAAAAATTCTGAGAAAAATATATGTTCAATATGAGACTATATTCTGCTAAATCTCAGAAAAGAAATATTTTTGGAACTGATTTGTTATTTTTCATGAAAATGGACTAGTTATGAGTAAATGAATTAAATATGTTATGTGAGGTAAGAAAATTAGAAAATAGGATTTTATGGCTTGAGAATCCTACATGAGGTATATCTGATTTTTGATGAGGATTTTGGTTATTGGTGATGAAATCTTATGAGTTTGGCATTTTAGAATGATTAAATGCATTATTTAGTAAAGTGTAAACAATTAAAATAAATTGTTTATAAGCTTAAAAAATATTATTCTTTCAATATCATTATCTTAGAAATATTGGTATGGATTTTATTATGGAATTTCTACCTTTTGAGTCGGGTTTACTTATTCATGAGATACTATTCACGAGTTACTATTCATGAGTTACTATTCACGAAGTTACTATTCATGAGTTCTTATTCATGACAAAATTGGTTTCTTTTTCTAACTAAATTATAGTTGATTTATGAATATTACTACGGAGATTAAAACTATATATTGATTATATTGATTTTATTATCATATATAACATTTTTATAACCTTGATGTTGAAATTCTCTTTCCTTTGGAGTGTAAAGATGGATAGATTATTAGTATGATCATGACTAGGGTTCTCTTTGGCGATGGTGAAAAGTTGAATTGTATTTGGTATGATCATGACCATTGAATTTATAATTGAATATCTTTAGCTTAAGTGCAAAGGTGAATTAATCAACATGGTTATAATTATTGTTTATATAAATTCTGAAATGATTATATATTTCTTTGAGATATTAATATATTTGGCCTGTAATGCAAAGATGACTTGTTGTTGAATATCTTTGGCATGTAGTGCAAAGATGAAACTGTTGATGAATATCTTTGGCTGTGTAGTACAAAGATGAAGCTGTTGATGAATATCTTTGGCCCGTAGTAGTGCAAAGATGAATTTATTAGTTTGATTATGAACATGAACTGTGATTTGGTATAACCATGATCTTTGATGTTTCAGGCGATGAAAATTATCTTTGTCCTGGATGAGAAAAGGAATTTAGAACAACAATTACAATTATGAGTTATTCATATGATTGTGGACAGGAATTGTTGATTGATGTTACAGGAATAAAACATTGTTGGTGGACTTTTAACATGAAGAAGATAATAGACTTTATAGTCTATTTGACTCTTCTAATGGATTGCTCATTCCGCTGCAACTATGGTTGAAAAGTTTTATCATCTACCATATGTTCTAAATCTCTGATTTATTACTGATGAAGACTATTGATAATTTATTTATCTTTAGTCATAATATTCTTTACTGAGCTAGTTGTGCTCACCCTTTTGCTTTACAATTCCTTTCAGGTAATAAGAGTGTAGTAAATTTGGAATCGGCGGGGAAGTAATGAGGGAAATAAAGCGGTGGTCATCGTTTAGTAGTTATATTTGGTGAATCTAATAGGGTGAGGCGAACCCAACGTTGGAAGGGTGTTTTGTCACTATCATACAAGATGTCTCATGACATACAACCACGTATCATCATAAGACGAGGATGTGCTCATCCACTTGCGAGTATATATCTCAGCACTACCTATATAATCTTGGTGTTTGTTTGAAGTATAATTCTCAATTTGAGATAGTGGAGATAATGATAAATCAAGAGAAGACTCACCATTGGGAAGAATATGATAGTAATCTTCTCGTTTTTTCTTGGGGTCTATTAGGTCAACCAAGGATAATTCTCCGGACATATGATATCTATCATAACCTAGACGCATGGCCTCCCATATACGAAGGTTTCTTGAGCATTTCCCAAAGATTTTAGTTTCTAAAAGCAGTCTTTGACTATACCTTTATGTAAGGTGTCTTTGTGAGGTGTTGTCCACGGTTGGGACATGTGTCACATTTGGTATATATTTGTATCCAAACTCACGGTATATGTGTTGTTGTATTTTGCACGACAATTGTTGTAATAAAGTTATAGTTGTATTACATACCATGTATTTGGCGACTCGAGAATGGGTTGGATTGAATGGACCTATTTTGGGGTCGTTACATTTTGTATCGAGCTATAAGTAAAGAGCCCAGAGCCCTTCTTTGGTGACTTCTATTGATGGGGATGCTGCTCGAAGCCGGACTCTCCGTGGGGGGACGATTCTCATGGCAAGTGATAGGTACCAATGTAAGGTGCTGTGGTTGAAGCACCATGAGAGTTACATTTGGTATTAGAGCTTAGGGATATGATCTCTGGCGGAGATCAGGGAATAGGACTAGGAGGGGAGAGATGAGTAAATCTTTCGCTAGTGTGTCCTACCTAAGCTTAAATTGTTGGTTGGTCATAATATATGGATATTATGTGATATGTTAATTTGTTCAATTAACCCTTGTTTTGAAGCGGTATTCTAGAATGATATCTGAAATACAGGAGATGAGCAATGGAGAAATCATGAGGACAGGAAAGATGGACTCTACGAAAAGAAAGAAAGGTATTCTCAACTCTTTGAAATACTGCAGTGCACGTAAATTTTCGGGGATGAAATTTCATAAGGAGGGAGATTGTAAGACCGAATATTATGAAATAAAATTATTCAATTTTCTTATAATTATTATTAGATAAATGTTAAAATTGATAAAAGTTTAAAGTTATGGGTGAAATATGCAAATTTTACAAAAACACACAAGAGGCTATAAAATATTCATTATTGTTTAGGAGAATATTCGTTTGGTCGTGGAATATTCTTTTTGTATCGAGGGGAATATCAAATGATGATTTACTTGATCATTTGTGGGCCCCATAATGTAATAAGCGCCGAATGAAGAAAATGACAAAATTAAGTTTTTATAAATAACGTAGCGTAATAATTCTGCATCAATTAACTTGTTGGAATACGGTTGGTAAAATAAAGTAATAATGTCTGTTGTTGTTACAAGAGCACACAAAGATTACAGAAGATTTTTGAATTATTGATTCTTACGTGAGAAGGCACTACTCAATAATTGTTACGGTAATTCTTTATTCAATATTTTATTTTATTGATTCAATAATTTCTTTACCGATATTATATATTATTATTGTTTCAATAATTGTCCTTTTGACAAGATTTTCTATTATCGGATCAATAATTCAAATTATTTGAATAATATTATCGAGATAACATTATTGGCAATGTCTAGAAAGTTACATCTAAGGAGAGGTTTGGTCACCTAATTGCCTTGTATGAGGAGAAATCCTTATTGGAAAGCCCCCTATCCTGGGAGCGGCCGGTTGTCGAGATCTTTGTGGGTGCATAATATTATTTGTGAATAATTAATTATTAATTATTATGATAAAAAAATATTTATTGTGGATATAGATGGAGAAATTTTTTAATGTGACAACTATTGAAAATTAATATTTTATCTTTTTTGATAAAATAATTCATTTAAATATATTATTTTAATAATATATTAATTGGTAATATTTTTACAATGAATGTAGGATATATGAGTATATGAGGAGGAAGAGTATTTTTGTGGCATTAAATATTTAACATATGTTTTGGTGTTGGTGGACACAATTCTTGACCAAAATTGATTATAGGATCGTAAAATCGCTCGTTTGTTGATTTTGGTCAATTTCATTTGGAATTTGGAAAACTTTTTTTCGCAAAGTTGTAGAGAATGGAATTTCCCATGGAAAGCCATGAGTTTCAATTTTTTCGATAAGCAGGCTATTTTCTATGAATTATTAAAGTTTCGAGAAAATAAAATGTTTTTATTAAATTATATGGTGGGACCCACTTTGGTTGGTGTTAATAACATGTGTGGGTGCTATATTTTTCAAAATTGGCATGCTTGGATGGTTTGGTGTAGAAAAGAAAAATAATATTTTATTATTTTAGTCTCCTTTAGCGTTTAGCATTTTCCTATAAATAGAAGCTTAAGTTAGAATTGAAAATCACACCGTAAACCCAAGTTTCTCTCTATTTCTCTCTCTATATTATCAAGTGTATTCTTGTATCTTTAGTGTTGCTATACGGTGCAAGTTAGTTCGGTAATTATTCCAAATGTAAATCTTGCTCTTTTGAGGTAAGGGATTTTAAGGGTTGTGATGTTTTTCATGTTTCGTAACTTTTCAGAACTTTAAAAATTCTGGAAATATTTGAAATGATAAATTGATGAGTTTTATTGATTATGTACAAAAATGGCAATTTTTGGATGTATAGATTATGAGTTATGAATTTTATGGGAAAAGACTATTTTAAAAGAAAACCCTTATAACTCCTTGTGGTTAACTCCAAAATTGATGAAATTTTTATTGGGAGTACATATATATAACATGGGTATATTCTATAAATTTCAGAATTTTTGGATAAAAGTACAATTTATGATAAATGTTTTAATATTCAAGCGGTTTTGGCCATATGAAAAATAGTAAATGAATTTTAAAATTTCGAGAAAAATATATGTTCAATATGAGACTATATTCGCTAAATCTCGAGAAAAAGATATATTTTGGAACCGATTTGTTATTTTTCATGAAAATGGACTAGTTATGAGTAAATGAATTAAATATGTTATGTGAGGTAAGAAAATTAGAAAATAGGATTTTATGGCTTGAGAATCCTACATGAGGTATATCTTGATTTTTGATGAGGATTTTGGTTATTGGTGATGAAATCTTATGAGTTTGGCATTTTAGAATGATTAAATGCATTATTTAGTAAAGTGTAAACAATTAAAATAAATTGTTTATAAGCTTAAAAAAATATTATTCTTTCAATATTATTATACCAAAATATTGGTATGGATTTTATTGTGAAATTTCTACCTTTTTGAGTCGGGTTTACTATTCATGAGATACTATTCACGAGTTACTATTCATGAGTTACTATTCACGAAGTTACTATTCATGAGTTACTATTCATGACAAAATTGGTTTCTTTTTCTAACTAAATTATAGTTTATTTATGAATATTACTCTGGAGATTAAAACTATATATTGATTATATTGATTTTATTATCATATATAACATTTTTATAACCTTGATGTTGAAATTCTCTTTCCTTTGGAGTGTAAAGATGGATAGATTATTGGTATGATCATGACTAGGGTTCTCTTTGGCCGGTGAGTGAAAAGTTGAATTGTGATTTGGTATGATCATGACCATTGAATTTATAATTGAATATCTTTAGCTTAAGTGCAAAAGGTGAATTAATCAACATGGTTATAATTATTGTTTATATAAATTCGAAATGATTATATATTTCTTTGAGATATTAATATATTTGGCTGTAATGCAAAGATGACTTGTTGTTGAATATCTTTGGCATGTAGTGCAAAGATGAATCTGTTGATGAATATCTTTGGCACGTAGTACAAAGATGAATCTGTTGATGAATATCTTTGGCCGTAGTGCAAAGATGAATTTATTAGTTTGATTATGAACATGAAGCGTGATTTGGTATAACCATGATCTTTGATGTTTCAAAGTGATGAAAATTATCTTTGTCTGGATGAGAAAAGGAATTTAGAACAACAATTACAATTATGAGTTATTCATATGATTGTGGATGTGAGGAATTGTTGATTGATGTTACGAGAATAAAACATTGTTGGTGGACTTTTAACATGAAGAAGATAATAGACTTTATAGTCTATTTGACTCTTCTAATGGATTGCTCATTCCATTGCAACTATGGTTGAAAAGTTTTATCATCTACCATATGTTCTAAATCTACGATTTATTCTTGATGAAGACTATTGATGATTTATTTATCTTTAGTCATAATATTCTTTATTGAGCTAGTTGTGCTCACCCTTTTGCTTTACAATTCCTTTCAAGTAATAAGAGTGTGTTTGGGTCGGCGAAAGTGGGAGGGGAATAGAGCGGTGGTCATCGTTTAGTAGTTATATTTGGTGAATCTAATAGGGTGAAAGCGAACCCAACGTTGGAAGGGTGTTTTGTCACTATCATACAAGATGTCTAATGACATACAACCACGTATCATCATAAGGCGAGGATGTGCTCATCCACTCTTGCGAGTATATATACTGAGCACTACCTATATAATCTTGGTGTTTGTTTGAAGTATAATTCTCAATTTGAGATAGTGGAGATAATGATAAATCAAGAGAAGACTCACCATTGGGAAGAATATGATAGTAATCTTCTCGCTTTTCTTTCGGGGGGTCTATTAGGTCAACCAAGGATAATTCTCTGGACATATGATATCTATCATAACCTAGACGCATGGCCTCCCATCACGAAGGTTTCTTGAGCATTTCCCAAAGATTTGAGTTTCTAAAAAATCTTTTTTGACTATACCTTTATGTAAGGTGTCAACTTTGTGAGGTGTTGTCCACGGTTGGGACATGTGTCACATTTGGTATATATTTGTATCCAAACTCACGATATATGTGTTGTTGTATTTTGCACGACAATTATTGTAATAAAGTTGTAGTTGTATTTTGTACCATGTATTTGGCGACTCATAATGGGTTGGATTGAATGGACCTATTTTGGGGTCGTTACACTTACAACCTCCCCTTCTTATGAAATTTCGCCCTCGAAATTAGGGTACGTACCTGGTATGTCGAAGAGGTAAGGATACCTTGATTTCATTTCAGATTCTAACTCCCAAGTCATTTCCTCAACATCGTGGTTTCTCCACAAAACTTTGACTTGAGGTATAACCTTGGAGCATAAAATATGTTCCTTCTTATCTACGATTCTAACAGGAACCTCTTCATACGTTAAATCTTCCGCTATTTCGTCTGGTTCTAACTCAATAATGTGGTTCGGGTCTTTCACATATTTACGTAACATGGATATGTGAAAAAAGTTATGAACACGAGACATACTTGGCGGTAAAGCGAGTCTATAGGCCACAGTTCCTACTCGATCGAGGATTAAAAATGGGCCGATGAATCGAGGATTGAGTTTTCCTTTCTTTCCAAATCTTGTAACTCCTTTCCATGGAGCAACACGTAACAACACATGATCTCCTATATCGAATTCCACGTCTTTTCGATGAAGATCAGCATAACTCTTTTGTCGATCTTGTGAGGTTTTTATACGTTGTCGGATCGTTTGAATCTTTTCTGTAGTCATACATACCAACTCCGGTCCTAACAACGTTGCTTCTCCCACCTCATCCCAACATACTAGAGAACGACACTTTCTTCCATACAACGCCTCAAATGGAGCCATGCCAATACTTGTTTGATAACTGTTGTTGTAGGAAAACTCCACCAATGGTAAGAACTTATCCCAACTTCCCTTGAACTTAAGGACACAGAGTCTTAATAAATCTTCAAGAGTTTGAATAGTCCTATCTGACTGTCCATCCGTCTGAGGATGATATGCCGAGCTAAATCATAAATTTGTGCCCATAGCTTTTTGCAAACTAACCCAAAATCGTGAAGTGAATCTTGGGTCTCGATAAAAAACTATGGATACTGGCATACCATGCAATCTTACAATCTCGTTTATATCGTCATTTGAGCAAGACGTTCAAGTGTATAAGTTTCTCGTATTAGTAAGAAATGAGCGGACTTGGTCAATCTATCAACAATGACCCAAATCGCATCTATACCTTGAGAAACCTTAGGAAGGCCAGAATCTAAATCCATGATAATGTGCTCCCACTTCCATTACGGAATTTCAAGTGGTTACAATGGACCTTTTGGTACTTGATGCTCCACTTTAACTCGTTGACAAGTTAGACACCTTGAGATAAACAAATGCTATATCTCTCTCTTCATATTGCTCCACCAAAATGTATGATTTAATATCATGATACATTTTGGTACCCCCAGGATGGATTGAAAACGGTGTGTTGTGCGCCTCCATCATGATTTTATACTTTAAATTAAGGTTGTTAGGAACATAAAGTCTGGAGTTAACTCGGAGTATTCCTTCTTCATCGATTCTTGCTTCCGACATAACACCTTCTTGCACTTTCTTCCTCATACGCATCAGCTCCAGGTCTGTAGCTTGAGCAGCTTTAACTTTATCAATTAAAGTCAGTTCTACTCGTATATTCATCATCATCACATGGGTCCCTGGAGTCTTTAACTCTATCTCCATCCTTTGTAAGTCACACAAAATGGGCCTTCGTGTTGACAATATCGTACTCGTACTTGAATATGATCTTCTACTCAATGCGTCAGCTACCACGTTCGCTTTTCCAGGATGGTATTGGATGGTATGATCATAATCTTTCAACAGTTCAAGCCAACGTCGTTGTCTCATGTTGAGTTCCATTTAAGTGAAGAAATATTTGAGGCTTTTATGATCCGTAAAGATCTCCACCTTCTCCCCATACAAGTAATGCCTCCAAATTTTAAGTGCGAAGACAACAACTGCTAACTATAGGTCATGAGTAGGATAATTCCTCTCATATTCTTTGAGTTGTCTTGAGGCATAGGCTATGACTTTCCCATGTTGTATGAGAACACATCCCAACCCTTTGCCCGAAGCATCACTGTAGATGACAAATCCCTCCGAGCTAGATGGTATTGTCAGAACAGGTGTTGAAATGAGTCTCCTCTTGAGTTCTTGAAAACTCTTCTCACATTCTTCGCTCTAACCGAACTTTGTATCTTTCCGAGTCAGCTGAGTTAATGGAGTAGCTATTCATGAAAATCCTTCCATGAATCTCCGATAATAACCAGCTAAGCCGAGAAAGCTACGTACTTCGGTCACTGATTTAGGTTGCTCCCAGCTTTAAATTGCTTCAATCTTTGCCAGGTCAACAGATATTCCATGACTTGATACTATGTGCCCAAGGAATGCTACTTCCTCAAGCCAGAACTCACATTTCTTCAACTTGGCATAAAGCTTGTATTCACGAAGCTTTTAGAGTGTCAGCCTCAAGTGTTGCTCATGATCTTCACGACTTTTGGAATAAATAAGGATGTCATCAATAAAGACGACCACAAAGTGATCCAAATATTCCTTGAATACTCGGTTCATCATATCCATGAAGGCAGCAGGAGAATTAGTCAATTCAAAGGACATGACTAGGAATTCATAATGCCCGTACGGAGTTCTGAAAGCCGTCTTTGGAATGTCATTTGTTCTAATCTTCAATTGGTGATATCCAAAACGAAGATCAATCTTTGAAAAGAATTTGGCTCCTTGCAACTGGTCAAATAGGTCATCAATACGTGGTAATGGGTACCTATTTTTGATGGTGACATGATTCAACTCTCGATAATCAATACAAAGTCTCATACTCCCATCTTTCTTCTTCACGAATAGAATAGGAGCACCCCAAGGAGAAGTACTAGGACGAATAAAGCCAATGTCTAACAATTCATGCAGTTGGGTCTTTAACTCCTAAAGTTTAATAGAGCCATTCGATATGGGGCTTTGAAATGGGTTTTGTCTGGGGTTCAATGTCGATACAAAATTCAATTTCACGCCTGGGGTAGGCAGGAAGTTCTTGAGGGGAATACATCGTGGAATTTATTAACAATAGAAATATCATTCAAAAGCGGCGTATTTTTGTTTAGATCCGTGACATGAGCTAAAAAGCTTGACATCCATTTTTAATAAAGCGAATAGCTTTATGGCTTGAGATGATTGTGATTGATTTTAATGGTTTGGTCGCTTGAATTCGCATAATAGGTTGATTAGGAATATGAAAGCTAACAACCTTACGAAAATAATCAATTTTGGCATGATAAGTAGTTAACCAATCAATCCCTAGAATCACGTCAAATGCAAGTATTTTCAATGAAATAAGATCGACAGGTAATATGAGGGTACCGATTTGAACCAAACAAGACTTATAAACAGTGGATGTAATGAAGGTTTCTCCCAATGGAGTTTCCACAGATAAGTAAAAGTCTAATTTCTCCGGAGTCAAATTTAATCGTTGAGTGCAAGTAGGAGAAATAAAAGAATGGATAGAACTAGTATCAAATAAAGTATAGACTTTGTTAGAGTTTATGATAAGCTTACCCGTGATGACCTCATTCGGGTTCCTTGCTTTCTGGGAGGTCACAACAAATGCTCTCCCTTGCACTACCGGCTTTGACTTTTCTAGGACGGCCTTTGCTGCCTCCATCTTAGCTGAACTTGTCTTCGGTGAATGACAAAATCGGGCTAAGTGACATTCTCTTCCACAATTATAACATGCTTTGGACGACATCGCGCAGTTTGGACTTGATAGTTCCCAAAGGGCACAATAGATCTAGAAGGGGGGGTTGAATAGATCCTTTTTATTTCAAAGACTTTTCTGGTTTATATTATTTTGTTCATAATTAACATATGACAAATATAAGAATCTTTTCAAACTGCAGTAGGTATAAGTAAAAGATCCCTTCATTGATATATCCATAATCATACATACATTGTTAAGTAGAGTAAGTTTAGTTATAAGCGAGTTAAAACATATATAGCAGCTTTATAATGCTTATAGTACATAATGTAAATGACATAATGTAAAAGACACTGAGGGTTTTAAGTGGTTCGGAGACTCGAGCTCTAATCCACTCTTCCGCTTTCAACTAGCGTGAGTTCCACTAAGGAAGGCGGCACCTTGAATCACTAAGATTCCTTCAAGGCCAGCAGCCTTAGGACTTCACTAGTTCCCTAGGAACTCTTCAAGCCTAGCAGGCTTGGAACTCCATTTAGTCCCTTCGGACAAGGACCCTTTGGCCCTGTTTTGTTTAGTCCCTCTGGACAAGGACCCCTCAGGCCCTAGCTTTGTTGAGTTGTTTGTTTGTTGTTGTTGGAGTCGGTGCTGAGCTGCTAAGATGCCTTCATGCTCTGAACATCTTCTATCCAAAGCAGCTTTGCTTGATCATCCTTGAAGAGCAATTGAGTGTTGCATGATGCTCAGCTTCTTAGGTTGCTCGACTACTCCGGATGACCCCTTGATGAACTGCCTTGAAGATCATTCTCCTTGGTACTTGATGGCTGCACATGAGAGGCTTCTAAGATGACTGTAAGATCTTCTGTTAGGTACTTTAAAGCTTTCTCATGCTTGACACCAAGATGGCTTTTGTGATCTCCCTTCTTACTACTCGATGCCTTCTCATGATGGACTTGATAAGATGACTGTAGGCTCTTCTCTATTGTACTTAGAGCCTTCCCATGATGGACATCCAGATGGCATGATGCTCTTCTTTCTCTCGGCAGTTCAGAACACTCTTCATGTAGTAGAACTCTCACTTCTACATAGTAGAACTCACACTTCTACTTCTTTCTTGATCTGACTTCTGAGTGTTCTTAGTGGATCGTAGAGTGAGCCTTCGAACTCACTATCACATGGTTTAGATCAGTCCACCTTCTCTCCAAACTTGACAACTCTAGTAACCTTTGATCTTTGAAGCTCTTACTCATTTATACTTCTTCCCAATCCTTCCGTTGGAAAGTAACCGTTGAAGGCTATTCAAATATCTTCACAGATCTCAAGTTGCTTGAGGTAGACTGCTTGATGTGACTTGTCATACTTTTTCTGATGTTGCAGTCTACTATTTCACCTACCTTGTCAGATGTATCACTTTAATATCTTGGGCAGGTCGAAGACTTTATTACCTCTTTCTGATTCCTCGATCAGAGGTTGTCCTATTGCATCGATGCTCTCAATAGGCACTTATCCGAATATTACCCTTCAGATTGAACCTTTGTCAATGCTTCAGTCTTCAGTTATTAGGACTATACGATTCTGATGCACGTCTTCAAGGACCTGATCGTAGTGTCTTGTTGAGTGTTGCTCGTTGACTAGTAGAGTTAACACTACGATCCTGAAGAGTGTTGCTCGGATCAACTCTGTAGAACACCTCTTCATTGTATTGTGCAGTGCTTCAATACTTTTGTTTACTTCGACTGTTCTCAGATACTGATGGACTAATTCCTTACTTTGGTCCCCTTCTGAATATCAAGACACTTCAGATTTGTGGGCGGCCCAAACTTGTTTTTCCTTGTGATCTTCCACTCACTTATCATCAATGAACTGACCCTGCACTTAATCACTTTAGCCTTGCTCTTCAGAAGCTGGCCAGTATCTCGGTTCACCTTCCATCAGTTCCTTCTCTGTTTGGCAAACACTACGATCTTGGTTCCTTCTAAGATCGTTGTCTTCTGTTCACTTGATAGCTACTGCATAAGCTGACTTTCCTTAGTCAGCTTCTGAAGTCTTCTTTTGATCTCCTCGTGGAAGACTTCATCACGAATGGCCTTACACCTCAATCTTAATGCTGATTGGGTTGGTTCTGAGATCTTCTGTTAGCTTACATGCCATTCGTTGAGTGATCTCTGGTTTCCTTGGATGTAGCTTGCAGCTTTAACCAGAGGCTTTGTTTCTTTGGATATTCTGGGAGTGCTCATTTGTTGGGAACCATATATGCTCTATAATTCATCCTTGGCATTGTGATCACTTCTTCTTAGATCGTAGTTCTGCACTGTACGATTCAGCTTCGGCTTGTGCAGACACTACGATCCTGATATCAGATCTTGACACTACAATTTCTGCCTTGTGCTTGTTGACTTCATCTGATCTTGCTTGACTACAATCTCTTCATGTAATCAATAGACTCTACGAACTCAGAGTGTGATCTATGATCCTTGACTTGGCTTTGGCATCGATGATAGACTCGACGACTCGAGTGTAGTCTACGCTTTCTATCTTGGCCCGGCATATGACAGAATTCGGCTCGTGGCGGCAGTTGCCTCTATGATTCGAACATGACTTCAAAGACACTACGATCTCTAAGAAGCTCTACTCGATACACTACGATCCTTCTTCGTTTCCCCTGGTAGTCTACGAACTCCGAGATCTATTATCTTTCATACTCCTATTTTTGCCTCGATAGCTCTCGAGTTAACCTTGACTCACCTAGCAAACTACGACTTCTGGTGCAGTCCTCGACGATCAGACTAGCCTATCTATTACATCATAAGATCAACCTAACAAGCTTGATCTTTCTATATTTATAGTCCTTGTACATCATTTCTTTTTAAGGACTTTACAAAGCTGTTTTGCTTATGTAGGATCAATCCTAACATATTTGATCAATTCATTCTAAGTCCTTGTACATATATTTCTATTATCTAACAAAGGACTTTACAGAATTTCTTAATGCAAACATACTTGCATATTATTCATTCATATACATATATATCATAATCAAATCATATATAAATACGAATAGCATTCTCATGCTTATTCCTGAAAATCTCCCCCTATTTGATTATGACAAAAACAATAAGTGCATATGCATGTTATGAATGAATCTTATATACAGTGAGCAGCTGTATTTCTAAAACAGTTAATCGTGAATGTCATTTATATTGGTATGGTAATTTATACATTAAGATATTCTACATCCTGGATCCAGAACATTCCTAACAGGTTAGAGATGTACCTCCTTGGCTCCATGTGTGTTCCCAGGATGCTTGGTGATCAGCTACTCATCTGATTGTTCTTCTTGCTCTTACTCCCCTTCATTATCCTTCTGATCATGCTCCCCCTCAGACTTTGCAATCTTGTTATCATCATCTTTTGGCTTCCCCTCAGATGATGACTCTTTATCCGCAATTTCTTCTTCTTCTTTGACTTCTTCTCTCCCTTAACCCTCTCGCTCTTCCTTTGGTGCCTTCGCTCCTCTTCTTTCTATGCCTCTTTTTCTCCCCTTTTTGTCATCAATCATTTGAGAGAGCCGCTCCATGTTGGACATAAGTCGCCCATTAGGTAGGAGGAGTTGGCAACTTCAAACTTGAGTTCCTGCTGGCCCAGCTCAAGTTGGACTGTGAAAGTCTGCTTTAGGTCGTCAATCTTGTCAGATAGGGCTTGAATCTGCTCTTCGTTGGTCTTCTAAATTCGTAGAACATCTGCCTTCCGATCTTGTATGGCCTTCTGATAGATGTTATCTCTCTCTTGGAGTTTGAGAGATACATCAACCATAGTAGCTTGAAGATTGTGCTGGAAAGAATCATCTCCTTCTGCTGTCTGCTTCTGTGATTCTTCAGTGAGCATGGATATCTTCTTGCTTAGATCATCAGAACTCTTCAGTAGTTCCTGCTCCAAAGTAGTTCGATTCTTTTGGTTGGCAGCTTCAAGTTGAGCAATGGATTGGACTCTACAATTTTCATCTTTGGAAAGATTTTCAAATGTTTGGATAATCTGAACAATCGTGGAATACCAATTGCTTGCGGAGGATGATGGAGTGTCTGATAGCAATGCTTGATCATAAGGAGGCTTCTGGTTTTGGACTTGAACATCATTAGTAGAGTGAACAGACTCTACGATCAGCTCCTTGGTCATGTTCCTTTTCCCTTGAAAGTCCAATCTACGATCGTAGGGGATGTAGAGATTTTTAGCATGACGATAGACCTTGAAGTGGGGCTGGTCTTTGATTAGTTTGGTAGCAAATTTCTTTACTCTTGAAAGTTTCGAGCCACCGTTCCATGCTTGAAGCGCTTGTAACACCAATGAAGGAGCTTCCATCTTTTTCAGTGTGGGCCTTGAGCCATGACATCCACTGGAAGAACCATTTCTTTGGTGGAGCATCTGTTAGATCATTTGACACTTCTTCTAAGATCCTTCTGTTAAATCTTGCATGGGAGAGTACTGGATAATCTTCTTGTTCGTCTGCTTCCTGAGGTGCAGAACCAGAATCTTCTTCAATCTCTTCTCTCTCGGAGCCTAAACTTTCTTGATCATTTTCAGCAGGGAATTCCTCTAGCTGCATTTCATGTCCAGAGCCTTCTTGATCATCTTCAACAGAGAATTCTTCTTGCTACATTTCATTATCAGAACCTTCTTCAGCAAGTATTTCCTCAGATCCTTCTTCTTCACTGCTGGCTTCATCTTCATCACTTTCTATTGGGGATACAAACTCATCATCACTTAATTCAATGATGGCATTTGATTGGCCACTGTTCCTTTTGGAGGCAAACTGGGCTTGTAGCCTGTAGCTTTTCCTTCTTCGTGGAGGTTCAACTATTGGAGACACAGACTCTTCTTCTTTTTCAGGCTCTGACTCCTCTTGCTCAACAAACATACTTCTTTGGAGTTCAGCACTTACAGGGGCAGATTCTTTTTCCTTGGACTCATCACTTTCTGAGCCATAATGAGGGCTTTCTGAATTTGAGGGGTCATTCTCTTCTTCTTCTTGAATAGCATTGTCAGACCCATTCTCTGGGCTTGTTGGAGCAATTGCATTTGGGGATGCTTGTTGGTTATCTTGATTTTCCTCTTCATCAGCAGATTGACTGCTCTGAGGATTGGCCATGAGGCTTGAGCATTTTTCTTTGTCAGCAGTTGTTGCAATCTTTTCCATCACATCAGCTTCATTTTCATTGCTGGATGTTGTTTGTGGAGACTAAGCCTTGACATCTGTTTTCTTCCCTCCCTCACGACTCTTCGTCCTTTCTTGTGAGATGTCTTTCGCTCGGGAAGTGAGGATGGTTTGTCTTCCATCTTAGCTTTCTTGATAACTGGCCCTTGAAGCAACCTACTACTTCTTCTCTTTGTAGTTTCAGCAGTTATGACTTTTTCTTCTTTGTCCTTGTTCAGGGAGGAGACTCTCCTTGGTGGGGCCTAGGCTTTCTTCACCTCACCAGCTTTCTTCACAACTTTTGATTTCTTCCTGGCTGATGTGATTTCTGCTGCTACAGAGTCATCAGACTCAGAGCTCTCTGCCTCTACTATCTTCCTCTTCTTTGCAGAGGCTCTACTGCTGTTCCCACCTGTCAGCCTTTTGTTCTCCTTAGGGTTCTTCTTCCAGTTCTCAAATAACTGTGGAGACATCACTTTGTGCACATTCAAGGCTTCTCCCTCATCATCCTTGATTTTCCCTCCTAGTTTCTTCTTCAGTATAATACTCAGCATCCTTCCATGAAATACTTTGGTCAGAGGCTTTTCAGTGGATTTCTTCTTCTCAGCCTTTTCCACCCATTTAGAGATTTGATCGAACAAGATAGCTCCAAAGTTAATTTGTTTCTTCAGAACTATAGCTGACATTATCTTCAATTGTTGGTCGATCACTATATCATTTGCAGTGTTTTTGCACAATATGCACTTTCCAACAATTTCAGCTAGGAACTCATATTCTTCAGGAAACTCCTTCTTCTTCATGTCTTTGAAACTAGGGTTCCTTTGGTACCGTGATCAATTCCTTTGCTTGTTCGGTGTTGACATCTTCAAGGTTCTTCAAATTTTAGTTAGGAGAAAACCTAGACATTGATTTAGGTCAGAATATTTCAGCTTGAGTTTGACCTTTAACCTTGGTAGACAGAGTTCCAGAGTTATGGAGACGTTTGAGTAGAACTCTTTAACTAGGTCAATGTACACACGAGTACTTGCCTCAAGGCATTCTAAAAACCCATCTTTCTTCACGAGTTCAAGTATGTCCCTGAATTTCTTCTCAGATTTCTCAAACGATTTGGTTCCGAGCTGAATGTCGGTGATAACTTGCCAGTTCTCCATTTGAATTGTTCTAAGACTGTGGGTGTTTAATTTAGAGAGATTTATGAGAGATGACTATCTGTGATTTGGAAGGCTCTGGAGGGTTAACTGATTTTGCTCTTGAAAAGCTTTCTAGGGTTTTAAAAATGGGAGGGAGAAAGGTTCGATATCTTTTGGTAACTGTTTGCAGATTTGAAATTATCTTTATGGCAGTTCCTTCTAACTCTGCACACTCAATGATGTGTCAACTGTCCATTGGTTGCACGTTGCCCAGTAATGAGCTGTAACTCCCCATAACTTTTCAGTTATCAGAAGAGTGGACGTTTAATTGACGTGGCTTTGACCGTTGACCTTTTGATTCGTAGAGTAGATGAGGCAACTATAGACTCTATGATTTCCTTTGTTGACTCAACTATCAACTTCTGAGATATGCTGCAGTGGATGGCTTTGTCTTTCCCCCTTACTTCGATGCATCATAGCTCAATCACTGATGTATTCGAACTTATCTCCTCAACTTGAATGGCTTAGTAAATATCTCATTTTCCAAGCTCCTTGTGAACTGAAGTACCCTTTGGTAGGACTACGATCGTCGAGTTGTATTCTACGATCGCAGAGGTTGTGCTATGATCGTTGAGGTAGCACTACGATCGTTGAGGTTGCACTGCGATCGTTTAGTTCTTTTCAAACTCGACTTTACGATCGTTGACTGACTTGGTCCTTGAGATGAACTAGATCAAACATTCCTTCTGGGTTCAAGGTAGCTCAAGAAGGGCCAACCTCTTAAAGTGAGTTAAGGGTCAGGTTTGTCCCTGAGGTGCTTTCCAGATGGAATGCTATAGCAGTGATTTGTAATGACATCTCATTCGACCCCTTCTGATTTGGAGATATTCTACCAGCTTTAGACAGCTGCATTGCTGAAATCGTGGTGTCCTCCTGCTTCTTACACTATGATCATATGTTTGATCGTAGGCACTTCACGATTATGGGTTGGGTGGCTAAAGGGTTATCAGTAGTACATTTTGAGACGTTCCTACTGACTATGGATCTTCATTTGGTTCATCAGCCACAAAGTTTTAGGACTCTGTAGCTGGTACAACTTTTCATAGTATATCTCAAAGGTTGATGTTCCTTAATGGATCATTGATCCTCCGTTGTTATTATTTGTCTTTCGAGATAGATGTGATTCCCTCTTCTTCAAGTTCATTTGAAGGCAGCCTTGCATATCTCCTTCTGATTGGAATCTCCATCATCGCTCAGATTTCTTTATATCGTAGAGATGAGTATTTTCAAGACTAATCACTCTACGATTATATGATATCATTACGAACGTAGTCTTCTTTGACAGTTGTGTTTGTGAAGTTCTTCTCTCGCAATAAGTCCCTCTTGAATGATGCTCGATAATCTCCTGTTGTGTACTTCCTTTAGGATTCTTCCCATATAGTATTCTTGACTGTCTTTTGAGCACATTAGACCTTTTCCTTCTTTGGATGAATGGCTTGCTTCCATATACAGATTAGCAGCCATGTGAGCTCCATTCTGGTTAGCTCAAAGGGTCTTCAAGGACAGGGTTGGACAGATAGGAACTCTATCGTAATCATTTCGAATTGTCCTTAGCCTTCTCATTGGTTGAGTCTTCTTCGATCAAGTCTTCGCTTCATCATTCCTTAGTGTGGTCAGACTGACCAAGTACCTGCAGGTTTAAATATATTTCTATTTTTGGTGCCCATAGTTAAATGGGTCCTGCTAGGTTAGTTGTCTAAACCCCTGTTCCTCTTATTTGGATAATCATCATATTTATCACCAACAGTCATATTCATGCATGCAACTATCTTAAGATAATACATTTTGAGATGCATGATGGTGAGTGTGTGTAGGATATGACATTCAGTAACACATTCTTTATCAATGATGGCTTCATCATTTACTGGATTATGTTCACAGTGTTTAAGTGTTCATAGAGTGGGAATCAACTCTGCGATTTATGAGTGTCTAGTTGATTTATGGAGGTGATCAGTTTCTACAAATCAGCAAGATCCTCTTGTAGAACCGATCATACTCTGTGAGTTGTTAAACACTCGAGAACATAGGCTCAGTATACATACATACTAACCCACCAAAGAATGATTACTTCTCATAAAGTTCATTTGGTTCATGATACTCTTATGACCTATTTGATTTTCTTCAAGATGTCATCTTCATTTCTAAAACTTGGTTGAGAGAAAGTTTGTAGTCATTTGAATTTTCCATCTTCGTGCTTTCTCTCTTCACCTTTTTAGGTAGATTATGACTTCTTGACGTAATCATGTTTATAGTTCATAAGATGGTGCAATTGATGTATACAATTATAATGGTGAGGAACCGTACCTTTTCTTTGTCGGTTACTTTAATACTATTTACCTTAGATATCTTTGAGTTCGGTATTGATGTGCATAGCTTTTACTTTTGCTCCTTTCACTTTTGTTGCTCTTGTTGGCCTTTAATCAATCAGTCGTGGTCTTGAAGATATAGATCAAGAGAATCTCAGCATTAAGGTCTTTGACATCTTTGAGCTTACAAAGATAGCACCTAGTTGGTGGTTGGTCACTTATAAGTTTGAGAAGATCTTCTTTTCTCCTCTTGATCAGCATTTTTTAGCATGTATGACTTCTTCATCTTTCAGACGGGTGGATGCTTTATTCTTTGTCATTGATGTCTCTTGAGCTCTCACTCTCTCGTCTGGTCTTCAGACTAAAAGATTGACTGCAGGCTAGGATTGGTCTTGTTGATATTACAATCGAGGATATGGACCAATCTGAGCAGCTTCAGGTGTATACACATTTTTACCTATACACAATATTTCCAACTTGTGAGTTCTTCTGCATATAACAAGTTACTTACTACTAAACTAAGTTTAGAACAATGTTAGCACCTGGGATCAGACTCAAAGCGATTAGCTTTTGAATATAGCATGAGAACCTGCTTTGATACCAATTGTTAGTTCCCAGAGGGCACAATGGATCTAGAAAAGGGGGTTGAATAGATCCTTTTTATTTCAAAGACTTTTCTGGTTTATATTATTTTGTTCATAATTAACATATGACAAACATAAGAATCTTTTCAAGCACAGCGGAATAAGTAAAAGATCCCCTTCATTGATATATCCATAATCATACATACATTGTTCGTAGAGTAAGTTTAGTTGTAAGCAGTTAAAACATACATAGCAGTTATAGCAATTATAGTACATAATGTAAATGACATAATGTAAAAGACACAAGGGGTTTTAAGTGGTTCAGTGACTCAAGCTCCTAATCCACTCTTCTGCTTTCAACTAGCAAGATTTCCACTAAGGAAGGGTAGCACCCTGAATCACTAAGATTCCTTCAAGGCCAGCAGCCTTGGTACTTCACTAGTTCTCTAGGAACTCTTCAAGCCTAGCAGGCTTGAAATGCCATTTAGTCCCTCCGAACAAGGACTCTTTGGCCCTGCTTTGTTTAGTCCCTCTGGACAAGGACCCCTCAGGCCCTGGCTTTGTTGAGTTGTTTGTTTATTGTTGTTGGAGTCGGTGCTGAGCTGCTAAGATGTCTTCATGCTCTGAACATCTTCTATCCAAAGCAGCTTTGCTTGATCATCCTTGAAGAGCAGTTGAGTGTTGCATGATGCTCAGCTTCTTAGGTTGCTCGACTACTCCGGATGACCCCTTGATGAACTGCCTTGAAGATCATTCTCCTTGGTACTTGATTGCTGCATATGAGAGGCTTCTAAGATGACTGTAAACTCTTCTGTTAGGTACTTAGAAGCTTTCTCATGCTTGACACCAAGATGGCTTTTGTGATCTCCCTTCTTACTACTCGATGCCTTCTCATGATGGACTTACTAAGATGATTGTAGGCTCTTCTCTATTGTACTTAGAGCCTTCCCATGATGGACATCCAGATGGCATGATGCTCTCCTTTCTCAAAGTAGATTCAGAACACTCTTCATGTAGTAGAACTCTCACTTCTACATAGTAGAACTCACACTTCTACTTCTTTCTTGATCTGACTTCTGAGTGTTCTTGGTGGATCTTAGAGTGAGCCTTCGGACTCAGTATCACATGGTTTATATCAGTCCACCTTCTCTCCAAACTCGACAACTCCAGCAACCTTTGATCTTTGAAGCTCTTTCTCATTTATACTTCTTCCCAATCCTTTCGTTGGAAAGTAACCATTGAAGGCTATTCAAATATCTTCACAGATCTCAAGTTGTTTGAGGTAGACTGCTTGATGTGACTTGTCATACTTTTTCTGACACTGCAGTCTACTATTTCACATACCCTGTCAGAGGTATCACTTTAATGTCTTGGGTAGGTCAAAGACTTTATTACCTCTTTCTGATTCCTCGATCAGAGGTTGTCCTATTGCATCGATGCTCTCAATAGGCACATGTCCAAGTATTACCCTTCAGATTGAACTTTTGCCAATGCTTCAGTCTTCAGTTATTCGGACTCTACGATTCTGATGCACGTCTTCAAGGACCTAATCGTAGTGTCTTGTTGAGTGTTGCTCGTTGACTAGTAGAGTTAACACTACGATCCTGAAGAGTGTTGCTCGGATCTTCTCTGTAGAACACCTCTTCATTATATTGTGCAGTGCTTCAATAATTCTGTTTGCTTCGACTGTTCTCAAATACTGATGGCCTAATTCCTTACTCTGGTCCCCTTCTGAATATCAAGACACTTCAGATTTGTGGCGCGTCCAGCTTGCTTTCTCCTTGTGATCTTCCGCTCACTTATCATCAATGAACTGACCCTGCACTTAATCACTTTTGCCTTGCTCTTCAGAAGCTGGCCAGTATCTCGGTTCACCTTCCATTAGTTCCTTCTCTGTTTGGCAAATACTACGATCTTGGTTCCTTCCAAGATCGTTGTCTTCTGTTCACTTGATAGCTACTGCATAAGCTGACTTTCCTTAGTCAGCTTCTGAAGTCTTCTTTGGATCTCCTCGTGGAAGACTTCATCACGAATGGCCTTACACCTCAATCTTAATGCTGATTGGGTTGGTCTTTGAGATCTTCATTGCTACCGCATGCCATCATTGAGTGCTCTCTGGTTTCCTTGGATGTAGCTTGCAGCTTTAACCAGAGGCTTCGTTTCTTTGGATATTCTGGGAGTGCTCATTTGTTGAGAACCGAATATGCTCTACGATTCATCCTTGGCATTGTGAGCACTTCTTCTTAGATCATAGTTCTGCACTCTACAATTCGGCTTGACAGGCGATACTCACGATCCCGATATCGGATCTTCGACACTACAATTTACGCCTTGTGCTTGTTGTCTTCATCCGATCTTGCTTAACCACGATCTCGCATGTAATCAATAGACGCCATTGAACTTAGAGTGTGATCTACGATCCTTGACTTGGCTTTGGCATCGATGAGACTCTATGACTACGAGTGTAGTCTACATTTATTCCTCTTGGCTTGGCAGATGACCCGAAGTCGGCTCATAAAAGTCGTTGTCTCTCACGATTACGAACATGACTTCCTCAGCACACTACGATCCGGAGGGAGCTCTACTCGATACACTATGATCCTTCTTCGTTTCTCCTGGTAGTCTACGAACTCTGAGAACTACTATCTTGCATACTCCTATTCTGCCTCGATAGCTCTCGAGTTAACCTTGACTCACCTGGCAGACTACGACTTCTGCTGCAGTGCTCGACGATCAGACTAGCCTATCTATTACATCATAAGATCAACCTAACAAGCTTGATCTTTCTATATTTATAGTCCTTGTACATCATTTCTTTTTAAGGACTTTACAAAGCTGTTTTGCTTATGTAGGATCAATCCTAACATATTTGATCATTTCATTCTAGGTCTTGTACATATATTTCTATTATCTAACAAAGGACTTTATAGCTTTTCTTAATGCAAGCATACTTGCATATTATTCATTCATATATATATATATATATATATATATATATATATATATATATATCATAATCAAATAATATATAAATAGGAATAGCATTCTCATGCTTATTCCTAACAGGACTGATGTGTTCCTCCCCTCCGCATCTGAAGCATATGATAGGTGGTCATTCTCCTTCCTTAACAATGGGTGCTGGTGCTGACGTCTTTCCATCATTGTTGAATCTCCTCTTCTTGAAATGTCTATTCTTATCGAGACACGGAGTGCCAGTATCAATTGTTTCAGATAGGGATCCGCGCTTCACATCAAATTTCTGGAAACGTCTTCAGGAATGCATGGGTACGCAATTGCGAATGAGTACAGCTTATCACCCTCAAACAGACGGACAGAGCGAACGAACAATTCAAACGTTAGAAGATATGATAAGAGCCTGTGTGATGGACTTCAAAGGAAATTGGGATGATCACCTACCATTAGTAGAGTTCGGCTACAACAACAAGCCATTTGCTAGTATTAGTATGGCATGCTTACCATACAAAGCTTATATACTAAGAGAAAGTGCGTAACTCCGCTTTCTTTGGGATGAAGTTGGTGAGAGACAATTGCTAGGGATGTAATTGGTACAAAGCAGACAACGAAATAGTCAAAGTGATCCGAAAGCACATTTGGTAGCGGCTCAAGACCAACAAAAGAAATACGCTGATCCACATCGTAAAAATATCGAGGTTGAATCAGGAAGTTATGTTTTCTTGAAGGTCTCTCCTTGGAAAGGAAAGATCAGGTTCGAAAATAAAGGAAAATTGAGCCCAAGATTCATTGGACCATTTGAAGTATTACATAGAATCGGAGAAGTCGCGTACGAGGTAGCCTTACTTCCAGCACTCGAGAATGTCCACAACGTCTTCCATGTTTTTGTGTTACGACCCTACAAAGCCGATTACAAGCATGTAATTGAATATGAACCCCTACATTTTGAGAAAGACTTATCTTACGAAGAAATTCATGTTCAAATTGTTGACCGAAAAGAACAAGTTCTCAGAAATAAAGTTATACCTTCTGTTAAGGTAATTTGGAGGAACGACAACGCTGAAGAAGCTACGTGGGAACTCGAAGAGAATATGATGAAGAATTACCCTCATTTATTTACGTAATTATGTGTAAGCGATTCTGGGGACATAATCTTTGTAAGGGGGGAGAATGTAACGGGTCAAATTTATTGAGTCGTGATTCTGGGGATAGAATCCTTTTAAGGGGGAAAAGATGTGACGAACGAGATTTTTGTAATTTAATTTTAATATTTATTGAATAAATAAATATTTTTCGATGATTTAATTATTAGATTAAATAATTAATTGATGCAATTGTGATAGATTAATTTAATTATATGTGTTACATTTATTAAATTAATATGGAGAATTTTTAATATCAAAGTATGTCATTATATGAGCTTATTGTATTAAAAGAAATATTTAATAAGCCTAATGTTATTTTAATTAATTTAATTATTAATTAGAGATTTAATAATTTGACATTATTTATTAATGAGAAATTTAATTATGTGACTATGTGAATTTATGAGAAATTATTATATTTTATTTAAAGTAAATTAAATAAGATATTGATTTATTTTATAAAGGAGCATGACATTAATTAAACTATGTGATAAAGTTTTATTAAATTAAATGATTTTGTAATCTATTCTTGCTAAGCCAAACAAGGCCCTAGGGGAGTTATCGCTGATTAACCCATGATTGGGAATGGTGACCACTTCTGCGTCGCTTCTTCTCCTTTAATTATCAGACGTCTTTTTCTTTTATTCATTATTTGCCTAAGTCTAGAAAGCTTAACAGAGAAAAATACAGAGAAAGAGTTGAGAATTAAGAAATTGTTAAGAGGATTGTGAGAGTCATCTGAGAAGGAATTCATCTTCCATTAATTTTACGCTTGGGTAATCTCTTCAACCCAATTCCTTTTCACGTCAGTTAGTTTTTATAAGAAAATGGCTTTCAAAGCTTTTGTAAAATCTCTGTAATGGAGAAAGGGTTTGATTATGAGTTTATATATGGGTTAAGATGTATCATATCGTATTTAATTATATTTATTATGTAAACCATATCATCAAATTCATGAAAACATGTCGTATATGATTGCTGCAAAATTACAGAGTTTGGGTTTTGGCCATATGGCCTTATACGTGATATTTCATGTGTTGATTATATATTATCCCTAAATTTTACACTCGTATATTATTATACATGTTGATACGAAGAGACCAAACTTTAAACGAACGGATTCGGTGTTATAACGTATCCACAGTGTCAATTATTATCCCTAGAGGTTATATTGACCAATCGGGTAATTAATCGGATAAATGGAGCAATTGTGATAACCCGAGATTTCGAATAATCCGAATTTTTTGAATAATTTTTTTTATTTATTTAATATTGATATTGATTATTAATATTGTGCGGTGTATCTGTGATACGAGTTTAGAGAATAATTCAATTTGCGTTTTGACCAAGAAAATAAGAGTAGAGTTGTGCTTAACAGATTTAGAAACCCTAACCCTAGTTATAGATGGGGATTCGATAGAAAATATAATTAAAATAATTATATTGATAAGTATGTGTTTGTACTGTAGAGAAATTTTGATCAATGATTGATCGGATAAGGTTTAAAATTTGTAAACTCTAGTATGGGATTAAAAACCCTAATCTTAGGATTAGAAACCCTAATGTACCGTTAGAAACCCTAATCAAAAGTCGGGAAACCCTAATTTTAAATTCAAGAATCCTAAACCCTAATTAGGAAACCCTAATCCTAATTAGCAAGCCCTAATGTGATTAGTAAATGTTAATATAATTAGGAAACCCTAATTATACTTTAGAAATATTAATTTCTATTTAAAACCCTAAATTACATTTAGAAAGTTTAAATTTTCTAATTAAAAACCCTAATTTAGAAAATCCTAGAAAGTTAGTGTTGTAAAACCTAGGGGTTAGAACCTTAGGGTTAAATCCTAAAGGTTTGGATAAAAGTCTAGCATGATATTAAAATTAAAATGCTAATGACCAAAATACCCTTTTTACTTTTTTAATGAGTTAACTTGTAAAATTTGCAAAGACTTTAGTAGGTGACCAACTATCTTGACTTTGTGACATAAAAATCTCAGCAAATCAGCAGCTATATCAGATTATACATTGCATCAAATTGTTTATATAAGATTGAGAGAGAGCAATTGTACTCATTTTTGCTCATTTCTTTCCAAAGCTCTCACCAACTCTCTCTCACGAGAATACCTCCAAATTTTAAGTAAATCAAACCACATAAACACCTCTTAGAACACCTAATATCATATTGGAGAGCATAGATCAAGATTTGAACTCAAGGTATAAAAGTTCTAACTTATTTTTGATCTTTCATGTTAAGAAAAATTTTGTGTTTATGTGTTTAGAATCTTGCTAATGGATGTTTTATGAAGATCTGGATCCATAGCATCAAAGTGCTTTAATATTGATTTTTTTTGAAAAACTGTCCAAGAACATTTTTGTGGTCTGACAAGCTAATGTCAGGAGCCACAGATTCTTCTCTGTTTATTATTTTTGTTGTTTTAAGCTTTGAATGTGTAGTCTGGCATGAGTACTTTATTCTGGAACTGGAATCGTAGTCATTGGATGTCCAGATTTCGAGTTATAATCGGTCAAAGTCGGTTGACCGACCATGACCAAGTAGAATTCTAGGTAATCCAGAAAGTATAAAACCGAGTCTGACAACATTTTTAAGCTTTTTATCTGTCAGGTTTTATGTTTTTTTGATGATGTTGTGATATCTAGTTTGTAGCTTGTTGACTGGACTATATATTAATGCTTTTAGAACATTCAAACAATAAACAGAATCGATGTAGTAAGTGGTCAAAGTAGGCCACTCGCGCTGATTTCGCGTTTCTGGGAAAAACCCAGAAACTGATGAACACACTTTCTGACATCCTTTGACCGAGATAAATCTAGCACATGAGATGTTGTTGGACTGAGATAAAGATATGTAGTTGTTCTTTGGCATATGTACTAGAAGTATGAACCAAGAACCTACCTGTTTGATGACCAGAACATGTATATAATCGAGCTACAAGATGACTAGTCGAACTGTCTGGGTTTCTGGAAAACCCAGAAATGTTCTGACAACGACTTAGAAGGCTCGGATCTTGCATCTGAGTTATGTTATGACTTTATTGATGGTTGATTCTTGTAGTGTTACATAAACACTACACGATCATGGTTAGAGATTGCCCAGAAACATTTTGGATTAAGAATTATTGTCGGTCAAAGTTGACCCCTTGATATTGCAAGATGTCAGTGTTCTTGAGGCTCAAGAACACTAACAGCGATGCTAAGTGTCGCTATAGGTCATTAGCGACGGTTTAATTAATTTCTATTTTCTGATTTTTCAGAAATTAATTAAAAATTCTAAAATTTCTAGAAATTACAAAAATGGTTTTAAAAATTATTTTAAATTCTGAAAAATAACTTTTAATTATTTGGGACATTTTTCATTAATATTTATAATTATTTGGATATTAATGATATTTATAATTATTTCGATATAAATGATATTTAATATATTTAATTAGTGTATTAATATTATAAAATCATTTTAAATAAAATTAAAGTGTTTAAAAATATTTGAAGTTATAAAAAGTAACTTTTAATATTTTTGAGAATTTTCATTAATAATTTAATATTATTGATAATAGATTTATTAAATTATTATATTAAATAAATGAATTAAAAATGATTTTAATTTTATAAAATCAATTTAAAGAAGAATAAAGTGTTTAAAAATATTTTGAATTATTAAATGTAATTTTCAATATTTTTGGAGAATTCTCATTAATAAATTAATATTAATGATATTAGATTTATTTAATTATTATATTAAATAAATAAATTAAAATGATTTTATTAATTTAAAATTCATTTAAAAATGAGAAAATCATTTAAAAGATTTTAAGTTATAATTAATGACTTTTAATATTTTGATAATAATTTCATTAATATTTAAATATTAATGGTGATGATTTAAAAATGATTTTAATTATTTTAAAAATCATTTAAATAGAATATTGGTGATTTAAAATATTTGAAGTTATTAACAATAACTTTAATATTTTGACAAGTATTTTATTAATATTTTTATATTATTAAATATTAATGATAATGGAATTAATTAGTATTTAAATTATTTAAAAATTATTTCAGTGTTTGAAAAATTATTATAAATTATAAAAATTATTACAAAATTATTAAAAGCTTCTGAAAAATACTATAAACGATATTTGACTTATCTAAAATAATATTGAAGCTTAGAGACCAAGTTTAATTGACCATAAAGGTGTAAATTGTCAGATAGGGTGACCAGTACACCGAGAATAGATCAAAGTCCAAACAGACCGAACTAGTTAGACTTGATAAATGTTTATATAGGTTATAAACACTAATGTGGCTATGTGGTAATGTGTCTAGGAGAATGACTGACTGTAAATTACAGTATTGTGTGTTGTGAATTATTGTGCTAATTATGAGACCGATATTGTGATTATAGGTCTTTCAAACGCAAATAAGTATAATGTGTAGGAGTAATGAATGTGGAAGGCAAGTTTCCTAACTCAACCCTGAGTTATATTTGTTCAATTATTATGGTGGTTAATTGTTGTTAATTAGACAACGTCCAATAATTTATTGTTGATTAATCGCAGTTAGTGCATGTTTATTAATTCAAATTGAATTAGTGAATTCTGAGAATGTACTTGTAGAATAACTGTTGTTGGATATTCACATCCATAGAAGCTATTATTGATTTCAAATAGTACAGTTAAATTATGTCTATTGTTTATTTGTATTGAAATGTGTGTTAGCTAATTGTTTTGGCTAGACGAATATTTGTTAGAACTTGATAGGTTCAAGAAGAGAAGAGAAGAGAATTCAATTATTATTGATAGATCAATGCCAGTTGTTTCGGCTAGATCGAAAAAGAAAACTTGATAGGTTTGAGAAGAGAAGATTAGTGATTATATATTGAAATCATTGTATTGTGTTGTTAAATCAAATTATGATTCAAAGACTGAGAAGAACAACCTTTTATATAAAGGGAACATTTTAGGTCGATATCCCATTATCATGCACTTTTTAAGTATTACGCATAATATAGGTATAATAAAGCTAATCACTTGTTATACTTGCAGAGGGTATGATTTAATCTTTATGGTTATTCGATACATCTGCAGATATATCAAAGTAAATCTTTGATGAGATACCCGAGAAGAGAAGTTCTAGATCCAATGGATCATTTCAAAGATAAACTGGAAAACATGTCACCTTGTTATTGCAGTAGAATTGATTCTTGTTTATTCAATAGAATATCGTAGAAAGTTTGAAAGCGTTCCACTCTTTTCATTATCAAATTATTGTGTTACATAGATTGCGAGAAGACTTGTTAGTAATTAGAGATTTGTTCAGCTATTTCAAAGTTCCCCAAACTTTGGTGTTATTCTATCAAATTAGATAGTCTATTATTCTTGATTCTTATACATTTATTGTATGTCTTAACTTGCGGGGAAAATTTTTTTGCTCACCCTTACTAAATAAAACATTTCAACTAGGAGCGAAGTTGCTGGAGGTGCTGAGAAGAAAAAAGGCAAAGGCATGTTGCTGGAATATTTTAATGAACATTATTATTATGTTATTTTGTAAACCATTTTTGTATATCTAAAGGGTATGATTGTAATGTTAAGGTTAGATAACCTGGGATGAATGTATTAACTATATCAGTTAATGTGGTGTAATATTCTATTCATCAATGAATGGGTAGTTAGATGATAATTATATTGTGGATTGTGAGCACCAAACTCGGGGGTCAGGTAAACCGGATTTTGGGGTATCACAGGTTGGTATCAAAGCTGTAGGTTATAAACCTTAAGTGGGGTGGGGAAAATCCTAGGATTATAACTATAAGCGAAATCTAGAATACTCATTTAGAGTACTAAGTGAGGGATTGCCGATGTGCATCAATAGTGAGATATGCGAACACATAGTGTGAGAAGTTTGTACTGGTAAAGTACTAATAAAGTTATTTAGACTAATTGTAGGATGTCTAGAGAAGATGAAATGAGTGCGGAGATGCTAGCGGTTGTTGCACCAAATGCCGATGGTCGAGGTGCGTACAAGAAACGAAAGTTAGTTGAAGAAGTGGGAAAAGATGAACCTATGATTAATCTGGGGAGTGATCATGACGATTATCCCGAGATGTATCTGAGTGGTGATGATGAGGCAGAGTCCAAAGGAGCTAAGGTGGAGAAAGAGAATAAGACTAAAGTTAAAGAACGAGATCAATTATTGGCAGAAGTAAAAGAACTCTGAAGTAAAGTATTTCTCTTGGAGGAGTTATGGAAGATAGAACGAGCATTACGCGAAATGACTCAAGAACGGAACGAGCTGAAGGTTGTTTCCATTCTCATTGAGGGATAAAGCAAAAAGTTGGCTTCATTCTTTGTTAGCAAGATCTATAACTACATGGGAGGACTTTAAAGATGAAGTTCTTAGCTAAGTTCTTCCCAATGGCTAAGATCGCAAAGATGAGGACATCTATCTCTCAAGATGAGCAACAATGTGTATGTAGTTCTTATATAAAGCATAGGATAGATACAAAGAAATGCTGAGGAAGTGTCCACATCACGGTATGCCAAATTGGATGGTGATCAACACGTTTTATAATTAATTGGGATGGCAATGAGACCGATTCAGATACAAATTGCAGGAGGGGCATTATGGGCAAAGAACTATGAAGAAGCCTATAACCTTATCGAGACAATGGCATCCAACGATTTTTAAAATCCTACATCTCGAATGCCACAACCCAAAGTTGCAGGTGTGTTGGTGGTTGATGTTATTACTCAATTGTCAGCACAGATGGCAGCCATGGCAAAGAAGATAGATACTTTGGCAGAAGGAAAAGTAAAGATGGTTGCCTTCGTATATGAGATTTGTGCGGGGTCACACTCGACGGATCAATGTGCTATCAACTCAGAATCAGTGCAGTATGTGAGCAACTACAGAAAAGACCAAGCTCAATTTCAGAACACGTACCACCCCAACAACCGAAATCATCCAAACTTTACTTGGTCGACTAATCAAGGGAATCAACAGAATCAGTTTCAACCAAATAATCAATTTCAATCACAACCAGCGCAACCGTAGTTTAATCCTAGACCACCCTTTTCGCTGGGATTTTCTCAACAACAACAGCAACATCACACTCCAGCTGTACCTCAGCAAGAAAAGAAATCAGAAGTGGAGGAGATGATGATGAAATACATGGCAAACATAGAAGTTATGATCAAGAGCCAAGCAGTGGCTATAAAGAATTTGGAAACTCAAATGGGGCAGATGGCGAACATGCTTACTAACAGGCCCCAAGGTTCATTGCCAAGTAATACAGAGACAAATCCAAGAAGAGACGGGAAGGAACAGTGTCAAGCGATCACATTGAGATCTGGGAAAGATTTGTCGCATCGCAACTCACGCTACCACGCGAGATTCAGATCGAGGAGAACGCCGCACACTGCCATGCGAGGCAGAGTAGTCAGTTGCTCAAGAAGAAAATCTGGAAAAGTTTGAGGTTCAGTAGGAAGAGGTTGAGAAAACAGGTTCAGAGGAGAAGCTTAAGAGTCCATTATCACCAATTCACACTCAAGTTCTGTATCCGCGGAGATTAAATAAAAAAAGGGAAGATAAACAGTTCAGCAAATTCTTGGAGGTATTCAAAAAGTTACAGATCAACATACTGTTCGCCGAGGCATTGAAACAAATGCCCAGCTACGCCAAGTTTATGAAGGGTATATTGTCAAGGAAGAGGAGACTAGATGAGTTTGAAATGGTAGCCTTGACAGAGGAATGCAGTGTAGTGCTTCAGCAGAAATTACCTCCAAAGCTGAAGGATCCGGGCAGCTTCACAATTCCATTGGAAAGATGAACTTCAGTAAGTGTTTATGTGATCTTGGGGCAAGAAAAAATTTGATTCCCTTGTTAGTGTTTAACCAGTTAGGATTGCCAGATCCAAAGCCGACAAACATTGCATTACAGTTAGCTGACAGATCCATCACATATCCACGGGGACTTGTTGAAGATGTGTTGGTTAAGGTGGATAAGTTTATTTTTCCAACTGACTTCATCATTCTAGACTACAAGGAGGACAAAAGCATACCAATAATACTGGGGAGACCATTCTTGGCCACAGGCAGAACGTCAATAGATGTGCAAAAAGGTTAACTCACTATGCGTGTTCAGGATCAAGAGATCACCTTCAACGTCTTTAAAGCAATCAAGTTACCAACGGATGAAGAAGAGTGCTTCTTGGTTGACGTGGTGGAATAGGGCCTATAGGATGAGGTATAGAAATCGAGGAATTATGGACCGTTGAGGTGTGCAACGGGTAAAAATTCAGAGTTGAAGGTAGAGCCATTGACGAAAGATGAAGTCATTAAATTTCGGGGTGCGGCAGACAAGAAGGAAAGCACCTCAATTCTATCTGTGACATGAAACTCAGAGATAGTAAAGCTAATTGACTATAACTTAGCATTGGATAGGAGGCAACCCATTATTTCTATCTCCATTGATATATTTTTAGTTATTCATTTTGGATTATTTCAGTAGTTATATCGAATTCATTTTTAATAAGATACTAGATGTTCATGCTTAAGTGTGTAACAAGAATTGCTTTGCGAATATTTACAAGATGTTAGCATTATGTGGCCACTAAGACATGCATTAACAAGGTGCATTAATGTCTATGCAGGAACCATCATTGGACAGCATCACTGATAGCCAGAGTGGAATTGAATTTTAGCATTGCAGATATCAAGATCATTGTCATGCCACCTAGTTAGCACAAACTTGTGCCCCGCCAAGATCAAGTCAATTTTGACAACAATTCATTTCAGAAGTCTCATACCACGCTACCAAAATCAAATAAATACAAACTTCGCATGCGGTAGGATAACCGGATTAAGACAGATCTAAACATTTTAAATAGAGTTGTGGACCATTTAGACTCTCATTTGGAATAATAATGTATTTAAAATTCTCTCTACTCTCCATAACTCACATCGCTATCTATCTATCATTTACAAGTTTTTTCCGTACATCTCTCAATTACTTAGCCACGATTCTCTCGTCATTCAAAGTCCATATCTCCTCAACTTCTCCAAGTGCAATATAAAGCTAGGGTTCCTAATTTGGATTGCAGAAACGAGTATTGGGGGTTATCAATTCTTCAAGTTTTTTTTCATTCTCCATCATATAATCTATGCAATCTCTATCAAATACAAATGGGGCCTAAGCGAGCATGATCTATTACGTGGTCTTCTTCATCCTCTTCGGGCAGTGAAGGGGCTGATATGGATCACACCAAGTTCCTAAACTTGGAAGCTCAACAAGAGTACTACCGAATTGTGGCGAAGACGTTCGTCAAGGAGCGAGGATTCAAGCCAGAGGGGAAGGATGGCCAGTTGTGCGCCATGATTCGAGAGAGAGGCTGGGGTGAACTGACGGCTACTCCAATGCCCATTCCTATAAGCATAGTCCACGAGTTCTACGCCAATGCCAAGGTCACTATGAGCGGTATATCTCTGGTTCGTGGTATCGAGGTAGATTACAGACCCCGTGCCATCCGATTAATTTTCAAAATTACTGATGCACCGCCAGTGGGGGCTGCTAATTGGGTCACCGGTGCTCATTTGGAGACCGACATGGAGTTGGTTATTGCAGAGTTATGTGTGTTGGGTACGAAATGGACATACAAAGTCGGGTACAACACAAATTTCATATATTCCCAATCGCACTCGAACCGTTATGCAAAGGCATGGAACTTGTTCATATAAAAGCAAGCTCATGCCTTCCTCCTATCGCATTTAAATAACAATGAAAAAGGGCACTTATATTCGTGGGGGGCATAATCACCGGGAAGTACATCGACATTGGTCATCTCATTCATGAGAATATGTTGCGCTATCTATGGGGAGAAACCATTGGGAGCATTCCACACGCATCCGTGGTTGCAATGCTTTGTGCTAATCAGGGATGCCACTGGAGCAATGAGCAAATGCAATACCCAAGTCAGGACATTAATCATGCCACGATTGAAAAATTCGAGAACAGGGCAGGTGGTGTACCACACCCACACGGACTAGGATTCATCCTTCAGCCCACTTTTCCAGAGCCGTCACAGCAACCACCACGCAGACAGACGAGGTCGGCCCGTCCACGCACGCACGTGCCACCCATGGTGATCGCCAGCTCCGAAGGTTGGAGCGCAAAGTCGATGCCATGTATGATAATTTGGGCACATTTGCGATGGGACTCACAAGGGCCTCGGCCAAGCTTTTCTACAAGAACAAGGAACAACATTAGAATGGCCCTCGCTTGGAACCAGAAGACCATATCCACCACCGGATTCACCACCCGAGGAGGGTGGCACCACCGATATTTAGGGGAGTTTTTCTTACCCTTTACCTTCATTCAATGGGGCATTGAATATGATAAGTTTGGGGGTATTGGGTAGTATTTTTAGTTTGCATATAGTTTTGCATGATTAGTTTAAGTTTTGTAGTTTTTGCATGTTTAGTTTAAATTCTAGCATATAGTTGCATGTTATAGTGCATATCATGTTTAGTGTACATATCTCACAGTTCTTGCCATATAGAAATTTTTGTCTAGCCAATGATGATAATGAAATGTTGAAATGATTCTTGAGTATTTTGGATAATATGAGCTGAGATATAATGTTTTACACAATGCAATTAATAATACTGCTTAAAAGCTTTCGGTTTGCATAAATGTGTTCACAATCACTTGTAGGTATAAAAAGCATGTGTTGTAGTGCTCGATAGAAAAATGTAGTTTTAAAAAGGGAAATATGTGAAAATGGAGTATAGACTTTATAAAACATTGATTTTTAAACTTTGGGAAAACATGGGTATCTGTGTATAAAAAAAGAGAGAGAGAAAAAAGAAAAAGAAGAATAGCAATAACGTGGCTAATCTTATTTTGGGGCCCTGCTACTTGAGTAAGTACACCCAAGGGGATTGTTCTACACCTAGCTACTCTAAGGTCTTTCATGGTCCGGGAGTCGTTGGTTGAAAGCTCGCTAAAGGGTAGCAAAGCAGCCTAATAGAGTAAGATATTGCACGCTCATGTGAAAAGACAATAAAACATCATGAAAGTGCGAAAATCGCCCTCATGAGCAGAAATAATGCAGTTAAGCCCATTGTTGAACCTTAGTTTATTTTTAAGATGTTGGAATAGTCTTGGTTGCATATATATACATAAGTCTTGATTTAAGCTATAATTTTCTGTTGTGAGCAATATAGCATGAGTATTTTGTGCCTAAATCAAGATTTGATGAACACAAACACACACACACACACAGCATCTCTATAGCATTTTTGAATTACTTGAGTGTATGACATTATGCCTGCAGTTTGATTTGAATCTGTAGTCTTGAATCTAAAAAAAATCGCTGAGGCAAATTAGACTGAAGTTCTGTGATAGTTGGGACAATGTGAGATTAGTTGCATCATAATGTAGTTGCATAGTAATATAGCTGCATTTTCATTGTTCATTAGTATGCATTGCTTGAGGGCAAGCAACGGTTCAAGTTTGGGGGTATTTGATAAGTGAATTTTATACCTACTTATGGAGTACCGATTCATGCGAACTATGCCCATCTCAAGTACTTTTTAGTAGGTTTTAGCTGTATTTCATGTTAATTTGCATTTCGCATACTTAAAACTCCTTTTGGTGAATAAGTGCAGGAATCGGCCTAATTTGGTGGTGTTATAGGGCACGGGGCTAATAGATGCGTGAAGGTAAGGCAAAAGCGGGATATAATGGCATGAAGGTGCAATGGAGCAAGGAGACCAAGCATGGAAAGAGATTAAGCATGAATGAACAAGTAGCAGCAGCAGTAGCATGACAAAATTAGAACAAGAACTAGGATCTGCAGAGTGCAAGCCACAAGGAAGAAGTGTTGAGGCGCGCGCACCACGCAGTACCTAGCTGCACCATGGAACCCATCGCAAGTCACGCGGCACCATGAGCATGACAAGCCCTAGGACCGCGCGCCGCAAGGCGAGAGCCCGGGTCGAACATAGAACTTATCGTAAGTCTGCCCTCGCCAATAAAAGGCCGAGGAGGAAGTATCACTGCCATGAGACCCAAGTCGCCGATTTGTTTTATTTTAATTTCCAATTTTTAAAGGTTGTAATGTTTTTAAAAATGATTTTTGACTGGTGTCAGAAGAGAGACTTGACAATTATTCAGTTTTTGACTTATCTTTACATCGTAATTAGGGTTTGTTCTCTAGGAGATATTCCAACGGGGGAAGAGGACAAAAACTTTACTTTTCTGCTTCTTCTTGGGATCTTCTACCAGAGTGGGTTTATTATTATTATTTTGCTGGAATCTTATGAGGATTTGAATATCTATATTCAGCTATTGGGTTTGATTGTTTCTACCTTTCATCTTTCAATTGTTTGTTTATTAATCATGTTTAGATTTGATCCCATAATGGCTTTTGGTTCAGTTATGAACTAAACTCCATTATGGGATTCTAACGGATTTTAATATGTAATTTGATTGCATGCTTAAATGCTGGATTGTTTTAAATATCATATGGGATGTCTATCATGATTGTTTTATATGTATGAATGCTTGATCACCATTCGTTTCAGTATTTGTATGGAATTGACAATGAACATACAAATATGGATTGTAATCATGATAGTATACGTATATAGGGCTGTGTTATATGGCTTATGTATTTCGATAACCAGATAGACATATACTGTTTCACCGTATAAGTTAGAATAAGGGCTTGAACTTAAAGTGAATATAGTTGCAATTTCACATAGACATATAGTGATTTTGGTTATATTGATGATTACATAGAGTCTATCATCTGTGGATGATGTGTAAGTAGGTCTTAGTGCATTAAAAAATGGCTAATACTCTTTTAGTGCTCTTGGCTACTTTCATGTGATAGGTGAACAAGTCATGCATGATAGTGGCGATTGAATGAAGTATTAAATGAAGTTAGGATCCCATTATTTCCAGATTTGATTCATTCTGTCGTTACTCTTGTTTTAGTTGTTATTTGCAATTTGAGACCAAACCAATCTTAGTCATTAGTTTGAGCATATAAATATAGTAATTTAATTAATGCATATTGATTTAAATTAATCACTTTCTTTGTGGGATCGATACTTTACTTACTCTGTATTGCTTGTTGACACATGTATGCTTGCATGAGTTAGAGCTCTTTTGTTAAGACTAAAATAGAGTCAACATGTATGTACTATTGATTCACATGCTTGTACTATTAGGGGAGGTGGTGCAAGATTGATAATACTCGCATGACTAAATTAAAAATAGAGGTATAAATGAAGGTACTATATCGTAACTATTTTTTTCACATGTATAAACTATTGATTCACATGAATGTACTATTGATTCACATGAGATACTATTAGGGGAGGTGGTGCAAGTTTGATAATACTTGGCAGACTGAATTAAAAATGAAGGAAAAGATGAAGGTATTATACTGTAATATTGCGAGCCCCAAAACGTGCAATTATCGAAACTATATTTTCCTATAAATAGAAGCTCATTCTTCTTTCATTCTCACCAATTCACTAAGACTCACAAGAGAAATTATAGAGAGAGAAGCTATAGAGAGAAAGAATAAGAGAAGTCTGCTACTCCATTATTCAAGTATCCAGTCTTCTTCTTCTGAGGTAAGGGATATTATTTTGTTCAGTATTCATAGGAATAATATTTTCTTCTATACTCTGTAGTATGTGAGTAATATTATTTTGTCTCTTATTCCTGATTATACCCTCATTATGTTAAAGTATTGCTTCTATACTCCGTGAAATTAGTAGAATATCCTTGAAATTTGCGCTTCATCTAGTGTCGTTTCACAAGGATATTTTCTGCACATTCTTGTTAAATTTTAAGCTTTTCATGCCAGAGTACTGTCCATGAGTAGTATTCATTTTTATGGTACTATTCACAAAGTATTATTCATGGGTACTATTCATAAAGTACTATTCATGAATACTATTCACAAAGTACTATTCATGGGGTACTATTCCCGAAGTACCACGGGGTACTATTCACTCGGGTACTATTCACCCAGGAAATTATTCATGATAAAAATTGATTTCTTTGCTGTCCAAATCATTTTTGATACAATATTATTCTTGAATTTTACTCCACAAAGCAGTATCATGTTGGCAATTTGGACATTATTGAATTATGGATAAATTAAGTTATAAATCTTTAAAAATATATCCTGTGTTTTCTTTTAATTGAATTCTTATATCATTGTCATCATCCTCATGCTTATATTGTGATAAAAGTCATCTGTGGCTTACGTGCATAGATGTACTATTGATTGGTATGATTACGACTAGGAATTATTCGGTATAATCAAGACCATAATGTTACAAATGATGTGGTAAAAGTCCTCATTGGTCTGTAGTGCATTGATGGACAGCTTGTTGGTATAATTATGATCGTGGATTATTCAAAGATAATCATGACCATTAATGATTACATGAATATCCTTGGCCCGTAGTGCATGGATGATTCGATGATGTGGTTTATTTATTGTCGAGTCTCGCCGATAAAGTTGATGAAAACCTTTTAAATCATAGAAGATAGTAGATTTATCATGCTCTACTTGACTCTTCTAATGGATTGCTTGTTCACCGCAGCTTAAACTTAATGTTTATTATATTTCATCGCTTAACACTATGAAGGCTAACGATAATTTATTCTCGCATTATCTTAGTCATAATATTTCTTATCGGGCTAGTTGAGCTCACCCTTTGCTTTCATTGTTCTCTTCGTGAAATGAGAACGAATGGGACTAATGGGAACAGAGTGATAGTCCCGAGATGGTGGCTATAGTATTCCTCACTATTTTATTAAATAGTGTGATAATAAATGTAATTAGGACTTCATTTGAGTTTGAATACGCCTACTATGAGACAATATTCGTAAAACTCTAAGCTACGCTGTTGTCAGATCAGTATAAAAGAAGTTTGTATTTGATTTATGTACCATGTATTTGGCCACTAAGAATGGGTGATGTATACCTATTTTGGGGCGCCACACATATTTATTACCTCGCATAATACCTACGTATTATAATGCATCATCGCTTAATTCATTATACGCATTTCAATTCCTTCTCAAAATCACTTTCCCTAACCGTTAGGTTTTAAGCACGCAAGTTTAAATCATTTGCCATAATCGAAATATTATTGGATATTCCATCTCATCTTAGAATTCTATCATTATGCATTTCTAATTTCAAACTTAATTCTTGTTGTAAATCAATGAATAGTGTTTTTTGAAAAATTTCTAAAGCTTTTATTTTCGCCTTGGAAATTCAAACACTTTAATTCCTTCACATAGTCAAAATACTACGATATATTCGATAGATTAGGTTATGTAACGTCATCCATCTTGTAATCACATAATTATAAATAAATAATATAATTGTATTTATTATTTAATTAAATAAAATTATTTTACTATTTTCTCCATTTTCTGGGTCGTTCCACTCTTCCCCCCTTATAAGGATTTTGTCCCCAGAGTATCGCTACAATTACATAAACAAATGAGGAATATTTTCCTTCATTTTAACTTCGAGTTCCCACATTGCTTCTTCGGCATTGTGGTTCCTCCAATTCACCTTCACCAAAGGTATTATCTTATTTCTCAAGACTTGTCCCTTCCTATCTATAATCTTATTTGGAAGTTAAGCACTTACTAATATATTACGCTATCTCCGTCTTATTAGTTCTTCTTTTAACTCGGAATTATATGAAACTCAAAATTTTCCTTCAAAACGAGATGATATTTGATCTTCTCTTCATCCTCCATCCTCTTCTTCATTTGATTGCACTCCTCGTTACTTAGTTGTACTTCCTTAACTCGTTCCATTTTCGTGGATTGAGTCTACATTGTGAATAACATTTCTACCACTTTATTCCGTAATTTAACTTCTAACTTTGTTCTTGCCATCTCCGTTATTAACTCATTCTAAGTCGTTAACATTGATAGCTATTCCCTACCCTTCCTACTTAACGCATCGACTTCTACGTTTACCTTCCCTGTATGATATAAGATATCATAGTCGTGATCCTTTATCCATTTTAATCATCTTCTCTACCTCATATTCAACTCCTTCTGTGTGAAGATATATTTCAGACTCTTAGAGTCCGTGTATATCTCACATTTCTCCTTGTATAAATACTATCTTCAAATTTTTAATTCAAAACTACAGCTGCAAATTATAGATCATAAGTAGGATAGACCTTCTCATAATCCCTTAACTGGCGTGATGCATACGCAATGACCTTGCTATGCTACATGAACACACAACCTTGTCCTCTATACGAAGCATCGCTATAAATTACAAAGTTCCTCGTATCATCTTATAAAGATAATATATGTGCCTCACTTAACCTTCTTTTTTTTAGTTCCCGAAAACTCTTTTCTCATTTCTCATTCCCATCATACTTATCAATAACAAATATGTATATCTTTTAAGCTAAAATTCACACTTAGTGAATTACGATCCAACTTCTCCTCCGTAGTGTTTCATACACTATCTTCAATATTCAATGTGATTTTCTAGCTGCCTTAAAAGGCTAGAATATCACCAATGATCATTACTTTACATATTTGTGCAAATATTATTTGAACACTGTGACGCTTAATGGTACTTTCAACCATAGCATCTCTCACAAGAGTACCTATCAACTTACCACCGACTTGCTTCTAATATTTCGATTTAAAAAAGTCTAACTTCAAGACATTAGTTAACCCAAACGATACATGACCGTAAACTCGTAATAACCATAACAAGTTTTGAACGCCGCCTTAGGTACATCCTCCTTCTTCCTTACTTTCAATCGATTTATACCTTGTATAATAAATATATCATAGAAAAATACTTTGCCCCTTTTAACTGATTAAATAGATCATCGATCCTAGGCAATGAGTATTTATTCTTAACCGCTAACTTACTCCTCTTACGATAGTCGAGACGCAAACGTAACGACTTATCCTCTTCCTTAACATCCTCCTAACTTACGTCATGGTTAGAAAACAAGAATGTTCCGGTGATTTATTACCGTAAAATACTACCTTGGGTTTTCTTAGAAAACTGAAGATTCATACTTTTATTCTAACAATTTATTAAAGTTCTATGGTTAATTAACTCATTCATACTGAGAATTACTTCAAATTCTCTCAACTTTATCGGTACTTATCTACCGATACTTGCTTACCTCTATTATCCATGAAACAATTTCCACGAATATAATCAACGAAAGTTATTTCCTAATTCTCTACCTTAACGTTTAAATGTATTTATAATCCCTTTCGGGAATGAACTTAATCACTTAGCAAATTCACATGCTATAAAAGAAAAGTAGCACTGCAATCAAATAACACATAAGCATTCATTGTATTGACTAGAATGATACCTGCTACTAAATCCGCTGATGAAACCGCATCTTGGACGGTCATATTAAAAGTACGGGCCATAGGTCTACCCAATGATGGTGGTCCAGTAATGGCTAACTTACCACTACTAACACCCTTACTTTCCTTTCACCCCTTCTTTGAGAAATTTCTTTCCATGTGGTCCAATGACCCACATACAAAACAACCATGATTTTTCTTAGGATTAGGACAATTGGGTGATATATGACCCTCATGTCCACAGTTATAAAAAACCATTTTCCCTTTCAGACAAACTCCTAGATGAGTCTTTCCACATGTCTTACATGCTTCAATCCTATGCTTAGGATCCCCTTATCCCACTCCAGTATTCTTGGAGTTAAAATTCTTTCTTTTTGGCATAATTCCATTACCACTAGCACTCTCTACCTTGGTTCCTCCCTCTCCCTTGCTCTTATTTTTTCTCTCTTTGTGGTATTGGGTCAACGCCTCACTACCACCTTCTGCTATAATCTCATTTTCCAGAATGGTCCCATAGGAAGCACTCTGGAACACATAAATCCTACTATAGAGCAAGGGTTTCACGCCTTGCTCAAACCTACGAGCCTTCCTCTCCTCAGTGTCAACTTGATGTGGAGCAAATCTTGCCAATTCATTGAATTTGGCCGCATACTGGGGAACCGTCATGTCCCTTTGTTTAAGTTCTAAGAACTTAATCTCCATCCTCCCCTGCATGCTTGTATGGAAATAGTTTTCAAAGAAAACCTTCTTGAATTGTTCCTAACGCTATCAAGATCTCGTTTCTAGCCACACCGGTGAGCCTTCCACCAAAATTGGCTTCCCATTTCATCATGTAAGTTGTAAAAGAAGTCTTTGGTTTCACCCACGCTTGTAATAACAAATGCCTTCTCTATTTCTTTCACCCATGTCTGGGCCTCTATTGGGTCCATTGTTCCTATGAACTCTGGAGGACCTACGCTTTTAAACTCTTTAAAGGTAGTCGTTCTGGCTACCCTAGGTCCCGCAGGTACTCTACCCCCGGTTTGGTTAAATGTAGCCATTAATAAATTAATGAACTCTTGCATAGGGTTGTTTTGACCCCCTTGGTTATCATTATGTGATTTCTCTTCCTGATTACGTTGTCTTCTTCTTGGCGGCATTTTCTGATTAAATAAATAAAATTTTATTATTATCTATTTACTTACTTCGTTATTATTCGCCACATAACAACTCATACCATAATAAAACATATTAAATGAAAACTTCATTATATTCATATGATTATTCATAGTTTGAAACTATTTACAATTTCCTTTCATAGCCAAAAGCTATTACATTTCTATCCCGCAATTGAACTTCACAAAAGTTGGGATTTACAAAAAGACTACCCTTTTATACCAAAGATGGATTTATGTCACTACACACATATTTATCACTCTAAACTTTTAATAATGTATAACAGCGTCCTCGTGTTTCTCATTCGCAAGAATCGACACAATATCCTAACTAATAGTATGTCGAGTTTGTCCCGACTCAATGGAATAACAAGCAACTTTTAGCTTGAAATCCTTATGAACATTCTCATGGATGTAAGACATCTGTGCTATCTTCTGGTCTTTCTCAACCAGTTTCTTATGAAGCTCATCGGCCTCTTCATTATAGTCCCTAGCCTTATTTGTCATAAGCACCTTTTCATCGTGCTCTGACTCAAAATCTTCTTCTGCAGACTCTTTTGCTTCATGGAGATGACTAATCTCTTCATTTTGATTATGCACAACTGTACTCAGTTGCACATTCATGTCAAACACTGCCAGATACAATGCTCTCATTGCATCTGGAGGTGATGACTCTTGCGTAGGTACCACTGTATTAACCAATGTTACCTCCATTTCTTCCTCCACATCAATCATCATATTAAGATATGATGCTATATCCATATCTCCCTTGGAGTAGTTCTCCTCAGAAAAGTACTCCATTGTCTCCGACTCTTCTAGAATCACTAATGGTACCTCCGCTACTGGCATTGGTACAGTCTCTACTCTGTCCACAGTTTCTTCGCTTACCACGTCTATATCTCTATACATCAAGCTATCAATGGACATCTATAATAACACATAATATGTTTGTAAGACCCCAACGTTTTGAATAAAGATTAAATTTTCTCGAAATATATTTTTGAATATTATGGTGTGGATTTGATATAATGTTATAGTTGTGGGTAATATTTACAAATTTTGCAAAGTACGCAAGTTGTTATATAATATTCGATTGGTCGGGGAATATTCATTTTAAACAGGAATATTCGCATAACTAAGACAATCATTGGTGGACCTCACAACTAATTATCATTTTGATCGAGAAAATGACAAAATATTTTATGAAAATAACTCAGGAAGTTTAACTGTTAATCGCTGAAACACATGGTGTTAAAAGTACAAAGAATACTGTGGTTGCATAGTAGTACACTCAGATTGATTATTGATGCTTACGTGAGAAGTCACTCGCTTATACTCAATTATTGCACAAAGAATTCGTGATCATATCTCTCATATTATTGATTAAATTATTGTCAAAGTATCATTTGTATAATATTTTATATTATTAAATCAATAATTGAGACGACAAAGTTATTCATATTATTATTTGCAATATTAACAATGTCTAGAAGTTCAAGTAAGGAGAGGTTTGGTCACCTAATCATGCGCTAATAAGGAGAAATCCTTATCTAAAAGCCCTCTTTCTCGGAACGATTCGTTGTTAAATATTGTGAGTTATAATATTAATGATTTAATAAGTTATGTTGATTAAAATGAATTTTGATAGTTCCATTATGTTGGGATTATTAGTGTTAGTGGAAATCGACATCTATTCCCGATGATAATTGATGTCTGGGGGTTATATTGATAAATCGGGTAATTTATCGGATAAATGAGCAATTAATTGCTACTAATTCACATGTTTATATAACTATTTGTTCACATGTGTGTACTATTGAATCACATTATTTACTATTAGGGGAGTTAGTCCAAGATTGATAATACTTACATGACTAAGTTAAAAATGGAGGTATAGATGGAGGTACTATACTGTAATTCATATTTTTCACATGATTATACTATTGATTCACATGATTGAACTATTGATTCACATTATTTACTATTAGGGGAGGTGGTGCAAGTTTGATAATACTTGTAGGACTAAATTAAAATGAAAAAAAAGTCGAGGTATCAGATCGTAATTTTCGAGCCCCAAAACGTGCAATTATCGAAACTATATTTTCCTATAAATAGAAGCTCATTCGTTCTTCATTTCTCACCAATTCACAAAAGCTTTAGAGTGATTATTATAGAGAGAAATTATAGTGAGAAAGAAGAAGAGAAGTCTGCTACCTCACTATTCCAGTATACAATTTTTTCTAAGGTAGGGAGTATTATTTCTTTCTTATCCATGAAGAGAACTTCTGTTATTCCATTCTTTATTATTCTGTTGGAATAACCTATATACGCGGGCTACCCTATACTTGGTGAAATTCTTCGTTATTCCATACTTTATCATTCTCATTGAACATCCCGTCTCAGGCATTTTACTACCGATTCGGTTCCATTATTTATCATTCTCGTTGAACATCCTGTTCAAGGCTTCTCGCCGATTGGGTTCCATTTTTATTATTCTGCTGGAATATCCTCGTCGGCGCTTTTTACCAACCCGATTCCGCTTTTTATTATTTTGTTGGAATATCCTCGTATGTGCATTTTACGTACGGACCTGATTCTCGTTATTTATTATTCTGTTGAATAACCTCGTATGCAAGTGTATCGCATGCCTGGTGATTTCTTTTGTTATTCCATTCCTTATTATACTCAGTTGGTTAAAGTTTTGACTTCTATACTCCATGAAATTAGTGGAATATCCTTGATATTTGCGCTTCATCCATTATCTTTCCATGGAAATATTCTTCTAAGCATTCTTGAATTTTACTCTACAAAGCAGTATTATGTTGACAATTTAGACGTTATTAGTTCCTGGATAAAATAATTCTTGAACTTGTTTTATTGAATTCTTATATCATTGCCATCATCCTCATGTTTATATTTTGTTGAAAGTCATATGTGGCCTATAGTGCATAGATGGACTTGGTATGATTACACTGTGGATTATTCTTATGTAATCATTACCATAATAATGTTACAAATGATGTGGAAAATGTCCTCATTGGCCCGTAGTGCATTGATGGACAGTTGTTGGCATGATCATGACCATTAATGAATACACAAATATTCTTGGCCCATAGTGCATGGATAATTGTGGTCGTGATACTAAAGAATATCCTCGGTCAGAAAAGTGCAGGGTGATTCGATGATGTGGATTATTTATTGCTTCTAAGTCTCGCCGATAAAAGTGATGAAAACCTTCTAAATCATAAAAGATAGTAGATTTTATTCTCTACTTGACTCTTTTAATGGATTGCTTGTTCCACCGCTAGCTTAAACTTGATGGTTGTTATATCAGACGCTTTTAAGACCAAGTAAAGGCTAACAATAATATATTCTCGCATTATCTTAGTCATAATATTTCCCATCGGGCTAGTTGAGCTCACCTTTTACTTTTTTTATTGTTCTTCGTGAAATGAGAACGAAAGGTGGACTAGTCGGGGAAGGAGTGACGGACTGATGATAGCATTAGAGTCCTCACTATTCAAGTGAAATAGTGGAAAATAAATGTAATAATATTGAATTTGAGTTTGTATATTGTCCTGACGACAATATTTGTATTAAAACTCATAGTTTATGTTTTGTCGCATTTTACACCTACGCTTGTATAATTAAGTTGTATTTATATTCGCATCATGTATTTGATTTACTCGTAATAGGTGATGTATATCTATTTTGGGGCCGTAACAGTTGGTATCAAAGCTTAGGGATATGATCTCTGGCTAAGATGTGAGACTAGAACTAGGAGGGAGAGACGGGGAATTCCTTCACTACTATTACCTACCTAAGTTTATTTGATATTTAATTGGTCAGTCAGAGTGTAGGGATAATATGTTTCATGTCAATTAACCCTTGTTTTGTGGCAGTATTTGAAAATGGCATCCGAGAATGTTGAGAACATCAATGGAGCAAAGGAGACCGTTGAGTCTCCACAGATCAATAACCAGGACAATGTGCATCAAGAAGGCGACAATCCTCATGCAAACAATAACACTGACCAAATGATGAACGATGGAATGTTCCGAGGCTTCATGCAATTCATGCAACATCAAAGCGAGAGCGGCTCTCGCCCAAAATACGTGTGGAAACACTAGCAACTCCTGACTGGCCACCGCAAAACAATTCAAGGAGCCGGGACCACCGTGAGTTTATTGGAGAGCCAAAACCACTTAAGGCTAAGCGTGGATAAAGTAGATAACCAAGATATTTGATGTCTTGGGATGCTCCGAGAACAAAAGGTTCCTTCGCCACCTTTATGTTGCGTGAAGAGGCATACATCGGTGGGAATCAGAAACGACTCAAATTGACGACGACACTCAAGATGTCTTGGGAGAAGTTCCAAGAGCTATTCAATGACAAGTACTTTCCCGAAAGTATTCGGCCACATGAAGGAGGTGGAGTTTATCAAGTTGGAACAAAACAATATGACCGTATCGCAATACGAGGCTAAATTTATGAGTTATCCCGGGCCAGCATCCCATTTGGTTGATAATGAGGAGTGAATGACCCAATGTTTTTAAGAGGTTTGAAACCAGAGATACGAAAATATCTTATTTCTCATAAACCGTGGTTTGTATTCAGATGTTGTAAATAGGGCTCGCTTATTTGAGCAGCGCCGATAACGAGTCAACGCAACCAAGAGAAAGCAAATGCAGCAGAATGAAAAAATACCAAAGGTAACAGCCATCAAGCGGTGACAACAAACGTGGAGGAATCAACATGCTAAAAATGGTAACCACTGTGGTAATCATAGCCAAGACAATAAGAATGGACATTTCAAGAAGAGGAGATTCAACAATGATGGAAAGACGTCAGCACCAACACACGTTGTCAAGGAAGGAGAACGATCACCTATCATATGCTTCAAATGCGAGGGAGGGACATATGTCCAAACCGTAATGATGTCGCCCAAAGCATGTTATAATTGTGGAAGAGAAGGTCACCTAGCCCGATTTTGTCGCTCACCAAAGATAAGTTTAACTAGGATGGAAGCACCAAAGGTCGCCCTTAAAAAGTCAAAGCCAGAAGGCAAGGGAGAGCGCTTTGTTGTGACTCTCGTAAAGCAAAGAACCCGAACGAGGTTATCAATGTAAGCTTATCATAAACTCTAGTGAACTCTATACCTTATTTGATACCATTTCTACCCATTTTTTTTATTTCTGATTTGCGCCAACGATTAAATTTGACTCCGAGAAATTAAACTTTGACTTATCTGCTTGAAACTCGTTAGAGAAACCTTCATTACATCCATCGCTTATAAGTCTTGTTTGGTTCAAATTGGTACCCTCACATTACTGGGTCGATCTTATTTCATTAAAAATACTTGCATTTGACGTGATTCTAGGATTTATCGTTAACTACTCATCATGCAAAAATTAATTGTTTTCATAAGGTTTATAGCTTTCATATTCCTAACCAACCTATTATGCTAATTCAAACAACTAAACCATTAAAATTAATCAATGTCATTTCAAGCCATAAAGCTATTCGTTTATTGAAAATGGATGTCAAGCTTTTTACTCATGTCACTTGATCTAAACAAAAATACGCCGCTTTTGAATGATATTTCGTTGTTAATAAATTTCCGATTTATTCCCTCAAGAACTTCCCCGCCTACCCTCGAGGCGTGAAATTGAATTTTGTATCGACCTTGAACCCAGATAAAACCCATTTCCAAAGCCCATATCGAATGGCTCCTATTGAACTTCGTGGAGTTAAAGACCCAATTGCGTGAATTATTAGACATTGGTTTCATTCATCCTAAGACGCCTCCTTGGGGTGCTCCCTGCTCTATTCGTGAAGAAGAAAGATGGGAGTATGTAACTTTTTATTGATTATCTGGAGTTGAATCATGTCACCATCAAAAATAGGTACCCATTGCCACGTATTGATGACCTGTTTGACCAAATTGTAAGGCGCCAAATTCTTTTCAAAGATTGATCTTCATTCGTGATATCATCAATTGAAGATTAGAACCGGATGACATTCCAAAGACGGCTTTAACTCTGCAGACGGCATTATGAATTCCTAGTCATGTCCTTTGGATTGACTAATGCTCATGTTGCCTTCATGGATATGATGAACCGAGTATTCAAGGAATATTTGGATCATTTTGTGGTCGTCTTTATTGATGACATCCTCATATATTCCAAAAGCCGCGAAGATCATGAGCAACACTTGAGGCTGATATTCCAAAAGCTTCGTGAAAACAAGCTATATGCCAAGTTGAAGAAATGTGAGTTCTGGCTTGAGGAAGTTGCATTCCTTGGGCACGTGATATCAAGTCATGGAATATTTGTTGACCCGGTAAAGATTGAAGCAATACAAAGCGGGAGAAACTCTGAATCGTTGACCAAGACGTAGCTTTCTGGCTTAATTTGGTTATTATCGGAGATTCGTGGAAGGATTTTCTCAAATTGCTACTCCATTAACTCAGCTGACTCGAAAAGATACAAAATTCGGTTGGAGCGTGGAATGTGAGAAGAGTTTTCAAGAACTCAAGAGGAGACTCATTTTAGCACCTGTTCTGAAAATACCATCTGGCTCGGAGGGATTTGTCATCTACAGTGATGCTTCGGGCAAAGGGTAAGGATGTGTTCTCATGCAACATGGGAAAGTCATAGCCTATGCCTCATGGCAACTTAAAGAATATGAGAGGAATTATCCTACTCATGATCTAGAGTTGGCAGCTGTCGTTTTTGCGCTTAAAATTTGAAGGCATTACTTGTATAGGGAGAAAGTGGAGATCTTTACAGATCATAAAAGCCTCAAATATTTCTTCACCCAAAAGGAACTCAACATGCGGCAATGACGTTGGCTTGAACTGTTGAAAGATTATGATCATACCATCAAATACCATCCTGGTAAAGCGAACGTAGTAGTTAACGCATTGAGTAGAAGATCATATGCAGGTACGAGTGCGTTATTGTCAACGTAAAAGCCCATTTTGTATGACTTGCAACGGATGGAGATAGAGTTAAAGACTCAAAGGACCCACATGATGATGGAAAACATACGAGTAGAACCGACTTTAATCGATAAAGTTAAAGTTGCTCAAGCTACAGACCTGGAGCTAATGCGTATGAAGAAGAAAGTGCAAGAAGGTGCTATTCCGGAAGTAAGAATCGATGAAGAAGGAATACTTCGAGTCAACTCCAGACTTTGTGTTCCTAACAACCCTGATTTAAAGTATAAAATCATGATGGAAGCGCACAACACACCATTTGCAATCCATCCTGGGAGTACCAAAATGTATCGTGATCTTCGACATACATTTTGGTGGAGCAATATGAAGAGAGAGATAGCAGAATTTATCTCAAGGTGTTTAACTTGTCGATGAGTCAAGGCAGAGCATCAAGTACCAAAAGGTCCATTGCAACCACTTGAAATTCCAGAATGGAAGTGGGAACACATTACCATGGATTTTGTTACTGGTCTTCCCAAGGTTTCTCAAGGCATAGATGCAATTTGGGTCATTGTTGATAGATTGACCAAGTCTGCTCATTTCCTACCTATACGAGAAACTTATACACTTGAACGTCTTGCTCGTATATACATAAAAGAGATTGTAAGATTGCATGGTATGCCAGTATCCATAGTTTCTGATCGAGACCTAAGATTCACTTCAAGATTTTAGGTTAGTTTGCAAAAAGCTATGGGCACGGATTTACGATTTAGCTCGGCATATCATCCTCAGACAGACGGGCAGTCAAAGAGGAGCATTTAAACTCTTGAAGATCTATTAAGACTCTGTATCCTTGACTTCAAGGGAAGTTGGGATAAGTTCCTACCATTGGTGCAGTTTTTCTACAACAACAGTTATCAAGCAAGTATTGGCATGGCTCCATTTGAGGCATTGTATGGAAGAAAGTGTCGTTCTCCAGTATGCTAGGATGAGGTGGGTGAAGCAACGTTGTTGGGACAGGAGTTGGTACGTATGACTACGTAAAAGATTCAAATGATCCGACAACGTATAAAAACCTCACATGATCGACAAAAGAGTTATGCTGATCTTCATCGAAAGGACGTGGAATTCGATATTGAAGAACATGTGTTATTACGTGTTGCTCCATGGAAGGGAGTTATGAGATTTGGAAAGAGAGGAAAGCTCAACCCTCGATTCATTAGCCTATTTTTAATCCTCGATCGAGTAGGAACTGTGGCCTATAGACTTGTTTTACCGCCATATATGTCTCGTGTTCATAACGTTTTTCACATATCCATGTTACGTAAATATGTGAAAGACTCGAACCACATTATTGAGTTAGAACCGGACGAAATAGAGGAAGATTTAACGTATGAAGAGGTTCCTGTTAAAATCTTGGATAAGAAGGAACATATTCTACGCTCCAAGGTTATACCTCAAGTCAAAGTTTTTTGGAGAAACCACGATGTTGAGGAAATGACCTGGGTGTTAGAATCTGAATTGAAATCAAAGTACCCTCACCTCTTCGACATACCAGGTACGCACCCTAATTTCGAGGACGAAATTTCATAAGAAGGGGAGGTTGTAAGACCACAACTTTTTGAATAAAGATTAAATTTTCTCAAAATATATTTTTGAATATTATGGTGTGGATTTGATATAATGTTATAGTTGTGGGTAGTATTTATAAATTTTGAAAAATACGCAAGTTGTTATATAATATTCGATTGGTCGGGAAATATTCGTTTTAAACAGGGAATATTCGTACAACGGCACAATCATTGGTGGACCCCCACAACGGAATTATTGTCGGATTGAGAAAATGACAAAATACTTTTTATGAAAATAATTCATGGAAGTTTTACCGTTAACTGTTGAAACACCCATTGTTAAAAGTACAGTAATACACGTGGTTGCATAGTAGTACATGGTATTGATTATTGATGCTTACGTGAGAAGTCACTCAGTTATACTCAATTATTGCTACAAGAATTGTCGTGATCATATCTCTCTATATTATTGATTCAATTATTGTCACAAGATCATTTGCATATTATTTTATATTATTAAATCAATAATTGAGACGACAAAGTTATTCATATTATTATTTGCAATATTGACAATGACTAGAAGTTTGGCACAAGAGAGGTTTGGTCACCTAATTGCGCGCCAATAAGGAGAAATCCTTATCTGAAAAGCCCTCTTTCCAGGAATGACATAGTTGTTAAATATTGTGAGTTATAATATTAATGACGAATAAGTTGTGTTGATTAAAAATGAATTTTGATAGTTCCATTGTGTTGGGATTATTAGTGTTAGTGAAAATCGACATCTATTCTGATGATAATTGATGTATGGGGGTTATATTGATAAATCGGGTAATTTATCGGATAAATGAGCAATTAATTGCTACTAATTCACATGCTTATATAACTATTTGTTCACATGTGTGTACTATTGAATCACATTATTTACTATTAGGGGAGTTGGTGCAAGATTGGTAATACTTGCATGACTAAGTTAAAAATAGAGGTATAGATGGAGGTACTATACTGTAATTCATATTTTTCACATGATTATACTATTGATTCACATGATTGAACTATTGATTCACATTATTTACTATTAGGGGAGGTGGTGCAAGTTTGATAATACTTGCAGGACTAAATTAAAAATGAAAGAAAAGTTGGAGGTATTGTACTATAATTTTTCGAGCCCCAAAACGTGCAATTATCGAAACTATATTTTCCTATAAATAGAAGCTCATTCTTCCTTCATTTATCACTAATTCACAAAAGCTTTAGAGCGATTATTATAGAGAGAAATTATGTAGAGAAAGAAGAAGAGAAGTCTCGCTACCTCACTATTCCAAAGATACAATTTTTTTCTAAGGTAGGGAGTATTATTTCTTTCTTATCCATGAAGAGAACTTCGTTATTCCATTCTTTATTATTCTCGTTGAATAACTCGTATACGCCAGCTTTCTTCTCGTTATTCCATTCTTTATCATTCTGTTGAACATCCCGTCGTGACGCTTTTATGCCTGCACCGGTTCTATTATTTATCATTCGTTGGAACATCATGCATGCAAGGTTTCACATACGGACCTAGTTCCATCTTTATTATCTCGTTGAATATCTCATGCATGCGTGCTTTTTACGTGGGACCGATTCTCGCTTTTTATTATTTTGTTGGAATATCCAGATGTGCATTTTTTTGACGGACCGATTCCGTTATTTATTATTCTGTTGGAATAACTCCGCCTGCATGGTAAGGTATTGCATGCCCGGTGATTTCTTTTGTTATTCCATTCCTTATAATACTCAAATTGGTTAAAGTTTTGACTTCTATACTCCATGAAATTAGTGGAATATCCTTGATATTTGCGCTTCATCCAAAGATCTTTTCATAGAAATATTCTTCCGAGCATTCTTGAATTTTACTCTACAAAGCAAAGATCATGTTGATAATTTGGACGTTATTAGTTCCTAGATAAATTAATTCTTGAACTTGTTTAATTGAATTCTTATATCATTGTCATCATCCTCATGTTTATATTTTGTTGAAAGTCATATGTGGCCTATAGTGCATAGATGGACTTGGTATGATTATGATCGTGGATTATTGATTGTAATCATGACCGTAATGTTACAAATGATGTGGAAAATGTCCTCATTGGCCCGTAGTGTATTGATGGATGTTGTTGGCATGATCATGACCATTAATGAATACACAAATATTTTTGGCCCGTAGTGCATGGATAATTGTGGTCGTGATACTAAAGAATATCCTGGTCAGTAGTGCGGGTGATTCGATGATGTGGATTATTTATTGTCGAGTCCCAAATGATAAAAGTGATGAAAACCTTCTAAATCATAAAAGATAGTAGATTTTATTCTCTACTTGACTCTTTTAATGGATTGTTTGTTCCACCGCAGCTTAAACTTGATGGTTGTTATATTGTATCGCTTTAACACTGTTGAAGGCTAACGATAATATATTCGCATTATCGTAGTCATAATATTCCTCATCGGGCTAGTTGAGCTCACCTTTTTACTTTTATTGTTCTCTTCGTGAAATGAGAACGTAGCAGTGGACTAGTGGGAAGCGAGTGTACGGAACGGATGATAGCATTAGTAGTCCTCACTATTCGGTGAAATAGTGGAAAATAAATGTAATAATATTGTATTTGAGTTTGTATATTGTCTAGACGACAATATTTGTATTAAAACTCACAGCTTATGTTGTGTCGTCCTTTACACGACAGTTGTATAATTAAGTTGTATTTGTATTCTGTACCATGTATTTGACGATTGAGAATAGGTGATTTATACCTATTTTGGGGACGTCACAATGTTCATTAGTACATAATACACAATAGTATAAGCATAAATCACATTAAATTTATTTAGGATTAATTTCCATCTTTTAAATCTTTCGATACTGAGTTTCCTCAATACCTTATTGACTCATTCAACTCGAGTTTACTTCCTTCAAACTTTTCCTTCCCTAATGAGGTTATTAGCCTAAGGTTCTTCCCCCCTTAAGTTTTATAACCTAATACTTTGATACCAACCTGTGACGCCCCCAAATTTGGGTATCTTCCAACCCGACAGATGGTGCTACACGGTACTCATAACTGTACATTCATTCTATTGAAATAACATTAAAATGTGTGTATCAACGATATTCTTATTACATTAATAATATTACATCTCGTTCCCAGGTTTTGAAACCGTTACATTCTTTGTTCATCATAATATAATTCATACAAACATACTAGTCTATTACAGAATAAACTAAACATTCATCTTCGTCTTGCCTTTATCTCTATTAGAACCCTCGGTTCGCTCGACCTTAGCTACAATCAGATGATTCAAGTAAGAAGTGAACATAACTAGCTCAGCAAGTCTAATAATATATTATATAGATACCACTTCGAGAATTATATAATTATTCTTCAATAACTGAACAATAGTTATGAAGTACTATGAAACACTGAATATCACTTCTCATCTCATAAAACAATTCCGAAGTACATATAGTACCTTGGAAATTCTGAGTAGGTCCATAGACCATGAACATTCTCTTTAGCTTATATTCATGAAAAAGGACAATCCGATACTAAGACCGTAAGTCCGATATTTCTTACGAGCACTTCTAGCTAGGTGATTAGCTTATAGTACTCTATGTTGATCAACACTCATCCATTAAACGTATTTACGTTTAAGTTTTGGCAACCTCGTGTGCCCATCGAATTATCGATGTAAAATATATATGTTTATTCATACTCAGGCTTACCTTGAATCCGTACCAAATAATTGGTGTAAGATAGCGTTATCAATTCTATATTGAAAGACTTGTAAACAAATTAATCAATCTTTCAAGATTAGTCTAGCCGAGTTAAAACTGGCATCGACCCTTTCTTTAAAACAATTCATGCATCTCATAACATGAATCATTAAAAACCCGCTAATATGAAGGTTAGACAATGTTTATAAGAAAATTACTTCAAATATCTTCTACAAAGAAATTACTTTTCCTTTAAGTTTTTAAGGTCTCTACAATACATAACCACATAACATACCAAATTAGGTCATGAATGAACATACATGGTTCCTAATGAATCTTACCCTTCTTCTCAATCTAATCATGTATTAGATTTGTTATTATTGGTTCTGGTTTGCCGTTATAATTTACATCATTCTTACGTACCAACTTCTTCCTCTTCTATGTTTTAAGTGAATTTACTTCATTAATAACACTCGTTTTGAGTTAATCATCCTTCTTCACGACTTAATAACGTTCTTACGTTATTAATCGAAACTCGATCGTCATTGGTTAAGTACACTTATTGCATACCGTTCACGTTCATGTAATATTCAACAACTTTTAGTTGTAACTCTCAACGTTATAGTCATCATCATTATTGAATACAGTTCATTTTCTTATACTTTACGTTCTTCGTTTAACTACTCATTAAACAACATTAAATTCCTAAAGTCATCACTATATAAGCAATTTAGGAAAGGTCTCATCATGTTCATTGTCGACGTCGGGGTTTTTATTTGTCCCTTTTCGTTACTTATTCTTTGGTGTTCTCATGTTAGGTGAGATTTGTTTGAAAAAACAAGTGAAAAAGGTCCGACATGTATCATGTCGACGATTGGACTGTAAGAGTCGCCAGTTGGTTTTTTAAATGGTAGTACCAACACAACCGAGAAAAGGTTTGCACATTGACCCAATGATGTGACACTACTAAACGGGTCGGTGAAATTGAGATTCATTAAGGTCTGGGGACTTACTTATGTTGAGGGAAGGTGTTAGGCACCCCCCCCCCCCCCGACATCCGTGTTACCACGATGACCGCCACTTTTCAAGAAACTGTTATATGAGTGTGTGTGTGTGTGTGTGTGTGTGTGTGTGTGTGGATCAATGTGCAATTATTTGGAAGTGGTGTGAGGCCTCGTCGCATTTATATACATGTGGTTTGAATTTATGTAAAAAATCAGTTTTTAGCAAGATATGGCAGTGATGTTTTGTAAAAGAGGTTTTTCAAACCCTGATGCTCAATAGTGTTTGAGACCTTTTACACTTCCATTTTATTAAGTGTTCGGCTTGATTGCTTTTATTTTCGAGATGCGAAGCATCTTCGATAAAATAATATACAAAATGGTGCCGAATTGCTCGTGGGTATGAAAACCATCTGAGGAAATCCGAACACCGTGAATAAATTTACAAGCTGCTTACAGCTGGAAATGTCCATCACGGGAACCGAATCTAGATCCTGTAGACTGAATCTGTGATCACATGATTCCTAGGCTCACATGATGCCGTAATTGATAATAAAGTAGTAAGCAGGTATATATATAAAAGCTATAAATATATATATACAGACATGATCAGCCACCACGAAGCACCTCTATGGGGGATCAAAAATGTAAATAAAGTTGTAAAAGCCATCAACCGCGACAAAGTAAACTACAGGCGGGATGAAAAGTAAAGAAAGCTATAAAAACGGTCAACCGCCACGGAGTACACTCCAGGCGGGACTAAATGTAAATATATATATATATATATATATATATATATATATATGCGGTAAATGAACCAGATGTAAAATCCAGGCTCATCGAACAAAGTTTGACCACCGTTGATATATATAAATATATATATATATATATATATAAAGCAAGAAACGCAATAGGATATAAAATCCAAAGCTCATCGAATGTAATTCGACACACAGTTTATATATATAAGTATATATATACAAAAGTAAATAAACGCTCCAGACATAAGTCTAGGCTCAATCGAGGCATAACTCGATAATGTTAGTCCATATATATAAATAATATATATATATATATATATATAAAGAAATAAAAGCCACGGATCGAAGTCCGGGCAAACACACACAACGCGACTCTCAACGTGAAGAAAGGTGTGTGCAAAGATGAAGAGAAAGGCTTTGAAGTATGTAAGAAGGCTTACAGTGTACTGCCAAAGAAGACTTCTATAACTTTAAGTGTGTGAACACTCGGCTCTCACCGGTAGAAAAGTAGCTATATATGAGCTTACAAGTATTTAAAATGAGAAACCACTCAATTTATGGTGTGTACAAAGCAAATTAGGCAGGCTTCCTAAATGCTTTCTCTTGTAATTATGGCCACCCCAAGCCCTCTATTTATAGAGGGGAGCTGAGTGTCTACTCAAGCTGCTCGGGATGCCCAGGATGTGGGTCCCGCCGTGTCGAAGTATGTACACTCGGACAACGCACTGTTCGTTCGGTCGTTCATAACTTTCAATCCGGGAGTCCAATGGAATCGTGCCATACCATTCCAGAAATCTCTTTCCGAGAGCTACACAATGACATATGATTTACCCTTTTCTGATTCCATGAAGATGGGTCAATGACCGAAATGGCATTCCCGGGTTTCCATCAAGTAGTTCGTGGAGTCGTTTTACGTAGTTTGCGCTCGAAAGTTAAGATATGGTTCTTGTGGGACATCTATTGAATTAAATTGAGTTGAAATGATTTGATTTTATGTGAGTTGAAGTTGAGTTAGTAAAATGACCATTTTGCCCCTCTTGGGGTTATCTTCGGTTTTTGCACAGTTGTAGCTGTATTTTCTCAGGGTTATCTCTGAGGTTAACTTGATGTTGACTTTGAATGTCCTCAGGGTTATCTCTGAGGTTGGCTTGACCTCCTGGGGCTATCTCCAGGCTTTGATCTTGATCCCCCGGGGCTATCTCCGGGGTTGAAACTGACTTTCCTAGGGTTATCTCCGGGGTTGGAAATTGTTTTCCCGGGGTTATCTCCGTGGTTGGAAATTGGATCTCCTGTGGCTATCTCCGGGGTTAAAATTGATTTTGTGATCCTCCAGGGTTATCTCTGGAGTGTGAAAAAGACATTTTTGCCCTCGTGCATGGTTAGTAAGAGGAAAAGAAAATTTCGAGTGTCTACAGATGCCCCTCTTTATCATGTTCATGCAATGCAATGGAATGGACATGATAAAGATTAGTAGACACTTGAAAATATGACAAGGAATTTCTAATGATGCAAATTGCAATGTAATGAATGTTTATGATGAATGTTAAAATGTTTTCGCAAATCGCACATCGTATTTCGTACTTCGCTTTTCGCATTTCGCACTTTGCATTTGGCAAAATCGCACTTCGCAACTCGCACATCACATTTCCCATATCGCAAAATCGCAAATCGCAATGTAATGAATGTTATGATGAATGTTAAAATATTTTTGCAAATCGATTTACCTTTACCGATCATTGTTGATGCCTATGTTGGTGTTGACTCCAATGGTTTAGAATTTAATCGCTGATGCTTGTTTGATGAAGATAAGTTGAGATGTTTTCCACATCACTGATGGGGATGACGTTCTGAAATCACCAGACCCTCCCGATGTATTCGCTCATAGTTTGCAACGGTGCCTATCCTGCTGATCGCCAAACATTTTCGGTTCCCACTCGAACGGTGGTATATTAAGCTTTCATCGCTGAACTGTCTTGATGTTGCGCTGAATTAATGCTAATGGTTTTGAATACCGGATCTTCCGATACCTTCGCTTAAATAAAATTCAAAGGTTTGTTTCGCCAGGCTCTGCCTCATGATACGCTCACCCTTTTTGAGGTGATTTGGAGTTTCCTTTCACTTTTGGGGGCAGGTGCCCCATTTCCTTGAGTGGTTGATTCGTAACCCGGCTGAACTGATGACTTGAATGCCGCTGACATCCCTAGAGGGTGCAACTCGTTCTTTCGCTGCCCGGATTTGAACTTTGGTGCAGAGGCCTTAACTAATGAGGGCTTGACGCCGGTTAACATATTTGATGGTGTAGATTTCCTTCGCTAGACCTTTCATCGTTGGCCTTCTGCTTCTGAGTTAAGAACTTTTTTGAGGATTTTCCCCTTCTTTCATAGGGGCACACTTATGTCGCCATGATTTCTTTCATGAGTTCTCCCCTTTCTTTTTGATGAGAGGCTTAATCACGCCTTAAGCTCCTTCCATTTCTTAGAATTGGACAATGCCCCAGTCCTTTCGCATGTTGATGTCGAGGGTTCATATGAGAAACTCTCTTTGTTGATGAAGTCACAATTGAGTAATATCCGAATCGCCAGTGAAATGATGTGAGGGAAGCTCTGATGATGATGTTGACTGGTGCATTTTCCACTTTAGGATGGTTGATAAATGCCCCAGTGTTGAGTTGTCGCTGCTTCCGAGATTGCCCCAATCTTGTTGTAAGGAACCAATAACCTGTTGTCGCCAATTTTGAAATTTCCCCAGCCTTGTTTGTTGTCTGGGGTAGTTGCTTTGACAGATGGGCTGATAAGATGCTGAGATCGCGAGAAGCTTTTACCTCTGTACCATATGATGAACATGTAGGTTTTGATGTTGACAGCTTTTCTGGTAATGATGTCGCTCTAGTTGAGAGAGATGATGCTCTAACTGCTGTGGATACCGCATTGTTGTTGAGCGGGATAGATGTGAGACCCCGAATTTTATGAAATAAAAGTATTCAATTTTTCTATTTTGGTAAATGGTTAAATTGATAAAAGCATAAAGTTAAGGGTGAGATTTGAAAATTTTTCAAATTAAGTGATGATGAAGTTTTGTTTTATTAGTATTATTAATGTAATAAAACAGAAAAGCTTTTTATATAAAATGTAATACTTTTATAAAGTTATTTTATAAATAGAATATATTATATTCTATTATGCATAGTGTTGCATAGTGTCTCTGCATAGTATTTTGCATAGTAAAATCTTTTTTATATAAAACAAAATACTTTTATAAAGTTATTTGTTTTATTAGACAATAATTAGAATATATTATATTTTATTATGCATAGTGTTGTTCAGATAGTGCTCGTGATAGTGTTTGCATAGTAAAATCTTTTATAAAGTTATTCGTTTTATTATATTATAAATAGAATATATTATATTTTATTTAAAAGATTTTGCTTTAAATATGGACCGTCGATTAAAGTAAATCAACTGGATTGTTCATGAGTTAATTACTATGTAATCCATTTTTCTATAAATAGAAGCTCATTCCTTCATTATTTCTTACAAATTCACTGAAACTCTAGAGAGAGAAACTATAGAGAGAGTTCTTCTTCTATAATCTTGAGCGTATTTCTTTAGAGTTTAAGAAAGCTTTGAGCGTAGTGCAAGTTTTCTTCAAGTATATTCCTCCCTACTACCAAATTTTAATACTTTTCTTTTTAAGGTAGGGGATATAATTGTCGTACTCGTAAAGGATATTATTATTATTTATTATTCTGTTGGAATAACCTATATACGAGGACTACCCTATACTTGGTGAAATTCTTCTGCTATTCTTTTCTTTATTATTATGTTGGAATAACCTGTTTATGCGAAGTACCGCATACATGGTGAAATTCTTCTAATATTCCGTTCTTTATTATTTTGTCGAATATCACATGCATGCGTTTATATTTGGGACTTGATTCCATTATTTATTATTCTGTCAGAATATCCTGTCTGTGCGTTTACGCCGGACCTGGATCCATTATTTATTATTCTGTCGAAATATCCTGTCTGTGCGTTTACGCTGGACCTGGTTCCATTATTTATTATTCATTGGGAATAACTTTGTGGTGCGATCTATCGCATGCATAGTGAATCCTTCTGTTATTCCATTCTTTATTATTCTGTTGGAATAACCTGTCTATGTGGATTACCACATGCATGATGAATGATCCTTCGTATCCATACGAATAGTATTTTCATTAAAAAGGGGTTTCTGCCAGGGGCAGATTCGTAATTTTTCTGACGCTAAAAAATTCTGGAAAAATTTGAAATGATAATTTGATGAGATTTCTAAATTGTGTCCAAAAATGGCGATTTTTGGATGTATAGATTAAGAGTTATGGATTTTATGGGAAAAGACTATTTTAAAAGTAAACCCTTATAACTCCTTGTGGTTAACTCCAAAATTGGTGAAATTTTTATTGGGAGTACATGTATATAACAGGAGTATACCCTATAAATTTCGAAATTTTTGGACAAAAGTACAATGTATGATAAATGTCTAAATATTCGACAGTTTTAGCCATATAAAAAATAGTAAATGAATTTTAAAAATTCTGAGAAAAATAAATGTTCAAGATGGGACTATATTCTGCTAAATCCCAAAAAAAATATTTTTGGGACTGATTTGGTATTTTTCATGAAAATGAACAAGTTATGAGTAAATGAATTAAATATGTTATGTGAAATAATAAAATTGGAAAATAGGATTTTATGGCTTGAGAATCCTATATAGGATATATGCAGATTTTGATGAGGTATTTGATCATTAATTATGAAATCTTATGAGTATGACATTTTTGAATGATTAAATGCATTATTTGATAAAGTGTAAATAATTGAAATAAATTGTTTATAAGTTTAAGAAATGATTAAAATATTGTTATAATATTAATGATATTAGATTATGAGATTATTAAGTGATTGATAACATTTGGTTATTATTGAACGATGGATAAATTGTATTATAAATGTTTAATATTTATCATTTATCTCATTTGATTGATTCTTATATCATTGTCATCATCCTCATGCTTATATTGTGTTGAAAGTCATCTGTGGCCTGTAGTGCATCGATGGACTTGGTATGATTATGACTAGGGATTATTCGGTATAATCATGACG